>SJXQ01011315.1:46512-111947 GCA_006408695.1 Aepyceros melampus
GAATGTATTCTCAGGGAGGGCAGGTTTTTTTTTTTTTTTAATCTTTATTTATTAATCAATGTGCCATCAATCCTGAGAACCATTCCCAAACATAGTAAGCATACAATAAGTATTTATTGTTTGAGAACACAATAAGCAATCTCAGAGATATCCCCATAAATGATGTCTAAGACTGTCTCAGAAAATCCAGGATCTCAAGGAAATCCAGGATACTTTGGAAACTGGGGACCTACACTAGGCTTTAGGAACCAGAGTACCTCGGTCCATGTCTGTCTCTGATTTTCTCAGGAGTCACATGTACCTTTTCTCATTATATCTATGCTTCATTGTTCTGTCTCTGTATATTGACTTAATCTATTTTCTTATAGCTAGTTATGACCTCTTTGTTTCTCTTCTCCCTTCCCTTTCCAAAGCATGCATTTTTCTTATTCTACTGGAGAATATACTGGCTTAGTCTCTCAGTATTTGGATTTCAGTTTCTTAGTAAAGGAATATCATTGATTCAACCAAGACATCTAACCAAGTATGATTAGCCATGGCTGAGATATGGGTAGGGCTTCCCTGGTGGCTCAGTGGTAGAGAATCCACCTGCAGTGCAAGAGATGCAGGAAATGTGGGTACCATCCCTGGCTCGGAGAGATCCCCTAGGGAAGAAAGTGGCAACCCACTCCAGTATTCTTGCTGGTAAATCCCATGGACAGAAAGCCTGATGGGCTACAGTTCACAGGGTCGCAAAGAGTTGGACACAACTGAGTGACTAAGCATGAGAGCAAGAAATATAGATACCATCCAGGTTTCAGCCCGGGGTATGGAGAAAAGCAGTTCCTGCTGTTGTTGACTTTGGGTGGATGATGAGAGTTGCATGTTAAAATGATCATTCTGGTTTCCCTGAAGAAGCTGGATCACAACAGGACGAGGGTGGAACTGGAAGCCACTGGGATTGTTGGTGTAATGTAAGTAAGAGATGAAGGGTGGGTTGTTGTTTTTTAGTCACTAAGTCATGTCCAACACTGTGAGACACTATTTTCTGTAGCCTGCCAGGCTCCGTGTCCATGGGATTTCCCAGGCCAGAATACTGGAGTAGGTTGCCATTTCCTTCTCAAGGGGATCTTCCTGATCCAGGGATTGAACCCATGTCCCTGCATTGCAGGTATGTTCTTTAACACTGAGCCACTGGGAAATCACATTTGGTAGATAGAAAACCCTAAATGTATCCATTACAATTATCATTTTTAATATAGTATATCTCTATCAGTAAAGTTGTGAAGATAGATGGAAAGCAGATTTAAATTAAGTAGGGTCTTGAGAAGGCAATGGCAACCCACTCCAGTACTCTTGCTTGGAAAATCCCATGGGTGGAGGAGGCCTGGCGTGCTGCAGTCCATGGGATCACGAAGAGTCGGACATGACTGAGCGACTTCACTTTGACTTTTCACTTTCATGCATTGGAGAAGGAAATGGCAACCCACTCCAGTGTTCTTGCCTGGAGAATCCCAAGGATGGGGGAGCCTGGTGGGCTGCCGTCTGTGGGGTCCCACAGAGTCGGACACGACTGAAGCGACTTAGCAGCAGCAGCAGGGTCTCTTAAAACACATTGCTACTTTAAAAAAAATTATTCTGATGCTTCTTTATTATAACAGATCATAAAATATGGTATCCAGTTAGCCTATTTAGTGATCTATTTGCTTAAATTTGAGTAGGTTTGCAAATTTTAAAAATGTAGAAGGATATCCATCCTCCTTTGTCTTCATGCACATGTGTATTTGTATGTGTTTGGCTCTAAACTCTGGTTTTAAATTTCATTTACTTCATCCTTGCTTTTTGTTGTTGTTGTTAAAACGGTATTATATCATCAGTTCAGTTCAGTTTAGTCGCTCAGTTGTGTCTGACTCTTTGCAACCCCATGAATTTCAGCACGCCAGGCCTCCTTATCCATCACCAACTCCCGGAGTTCACTCAGACTCAAGTCCATTGAGTCCATGATGCCATCCAGCCATCTCATCCTCTGTTGTCCCTTCTTCCTCCTGACCCCAATCCCTCCCAGCATCAGAGTCTTTTCCAATGAGTCACTCTTCACATGAGGTGGCCAAAATACTGGAGCTTCAGTTTTAGCATCATTCCTTCCAAAGAAATCCCAGGGTTGATCTCCTTCAGAATGGACTGGTTGGATCTCCTTGCAGTCCAAGGGACTCTCAAGAGTCTTCTCCAACACCACAGTTCAAAAGCATCAATTCTTCAGTGCTCAGCTTTCTTCACAATCCATCTCTCACATCCATACAAGATCACTGGAAAAACCATAGCCTTGATTAAACGGACCTTTGTTGGCAAAGTAATGTCTCTGCTTTTGAATATACTATCTAGGTTGGTCATAACTTTTCTTCCAAGGAGTAAGCGCCTTTTAATTTCATGGCTACAGTCACCATCTGCATTGATTTTGGAGCTCCAAAAGATAAAGTCTGACATTATTTCCCCATCTATTTCCCATGAAGTGATGGGACCAGATGCCATGATCTTCGTTTTCTGAATGTTGAGCTTTAAGCCAACTTTTTTGCTCTCCTCATTCACTTTCATCAAGAGGCTTTTTAGTTCCTCTTCACTTTCTGCTATAAGGGTGGTGTCATCTGCATATCTGAGGTTATTGATATTTCTCCCAGCAGTCTTGATTCCAGCTTGTGCTTCTTCCAGCCCAGTGTTTCTCATGATATACTCTGCATAGAAGTTAAATAAGCAGGGTAACAATATACAGCCTTGACATACTCCTTTCCCTATTTGGAACTAGTCTGTTGTTCCATGTCCAGTTCTAACTGTTGCTTCCTGAACTGCATACAGGTTTCTCAAGAAGTATTATATCATAGTGCCTTGTTATTTTGGAGAAACTTGAGGTTGACAACAAAATAAGGAATGAGAAGTAAAATAGTATGTCATTAAATTCATATCAGAAGTTTTTTGAGTAAAGTATTTTTTTGTGATATAAGTGAAACACTTTTTGAAAGTATTCCAACTGTGTAAAGCATGAACTTAGAGGACCTATTCCTTTGTAGTATGAATACTAAACAATCTTCTATATGATCTTGTACCTATTACAAAATAGAAGTGTCCCGTCTAAATAAAGAAACATCAGGATGTCTTCCTATCTGTGCATTTGTGTATGTTTGATGTGGTTTGAGTCTAATACTTTTTAAAAAGTCAATTATTAATCTGAAAAATTTTAAACTTCATCCTTACTAAAGATGCTTTTGGTTTATTTGTGGAGGTATTCTTTAACACATGCTGAGAATGAAACCATTATTATCTTTCTAGATGTTAATCAACAAGATTTACTTATTCATTCAAAAACCTTAATTTAGTACCTGCTATGTACCAAGTCATATTCAAGGTGTCTTATATGTCACAGTTAACAAAATAGACACACATTTACATTCCTGCCCTATAGGAATATATGTTACAGTGCAGAGACAGACAGTGGAATAGAAAAATTGAGAAGCTCATTTATGAATGATCATTTTTAAAGAAAATTAAACAAGGTAAAAATGTAGAGAGCTACTCCTGTGGAGGAAAACTGTAACTGCTCAGCATAAGACAAGGAGACCAGGCTTATGAGGAGGTCACTGATGCTGAAATCTGAATAAGGAATATGAACAGCCATCTGAAAGGAAATGCTAAGAGTTTGAGACAGAAAAGAGTTTCTGGTGCTCAAAGAGCAAAGCGAAGACCAATATGGTTTGTCTAAAAGAGCAAAGGAAAAGTAATAGAAGATGACTTCATAGAAGTAAGCAGGACCAGAGTCCATCATGTAAGGAGGTTTGTGTGTTTTATTTGTAAGATAAAATGAAAAGCCATTGGAAGATTGTGAGCAGAGTAATATGGTCAGAGTTAATCTTTTAAAACTCACTGCCTACCCTTGATTGTAGCAGGGGAAATGGGAGTTGGGAAACTAATTAGGCAGCTATAGCAGTTTTGTAGGCATGAGATGATGTAGTCATGGCTTATATTAGTAGTGAGAAATAGAATTACATGAATATATTTTGAAAGTAGGGTCCAGAGAACACACTGTAGTTTTATTTTGGACATATGGAAGTGAAGAGACAAATTTACAGACAGAATGCCTTAAGTAGAGGAGATATGAATTGTCTCAGATATTGACATCAAAATTATAGTCCCATAATCCCTATGGTACCCCTGATAGTGAAAGTGAAGTCGCTCAGTTGTGTCCGACTCTTAGTGACCCCATGGACTGCAGCCTACCAGGCTTCTCCGTCCATGGGATTTTCCAGGCAAGAGTACTGGAGTGGGCCCCTGATACCCCCAAATAAACCAAAAACACCCTTAGAAAGTATGAACTTAGTGTGGTCTTATATCTAATTACATATAAAGATATGTATATCCTAGGACCTTCTTGAATTTTTAAGGAATTTTTCAGACTTTGGGGCAGAATTTCTCTCCCTGCATGGAAGTGTGCTCCATGCATCAGAATCAGCTGGTACATTTATTAATGTGCCCTCACAGTTAGCCTCTCAGTAGGAAGGACCCAAGAATGGGCATATTTAATAGAAGCTGGAGGTGATGTGTTGGTTTACTAAATTTGAGGACACTCCTGAGGTGAATTACTCTTTAAGTCCTAGAGCTATTGTGTTAAACACCAATTTGCTGTGTTGATAATATTAGTCTTTTATTTTTCCCCTCTCATCATAAAAAGCACCTGTATTGTAAAACCATAGTTCTGTAAAGATAATACGGTTTGGCTAAAACTGCCCCTTGAATTTGAAAACCATCTGAGTTCTTCTCCAGTATGAAAATTGCCCTATTATCTGCAATTGTACATCCTTGAGGACTAAGTATGTTTTAGTAATTTGGGGTTTTTTTTTCTTTGTTTTGCTTTATTAAATTTTTGTGGAGAGTTTGCTCCTGTGCTGCATACTGAAGAATATAAAAATTCTATGCAGAAGAATTATAATTAAAAACTGGATTTGGACTACTAGGTTTAGTGTAAGCTGCCTTGTACATGGGCTTCTTTGATAGCTCAGTTGGTAAAGAATCCACCTGCAATACGGGAGACCCTGGTTTGATTCCTGGGTTGGGAAGATCTGCTGGAGAAGGGATAGGCTACCTACTCCAGTATTGTTGGGCTTCCCTTGGGCTCAGCTGGTAAAGAATCTGCCTGCAATGCAGGAGACTAGGGAGACCTGGGTTAGATCCCTGGGTAGGGAAGATCCCCTGGAGAAGGGAAAGGCTACCCACTCTAGTATACTGGCCTGGAGAATTCCATGGACGAGTCCATGGGGTCACAAAGAGTCGGACACAACTGAGCAACTTTCACTTTCACCTTGTACACTGTATTTTGCTACCAAATCAAAGGTATTGCCTTAGTTATTTTTTATATGTTCAAGCAACTTGCCTTGGACAAGCTAGATAATAAATATTCAAAATGCAAATGCTAGTGCTGCAATTTAGGAGGCTGGCAACCACTTGCACAAACCACCTAAATGCCCCCACCATCTTGAAAATTATGTTTATTTTTATATTAATTGGTTTGAAATCACTGACTTAGTTACCATTAACTTAAGACAAGAACAAAGCTCTTCTGTCTGTTAATAATGAATGGTGGAGAGAAGAGATTACTACATTTCTAACCAAAGTGGCCTTACCCAATTTGGAAAGCAATGTAATGGCACCCATGACCATCAGATTACTCCACAAGTATGGAAATACACTTCTGTGATATTTAAGATTGAAACACTTAGGTGCAGGTAACAAATGTATCCAGAATATATATGTTTTGTGTATTCTTTGTTATTGTTTTTTTTGTCCTGCACAAAGTCACTATTTCTGGTGATGGGTCTTGATTTTGAATTCTTTCAGATATGGGAACGTGATTTCCACTTCAGCATTATCATCAAAACTTGCATGTTACTCAATTTGCTTGACTCCTAAAGCTTTTGAAAATCTTGACACTTGTTTGACTACCAAATACTTTGACTCCAGTACTGGTAGTATGAGACAAATAACCAGTAAGTCCATTTCCTATCTTTGCTGCTCTGTTCAGACCCTCCAAGAGAAAGAATGATACTCTATCGTGTATTAAGGATTGTGCCTGTTATTTACTTAAAATAGACAGTAAGTGATTTACCTACTTCTATATCCCTCAGAGTAAGTATCTGTAGTTTGTGCATAGTAAATGAACAATCATTTTCTAACTTGAATTGACCACAGAAGTTACATTTGTAGCCTTAATTTTTAAATTTTAAATATTTTAATTTTTATGTAAAATATAAAAATACAAATTTTTATTTTTTAATTGACAATAGTTGATTAACAGTGCTATATTAATTTTAGGTATACAACATAGTAATTTAGTATGTTTATGGATTATACTCAATTTAGAGTTATTATAAAATACTGGCTGTATTCCCTGTGCTGAACAAAATATTCTTGTATCTTATTTATTTTATACCTAGTATTAACAGTTTGACTTCCCTGGTGGCTCAGAGGTTAAAGCGTCTGCCTCCAATGCCGGAGACCCGGGTTCGATCCCTGGGTCGGGAAGATCACCTGGAGAAGGAAATGGCAAACCACTCCAGTATTCTTGCTTGGAGAATCTCATGGACTGAGGAGCCTGGTGGGCTGCAGTCCATGGGGTCACAAAGAGTCGGACACGACTGAGTGACTTTACATTTTACATTTATTAACAGTTTGTACCTCTTAATTATTTTCCCATATCTTGCCCATCCCACCCCCCATCCTTTTCTCCACTGCATACCACCAGTGTGTTCTCTGTATCTATGAGTCTGTTTCCATTGTATTATACTTATTTGTTTATTTTATTTTTTTATATTCCACATGTGATAGCATACAGTAGTTGTCTTTTATGTGACTCCCTTCACTAAGCATTACCATGCAGTTCCATCCATGTTGTTGCTGTTGTTCAGCTACTAAGTTGTATCTAACTCTTTCTGACACCATAGACTGCAGCATGCCAGGCTCCTCTGTTCTCCACTGTCTCCTGGAGTTTGCTCAAATTCTTGTCCATTGAGTCGGTGATGCTATTTAACCATCTCATCCTCTACCACCCGTCCTCTTTTGCCTTGAATCTTTCCCAGCATCAGGGTCTTCTCTAATAAGTTAGCTCTTTGCATCAAGTACCCAATGTATTGGTGCTTCAACTTCAGTGACAGTCCTTTCGTGAACATACAGGGTTGATTTACTTTAGAATTGACTGGTTTGATCTCCTTGCAGTCTGCGGGACGCTCAGAAGTCTTCTTCAACAGCACAGTTTGAAAGCATCAGTTCTTCGGTGCTCAGCCTTCTTTATGTTCCAACTCTTACATCCATACATGACTAATGGAAAATACATAGCTTTGACTATACAGGCTTTTGTCAGCCAAATGGTATCCCTGCTTTTTAATTCACTGTCTAGGTTTGTCATAGCTTTCCTTCCAGGGTGCAAGCATCTTTTAATTTTCATGGCTGCCGTCACCATCTGCAGTGATTATGGAGCCCAAGAAAATAAAATCTGTCACTGTTTCCACTTTTCCTCATTCTATTTGCCATGAAGTGATGGGCCTAGATGCCATGATCTTAGTTTTTTGGATGATGAGCCACTTTTTCACTCTCCACTCTCCTCTTTCACCCTCATCAAGAGACTCTTTAGTTCCTCTTCACTTTCTCCCATTAGAGTGGTATCATCTGTGTATCTGAAGTTGTTGATATTTCTCCTGTAGAGCTCTTACGTGTTACAATAGGAAAGTTTAATTCTTTCTTGTGGCTGAGTAATATTCTCCTGTAAATGTTTACCACATCTTCTTTATGCATTTATCTGTTGATGGACACATGTTGCTTCCATATCTTGACAATTATAAATAATGCTGCTGTAAATATTGAGAGTGCATCTATCTTTCTGAATTAGAGTAGAAACTTTCCCTTAACTGTAAATATCAATAATCAGAATAATAATGGCCAGTAATCATTAAGCCAGTATGCTAACTGATTTTCAAGCATTTTCTCTAGTTCTCAGAACAAAATGAAAAATACAAGTGGCATTCTTCACTTTTCTTAGAGAAGCTAGGCTTTGGAAGAAGGCAGTATCTGAATGAAAACTCATTTGTTTGTCCTACTGGACCATGTGCATTTCCAAGATAACAGGTTTATTTTACTTATTTCTGAATAATAAATTACCCTAAAGCTTAGCAGTTTAAAACAGCAGAAGTTATTTTCTAACAATTCCTCAGAGTCAGGAATCACAAGTGGCTGAGCTGGGTGATTCTGGCTCAGGGTTTCTCATGAGATTGTGGTCAGATTGTTCAACACTATGGTGTTGTCTCAGGACTCAGCTGGCAAGAACCTGCATATAAGCTCACTCATAGAGCTATGACAGGTTCCTCGCAGTGTTCCTGTTGGACTAAGGGCCTCGGTTTCTCTGGTTGTTGGCTGGAGGCTTCCCTCAGTTCCTTACCACATGAGTTGTTCCACGGGATAGCTCATGACATGATGGAGCAAGGAAACTGAAGAAGTGAAGGGGACAGATGGACAGAGAAAAGACAGCAAGAGTACATCCAAGACAGAGGCCTCGATCTCTTCGTAACCTAATCCTGTCACTTCTGCTATGCTCTCTATTCTAAAAGTGCATCTCTAAACCTAGCCCACACTCCATGAGAAGAGAATTAAAGCTCTACCATTTGTGGGTAAGAATATCAAAGAGTTAGTGGCTATAACTTTAAAATTACCACAGCATGCTTATTCTCTCTTGAAAAAAAAGAACTACATGAACAGAAGGATGTTGGACTTAGCTTGGCTGACTGTGGGTCGTATAAGATAGTTATTTAGTTTTCAGTACCTTCCCACATGTCGTGTATTTCATCTTTGGGGTGAACATTTAAAAATTCTATTTAAAGAACAGTCCTTTTCTCAAGCCCAGAATATAATCAATAATATAGAAAAGAGAAGATTTGCATAAATATCAGTCAAGGCTTTAGGCATTACTTGAGCTGTTTTCCTATATAGCAAGATGGAAATGTTTTATTCCATTTTAGAAGCCCCAAATGTTAGTTCTTCAGCCTGCACTAATGAAGTCACTTTCAGGTTCTTGTTTAAATGAGTTATTTTGCATAGACATTTAGAGGCCAATAAGAGTCAGAAGTTCACTTTATTAACACACACACACACACACACACACACCCCTTCCATTGTATTCAGTGCATGTTTCTTTTTTTAATTTAAATTATTTTATGGAATATAGTTGCTTTACAATGTTATGTTAGTTTCTACTGCATAACCACATGAATCAGCTATGTGTATCCATATACCCCTCCCTCTGGAGCCTCCCTCCCACCCACGCCACCCTTCTAGATCATCACAGAGCTCGGAGCTGAGCTCTTTGTGATATACAACCTCTCCCCCCATGAGTTCACAAGTCCATTCTCTTAAGCCTGCACCTTTATTCCTGCCCTTCAAATAGGTTCATCAGTATCATTTTTCTAGAACCCATATCTATGCACTAATGTACGATATTTGTTTTTCTCTTCCTTTTTAAAAAAATACACAGATTCCACTTTGCCAAAGAAGAGGCTAATGATTTACATTTAATGGCTTCAAATTATGTGTGTGTGTGTGTGTATGTAAATATATAAATTTAGTCTAAGAAATAAAAATGACCTTTCAATGTTCCTAGCTATTCAAAAGTAAATTATTTTTATTTGTAATACAGAGAAAAATATGATTGCTAGTTTTGGGTATTTAATAACTTAGTAAATTGAATTATTTGTGGTTTTCCTCAAATAACATAATTTCAGATTAGCATTACTATATAGCATGTTCAGTCTCTAAGTCACCTCCTACTCTTTGTGACCCCATGAACTGCAGCCCGCAGGCTCCTCTGTCCATGGAATTTTCCAGGAAAGGATACTGGAGTGGGTTGTCATTTCCTTCCCCAGGGAATCTTTTCCTACCCAGGGATCAAACTTGTGTATCGTATGTCTCCTGCATTGGCAGGCAGATTCTCTACCACTGTGCCACCTAGGAAGCCAATTTCAGATTAGAAATACTCTAAAGCAATGATTCTCAGTGTGTGGTCTAGAGTGCGGAGAGTACTGAGACCCCTTCACAGTGTCCTTGAGGTCAGAGCTCCATTTGTAATACCAAGACTTTATTTGCCGTCTTCACTTTCATTCTTTCAAAATGTACAGTCATGTTTTCCAGAGGCCACATGAAGCACATTATCACAACCACTAAAGGCAAAAGCAAACATGAGAACCAGCTAATTTCTGTTAAGCCAGTCATTAAAGAGATCTCCAAAAATGTGAAACAATGCCACTCTTCTCGATAATGCTTTCTGCTTTGTAAAGTATTATAATTATTCATAATAATATTATTTATATTGACATGTAATGGAATCATTACTATTACTTTTAATGAATTGATGAAATTTTAGATGTCTCAGTGTCATTTTCTAGCACAATAAGTATCATGGTATGACCCCACAAACAAAAGCTTTGGGGAGGTCTCAGTCATTTTTCAGGGTACAAAGGGATTCTGAGGTCAGAAATTTGAGGATGGCTGTTTTAGAGGAACAGCTTTATTTTTCAGCTATAGAATCTAAGTTCCAAAGAGAATATGATGTGCCCAAAATTCTACAGCTCATATGTGGCAGCACTGGAATGGAAATCCAGGTAGATCTCCTAATTTGGGTTATGCCATATGGCTTAGCCTATAATATTCATAAAACCAGTAGGAGATGCTCTGAAGCAATGCCCAACTATGAATATGAATGTTAACCTGGAAATATGGGTACAGATTCCGTTCTATAAAGAAAAATGTTTGCTGTTCTATTTTCTCCAGGACCTAGTGTTTTCCATTAGCTGTTGCTACTTACCAAGCTACCCCGCAAACCTAGTGAGCTAAAACAAGTACTGTTTATGATTGCTCAGGAGGCTGCAGGTCAGCTGGGAGGCTCTGCTGCTCTGAGCCAGGCTCAGCCTGCATGTGTGGTCCTCACGTGCTGACTGCTGTGACGAGGTGAGTGGGTCACATGTCGCTCATCCTCCATGGATTATCCAAGTGCTATTCCCATGGAGACAAGAGGATTCCAACAGAGCCAGGGGAAACTGCCAAGCCTCCAGTACCCCAAGCTCAGAACTGGCTCGCCATTGCTCCTTTGATTAAAACAAGTGGCAAGGGCAGCTCAAATTCAAGACATAGGGAGATACTTCACTCACTCTTGAAAGGAGCTGCACTGTTATGGTGCAAAGGAGCATGGACACTGTGCGAGGAATAATACAGATGTATTTCCATAATATTTCAGAATAATTTAAAAATAATGGCATCGAATAATATTATGAGGTGGTAAATATAGTAATAGGAATTGGACTCAAGTCTACAGAGGATTTAGTTCAAATCTCATTTCTGATGTTTGAGCACTTACCCTCTTTAAATTGTAGCTTCTTCTGTAAAATGGGGATAGTAACAGTTTCTACCTCAAAAGGGCTTAAATGAGATGATGCTTATGAAGCACTTGGCTTCACACAGGAAATGCTTTTAAAATATCATCCAGTAGTGATTTTAAAAATACCGTGCGTTCATTCAGCTCAAAGGATTCTTCCGGACCCTCCCCCAGACGAAATAGCAATGCCATGTTGATGGGTGTATGCCTGCAGAACAGCTTGTGTGCCAGTCAGCCCTAGAGGCCTCCTTCCTGCTCTTCACATAAGCCCTCTCACTCAACCCAATTCTATTTCATCTCAGCAAATGTACTAAATATCTGGTATTTGCCACCTTTCTGCTCCAAGCCATCATTACAAATTTGAGAACTGTGTGTTCTCTGTTTAAATAAAAATCCAAAGTTGAGTATAGGAGGTGGATTCCTTAACAGATAACATTTAAATTATACAGAGTTCTAACAGAAGAGATTATGCGGGCACAGAAGGAGTTCCATATATGGAGTTTGAGAGCAGTACTTTTTTTGGGTTTTTTGGTTTGTGTTTTAGTCAGGACACATGCTAATAATTCATATCACAGCTCAGCCACTCTTTTAGACCAAAAATTCTTCTGCAAGCCCATCCTGACATCCTTAAATGTGCACATCCTCAGCTGACCTTCCATCACAAAGAAAGTATGTGGAAGAATGGATTAAGATGGAGCTCTGCCAACTTCAGTAAGCAAGGCCTGCACTTCCTCTGCCACCCCTGCTTAGAAAGCAGATGGGCTGGTGTAACAGTTGATGGCATTTTATTGTACAGCTGTGCATATCTACTAAGCCATTCAATTGGCCTTGTTAAATTTAAACATCATCCATTATCACCTTGAGTTAACAAACACTTCGGTGTGACCATATCCCTTTTTCACCAGGGAACATTATTCCATTTGAGCAAGAGGTACTGGCTGCTTCTGGAAACTATTGTGGCAAATTGGTTTCCAAATTCTATCAACCCAGAGAAAGTCATTACCAGAGGGCCATGGCCACTCTAAGAATAATTTTCTTCAGCAAAGAATGACGATATATATTAAAAGTCAGCAACATCAGGTAGTTTCTTTCAACATAGGGCCTTTGCTTGAAGTTGGTACTCCCTTTTATGAACTGGTACCATGGAGCACTGAATATTTGTTGGAAAGACTGATTCTGAAGCTCCAATACTTTGGCCACCTGATGCTAAAAACTGACTCATTGGAAAAAGACCCTGATGCTGGGAAGATTGAAGGCACACGGGGACAACAGAGGACGAGATGCTTGGATGGCATCACCGACTCAATGGACATGAGTTTGAGCAAGCTCAGGGAGATGGTGAAGGACAGGGAGGCCTGACGTGCTGCAAACCATGAAGTCACAAAGAATCGGACACCACTAAGTGTTTGAACAACAACCAGGAACACTGCCTTTTTTAATGATTTTGAGGCTGGTACATGGGAGTAATATGTCCCAAAACATAAACAGTGTGCTGGTTTGCAGTTCTTTCATCTTGCAGTTAAGTGCATGGCATCCGTTCATCGCTACTCTCTCAAAGGGAGCAGGGATCTGGTGGGCCACAGCTAATGGATAGCTTGTGTGTGTGTGTGTGCTAAGTCACTCCGGTTGTATCTGACTCTTTGTGATCCCAAGGACTGTAGCCCACCAGGCTTCTCTGTCCATGTGATTCCCTTGGCAAGAATACTGGAGTAGGTTGCCATTTCCTTCTCCAGGCGATCTTCCTGATCCAGGGATGGAACCTGTGTTGCTTACATCTCCTGCATTGGCAAGCGGATTGTTTACCACTAGCATCACCTGGGAAGCCATGTTGCATGTCAACAGTTTGATTCAGAATTTTTGCACACAGGCCACCCATAGCAAATATGTGTTAAGGAGGAGAAGTGCTAGAGAGATATTATCAGACATGGTTCTTCATGCCTCCAGGTTAGTCTGTTGACTAAGACCAACACATCCACAGATCCTCTATTGCAAAACTGATGAAGAATATGAATAAGGATTCTAGCACAGTGCCGTGGAAAACTGCAGGGGAAAAAATAAAAGAATCCCCATGGAAGGAAGATGAGACCGTGTCTTGAGAAAGGTGGAAGTCAAAATGGGCCCTGAAAGTACGCAGAAATGTGATGTGAAGATAAAGCTATTGCAAGTAACTTCATAATTTGAACCAAGGCTAGGTGGTCAAAGTGTTACTAATGACCGTGGGCAGAAGACTGGCTTTAAAAGAGGTAGAAATATAACAAATGAGGCTACAATAAACAGTTTTGAATGCTTGACTAAGAATTTGCATTTAATTCTGAACCTGCTGGTAAGGCCATCAAGAAATTCTCCATATTTTTTTTTTTAATTTGCTTTTTAAGGCATAGAAGAAGCATCATCAAAGTCTTTGTAAACAAAGGAATAATAGCAGCATGTTCAGTGTCGATTAGAGGACGAGGTAACACCTAAAAGGTTGTTGACTAGTCCATTGAGGAATATAAATAAAAGATGCAAAGATCTAATGCAAGAGTAGAATAGCATTAAATATTCAAATAAAACTTGAATGAATACAATTTTGCAGAAAGCCTTTAGATGTAGCCCCATTTTCCTTTCTCTTCTATTATTGCATTATTGGTGAGCATAGGTCATAGATTATTAAAGAAAACCAGACCTTAAATATGGTGGCATCAGAAATATCACCTCTTGTCCCTTATAAGAGAGGAAGAACTGGGAGAAGATACTTTAATTTTGGAACTTATAAAAACTTAATGCAGAAGAAACTTTGTTCTTCTCCGGGTCAGGATAGATACCAGACATGCCTTTCCTGACTCCCATGGCAAAGTAAATGAATTTTTATCCATAAAAACTCATACTCAGTTGCTATCCAAAGGATGGTCCATGAACAAACGCATCATTTCTACCTAGGATTTGTTAGAACTACAGAATCTCAGGCTCTACCTGCTTAATCAGTGTTTGCATTTTAGCAAGATTTCCAAGTGACTTCTGTGCATACTAAATTTGAGAAGCACTAGCTTATTTATTTATTTATTTATTTTTGCTAAAAGTTCTCTTTTCTGTATTGCTTCAGGATTTAGGGCTCATGCATATGAAAAAATCAGGGTTGGGTAATGGAGAGGAATCCTAGTTACCATAACTCAGTCAAGTTATCCTTTCAAGACAGAACCATTTTATAGAGTTTAAGGCAGTGTCTGACACAGAAGGCTTTGTAAACCATAGCTACTGTTATGATTGTTGTGGCTGTTTTTGCCTATTATTATTCTCAATTGCTTTTCATGTCTGAAATATTATTTTAATTGCTTTAACTTTCCAATCACAGGGAAGCTTAAGAAACACTTCATGGAGCTAAACTGGCAGAAAGACCTACCAGTTCACCCTGCTCCGTACAGAGATAGTAAATATTGAGTTTTGCATTGAAATCCAATAAAGAAATGATCTTTAAAGTACACTATCTGACATTTTGCTTGATTATGATCGATTTCCTATTCTCTTATATCATATAATTTGAATTTGAAAATGGTAATAACAAAAAACTCAGTTACCTCTGATGTGGGACAAATTCTGGGTCATGACTTGATGATGTCCTCACTAAGGTGCCACTAGGTAATCAAGTCTGACCCATCCTAGGCCAATTATTTGAGGCTGCTCGAGGTCTGGAAACGATTTGGCCGCAGAACATTTGTGTCTGGCAGTCCATCTTAAAGAGCAAAGTGAAGAATAACGTGCAATTAAGGAGTCAGAGCAATCACTCAGAGTGTCTTGGGAACACTTTCATTGCTGAATTTGAAGAGCTCTGGCTGACAAGTGAGTTTCTCTCTCTCTCCCTCTTGAAAGATCCCTGTAACTTTAGTTGACTGTACTCAGTTGCACTTACATGCAGGCCTCTGCATGGAGTCGAGTCCATTCTGATTAGGACTGATAGACTTCTAATCATGGTCATTGAGTTCGTCATGAAAAGAATGTTTGCATTCTTGTTCTCATTCTAAATGGCAGTACAGTTGACCCTTGAACCACACGGATGCTAGGGGCCCACCCATCAGCACAGCTGAAAATCCCCGTCTAATTCACAGTCGGCTCTCCATGTCCACAGTTCTGCGTCCTCAGCTCCACGTCCATGGACTCAGCCAGCCATGGATCAGTGTGTCGTGTCTCCTGTTGAAAAGAAAACGCCATCCGCAGGGGACCTACTCAGTTCAGACCATGTTGTTTAAAGGTCAGCTGTGCTATGTAGCCGTTGCTGTGTCGAATCAATGGAGACAGAGTATAGATAACTACCTGAGAACATTCAACAGTCCAGTTGGCAAAGTTAAAGTAAGTGTCAGGAGAATAATAAATCGCTTTAATTTTCCACCAGGAAAAAAATGGCACCATTGATAATTCAGTTAATTCTTCTAAATGTTCTCATCAGCCTCCACTGTTTAATATCTTGGTACATGTTTGTATTTTTGTCATATTAATATCCTTATAAAATGTAATATTTACTTAGTAGATAAATATGTAAACTATAACTAAAATGAGGAAAAAGCTTATTTAAGTGCCATGTTCCATAGTTAGATATGTAAGAGTTGTGAGCATCTGTTCAGCTATTTCATAAATGTTTTTAAAATGGTGTATTTTCCTCCTTAGGTCTCATTTAGCTAGTACATTCATTTACCACTATCTATCATTCACATCTATATAGATTTACAAATGAACATGTTTGTCCTTCCTGATCAGGGTTTAGTAACAGTTCATGCACTTTTAACTCCTCCTAGATACATTTCAATAAATTTGTATTTTGGTTTATCTGTGGGCCATCTGAATTGATGTGGGTTATGTTTTAATGATAACAATTCAATTTAATCACTCAGTTTTGAGAACCCTATGAATAAAATATAAAAGATTAATTTGCAAGACACTAATGAAGAGCATCATTGCATCTCTTCCTTCTGATACTTTTAAAAGATAGCTAATTATTTTTTTACTCATTATCATTATGAAAGCTATAGTCAGGTCTTATGCATTTGCATATGTTTTCTTTTATTTTTTAATCACATTGAGAAACTGCTAAATATTCCTTCAGAGAAAATTCAAAGAAAGGAAGAAAACAAGGTCTGCTTTCAGCTAATCTACACAGTATACTGAGCTGCCTTTTGAACTTGACCACCCTGGCACTATTATGGATTGTTGCTCTTTCATCTACAAAAATCAATGATGCAGGAGTTTAGATTTGCTTTCCATTTGCAACATTCTATACTTGGTTAAGCCAAAATGAAGGCAAGAAGGTTGGGTTTTTAAGCCAGCAGTAGCCAAGGAGTATATACAATACACTGCTCCATTGTGTCAGATTCCATAATCTCAGACTTCAAAATAACCTTCCAATGTTGTGACTATCACTTTGGATAGTCCTATAAATGTCACTGAACAGCTAAGTTTTCTCACTGTGAAAATGCTTGTATGATTTTATGAAATAGCGAAGTGGCATGTAACTAAATACACGTTTTCATTTATTTTAAATAATTCTTATTTAAAAAGAAAGTATTAGTTAAATTTTTGAGCACTATCTACCAGGTACTTTTCTAAAGTGTCTAACAAGGAGCAGTTTATTGTTCCTGCTTAACAATTCTGTGATATAGATATTACTATTATTATCTCAATTTTCATATGAGAAAATTGAGGATCAAGAGAGGTTAGGTAACTTCAGTTCAATTCAGTCACTTAGTCGTGTCCGACTCTTACTGACCCCATGGACGGCAGCATGCCAGACTTCTCTGTCCATCACCAAGTCCCAGAGCTTGCTCAAACTCATGTCCATAGAGTCAGTGATGCCATCCAACCATCTCAACCTCTGTCATCCCCTTCTCTTCTTCCCTTCAGTCTTGCCCAGCATCAGGGTCTTTTCCAATGAGTCAATTCTTAGCATCGGGAGGCCAAAGTATTGGAGCTTCAGTATCAGTCCTTTTCCTTTAGGATGGACGGTTGGATCTCCTTGCAGCCCGAGGGACTCTCAAGAGTGTTCTCCAACACCACAGTTCAAAAACATCAATTCTTTGGTGCTCAGCATTCTTTATGGTCCAACTCTCACATCCATACATGACTACTGGAAAAACGATAGCCTTGACTAGACGGACCTTAGTTGGCAAAGTAATGTGTCTGCTTTTTAATATGCTGTCTAGTTTGCTCATAGATCTTTTCCCAAGGAGTAAGCGTCTTTTGGAGAAGGAAATGGCAACCCACTCCAGTGTTCTTGCCTGGAAAATCCCAGGGACGGGGAAGCCTGGTGGGCTGCCGTCTATGGGGTTGCGCAGAGTCAGACATGACTGAAGAGACTTAGCAGCAGCAGCAAGTGTCTTTTAATTTCATGGCTGCAGTCACCATGTGCAGTGACTTTGGAGCCCAAGAAAATAAACTCTCTCACTGTTTCCCCATCTATTTGCCATGAAGTGATGGGACTGGATGCCATGATCTTAGTTGTTTGAATGTTGAGGGTTGTTTTTTTTTTCTTTTTAACTTTATTTTGCTTTACAATACTGTCTGGAGTCAGCTTTTTCATTCTCCTCTTTCACTTTCAAGAGGCTCTTTAGTTCCTCTTTGCTTTCTGCCATAAGAGTGGTGCCATCTGCATATCTGAGATTATTGATATTTCTCCTGGCAATCTTGATTGCATCTTGCCTGTCATGAAGATTGCATCTTCATCCAGCCTGGCATTTTGCATGATGTACTCTGCATATAAGTTCAATAAACAGGGTGACAATACACAGCCTTGACATACTCATTTCCCAATTTGGAACCAGTTTGTTGTTCCAGGTCCAGGTCTAACTGTTGCTTCTTGACCTGCAATGCAGATTTCTCTGGAGGCTGATAAGGTGGTAACTTGCCCAACTAATATATAAGGAGAAATGTATAATGAAGGATTTTTCTATTATTCAGTTCAGTCACTCAGTCATGTCTGACTCTGTGACCCCATGAATCTCAGCACGCCAGGCCTGCCTGTCCATCCCAACTCCAGGAGTTCAGACTCACGTCCATCGAGTCAGTAATGCCATCCAGCCATCTCATCCTGTCATCCCCTTTTCCTCCTGCCCCTATTACCTCCCAGCATCAGAGTCTTTTCCAATGAGTCAACTCTTCGCATGAGGTGGCCAAAGTACTGGAGTTTGAGCTTCAGCATCATTCCTTCCAAAGAAATCCCAGGGTTGATCTCCTTCAGAATGGACTGGTTGGATCTCCTTGCAGTCCAAGGGACTCTCAAGAGTCTTCTCCAACACCACAGTTCAAACGCATCAATTCTTCAGTGCTCAGCCTTCTTCACAGTCCAACTCTCACATCCATACATGACTACTGGAAAAACCATAGCCTTGACTAGATGGACCTTAGTCAGTAAAGTAATATCTCTGCTTTTAAATATGCTATCTATGTTGGTCATAACTTTCCTTCCAAGGACTAAGCGTCTTTTAATTTCATGGCTGTAATCACCATCTGCAATGATTTTGGAGCCCAAAAAAATAAAGTCTGACACTGTTTCCACTGTTTCCCCATCTATTTCCCATGAAGTGATGAGACCAGATGCCATGATCTTCGTTTTCTGAATGTTGAGCTTTAAGCCAACTTTCTCACTCTCCACTTTCACTTTCATCAAGAGGCTTTGGAGTTCCTCTTCACTTTCTGCCATAAGGGTGGTGTCATCTGCATATCTGAGGTTATTGATATTTCTCCCGGCAATCTTGATTCCAGCTTGTGTTTCTTCCAGTCCAGCATTTCTCGTGATGTACTCTGCACAGAAGTTAAATAAGCAGGGTGACAATATACAGCCTTGACATACTCCTTTTCCTATTTGGAACCAGTCTGTTGTTCCATGTCCAGTTCTAACTGTTGCTTCCTGACCTGCATACAGATTTCTCAAGAGGCAGATCAGGTGGTTGATCCACACAGTCAAAGGCTTTGGCATAGTCAATAAAGCAGAAATAGATGTTTTTCTGGAACTCTCTTGCTTTTTCCATGATCCAGCAGATGTTGGCAATTTGATCTCTGGTTCCTCTGCCTTTTCTAAAACCAACTTGAACATCTGGAAGGTCACGGTTCACGTATTGCTGAAGCTGGCTTGGAGAATTTTGAGCATTACTTTACTAGCATGTGAGATGAGTGCAATTGTGTGGTAGTTTGAACATTCTTTGGCATTGCCTTTCTTTGGGATTGAAATAAAAACTGACCTTTTCCAGTCCTGTGGCCACTGCTGAGTTTTCCAAATTTGCTGGCATATTGAGTGCAGCACTTTCACAGCATCATCTTTCAAGGTTTGAAATAGCTCCACTGGAATTCCTTCACCTCCACCAGCTTTGTTCATAGTGATGCTTTCTAAGGCCCACTTGACTTCACATTCCAGGGTGTCTGGCTCTAGATGAGTGATCACACCATAATGATTATCCAGGTCATGAAGACCTTTTTTGTACAGTTCTTCTCTGTATTCTTGCCACCTCTTCTTAATATCTTATGCTTCTGTTAGGTCCAGACCATTTCTGTCCTTTATCGAGCCCATCTTTGCATGAAATGTTCCTTTGGTATCTAATTTTCTTGAAGAGATCTCTAGTCTTTCCCATTCTGTTGTTTTCCTCTATTTCTTTGCATTGATCTCAGAGGAAAGCTTTCTTATCTCTTCTTGCTATTCTTTGGAACTCTGCATTCAGATGCTTATATCTTTCCTTTTCACCTTTGCTTTTTGCTTCTCTTTCTTTCACAGCTATTTGTAAGGCCTCCCCAGACAGCCATTTTGCTTTTTTGCATTTCTTTTCTATTATACTCAAGGGCTATGTTATCATCAGGAGACTTTTATTGAATTCACTCAGAAGATATTTATTTAAGGCCAGGTACTCTATGTGCCAGGTACTCTGCTAGAATCAAGAGACAGTTATGTCTCTTCACGATGCCAGTCATATGGATATACAAGCATTGTTCAAATCCATATATATATATAAATAATTGTTCTGTTGATTTGGCAATTGATGCCAAGTACCTTTTTCTGCAAGGTATTGTCTAGCAAGCACTATGTAAAATATCTTGCATTTTGACAAAAACCTATATTTTATTATAATGTTTCTACTTTAAAAAACCATTAGGCTTCTCCTCTTCAACTGTATTGAAATACCATTAATACTCAATGCTTCTCTGCAAAAAGTTTCTTTTACAAGATTTGTAGTGATGAACAAAAGAAGATAAATACTGAAATTTTACTTTTAAAATTTACTTTTAAATCAAGGTTTTATATGAAGAAAGGGGACTAGAGGACCAGAGACACACTCTTTTACTAGTTTAAATTTAGTCCTCTATTACAGTGGTCCCCAACCTTTTTTGGACCATGGCCCAGTTTTTTGGAAGTCAGTTATTCCGTGGACTAGGGGCAGAGGAGATGATTTGGGGACGATTCAAGCAGGGTACATTTATCGTGCAGTTTATTTCTATCATTGTTACATTGTGATGTATGGAAAAATACTTATGCAAATCATCATAATGCGTGAGTCGTATCATCAGGCATTAGATTCTCAAAAGGAGCACACAACCTAGATCCCTCCTATGCAGTTTATAGTAGGGTTTGTACTACTATGAGAGCCTCCACTGATCTGACAGTAGGCGGAGCTTAGGCAATAATGCTTGAGATGGGGAGAGGCTGTAAATACAGGTGAAGTTTAGCTGGTTCACTGGCTGCTCACCTCCTGCTGCGCATCCCAGTTCTTAACAGGCCACAGAGTTGGGGACTTTGCTTTATTGGAATTACTGAGTTGACTTTTCTCTTGTCCTATTCTTTTGAAGATGGCTGCATTCTAGAAAACTATTGCTTTCTCGTTTCATAAATACTTTTTACATGTGTATACACAGATTCAATTTTATAATACATTTCCAGCTATCTGGCATGAAATTAGGAGTAAGTTGATCTTCCTTTGTTATTTTAAATTGTTTTATGGAAGGCGGGAATGTCATTGACTCTAAACAGTTTTATAACTGAGAGATGTATTTCGATAACCAATGAGAAATGGGATTAATTTGAGTTGAAGTCCTGGACTGTGAGTGTTCCCATAGCCACATGAAAAAAAAATTTGCCATCTTAGAAAAAGAGCAGTTATCTTTGGAACAGACAACTGAGTTCTTAGATTTAGGTGGAGAATATTAATGGAACAGATTATTAAGGAGTGAGCTCTTTTCTGAGAATCTGCTTGCTATGCCATTTACTTAAAACCTAGGCTTTCCTTTAAAATCATGAAAAATTCACTTTTAAATCATAATTTTTTGTGAAAAAAGAGATATTCTCTAACAAAATAAAGGACTCTATATGTAATCATGCTGATAAAAATGTTGGTGATGTATAATCTATTTAAACTCCACAATTTTTATTACAATTTGTGATGTTTGCAAATAAATGTGCTTCCATGTGTGCTTAGTCACTTCAGTCATGTCTGACTCTTTGTGACCCTATGGATTATAGCCTTCCAGGCTCCTCTGTCAATGGGAGTGAGTTGCCATGACCTCCTCCAGGGGATCTCCCCAACCCAAGGATCGAACCTTCATCTCCTCTATTACAGGTGGATTTTTTACCACTGAGCCTCTGGGGAAGCCCTTGCAAGTAAATAACCCTTTAAAAATCATTAGCTATTATCCAAAAACCTATCATTATGGAATCAGAATTTCAAGTTTTCAGTAACTGTTCCAGGAAAACTACATTTCTATTATCACACAAAGATGACTGCTCTTTTGAATAAAGAGAACTTTATATTTCTAGAAAAGTTAAGACATTATCTGACATTGCTATGATTTACACAGATTCTCAAATAGAGGGTACTATAATTCTTTAAAAAATAATTTGCTTCCACTTTTTCAGAGATTTGACTTTCTCTCTGGCAGAAATGTGGTTAATTAGAAATCTCAAGAACTAAGAACTAGAGGATTGGTATTCTAGTCCTCAGTGTTACACTAACTAGTCACATGTCAAAAGGCAAAGAACTTAAACTTAAAACAAGTCTTTGTTTTTTAAGTCTTTTAAGTCTTAAACTTAAAAAGTCTTTGTTTTTTGCTTTTGAAATTGGGGGGAGCAATATATGTCCTCCAGGCTTCCCTTGTGGCTCAGCTGGTAAAGAATCTGCCTGCAATACAGAAGACCTGGGTGTGATCGCAGGGTTGCAAAGATCCCCTGGAGAAGGAAAAGGCTACCCACTCCAGTATTCTGGCCTGGAGAATTCCATGGATGTACAGTCCGTGGGGTCACAAAGAGTTGGACACAACTGAGCAACTTTCACTTACTTATAGCTCCTAGACTTGTAAAAATTCAGCTATCTGGATACAGATGTTCTTTGAAGAACTCAATGTGATAAACAAATATAATGTGTGCTTAGAGGAGAGATTTATGGGGGCTGGATGAGTTTGTGCGATATTGGTATTTGCTGGATTTCATTGTGCACTTCCCTCTGCATCATTGTTTACAATATAAAATGTGTCTATTCATTGCAGTTATATTTATGCTTACTAATTAGTGATTAGTTAGCTTCCCTTGTTGTTCAGCTGGTAAAGAATTCGCCTGCAAAGCTGGAGACCTGGGTGTGATCCCTGGATTAGGAAGATCCCCTGGAGAAGGGAAAGGCTGCCCACTCCAGTAATTTGGCCTGGAGAATTCTATGGACTGTATAGTCCATGGCATCAGAAAGAGTCAGACACAACTGAGAGACTTTCACTTTCACTAATTAGTAAATGTGTGTTTGCCCCATTCTGTCCCATGAATTGAGAGGATCATTATCCTTTTATTATTTTATAAATAAAATGTTTTTATTATATAGTGATAGTAAGTGTCAAATTAAGTAATTGTTGGATGAACGGAACCAAGCCCCTTAAATGTGCTGTGCCTTTGCAATAGTGTGCACTATTCATTTGTACTTATGCTCTTAAAACTCTTGGAATTAATGTTGATTTAAATTTTTAGGGAATTCTTTGGAATTTAGATATGCTGCACAGTCAAATTTAGAGATCAGGTCTGTGAATATTAAAAAAGTTAATGGCTCACTTCTTCATAATCACTTCTTTTCCGACTTGAAATCCAAAAATTTGTATTGGCAGGAGAGGTTCAGTACTATTCAGCGCTGTACTGATAAATGATTTTTCTCTTCTTTTCTTCTCTTAGAGTACCAAGGCTAAGTGATAACGTGATAATGTTTGAGAGAATGAGATTCGTAATCAGATAAACCTAGGTTCAAGTCCCAATGATACCACTTCCTAGTTACAAGAATTAATACAAGCTGTTAATTTCTCTAAGCCTATTTCTGTAATGTGGGCCTAATTATTCTTCCACAGTGGGATTATTGTGAGGATTAAAGGTGGAAATATACTTAAAGTGCTTGATATGATACCTAACACATAATAACCTTTAGCTGTAGCTGTTATCCTTTACACAGTTCATCTTCTAAACAGTTTTTTTTTTCTATTTTGTGTGTCTTCTGTGTATCTGTATGTGTGTTTCCTTTTACAGATGGATATACAACCGATGACATTGAGTTTTATTGGCGTGGGGATGATAACGCAGTGACAGGAGTAACCAAGATTGAGCTTCCACAGTTCTCTATTGTAGATTACAAACTGATCACCAAGAAGGTTGTTTTTTCCACAGGTTTGTATCAGGGGAAATGGTTAAGAGAAAAGGGGCTTTATCATATTTTTCCAGAAGAGTTCATTTATATAAGGGTTGGGTCCCAGGAAAGAATGGGGACTCTAGAAGACTTAGGTCTGTGAAAATGCTCAGTTCCCCAACAAGCACATTTGGAACCCATCCAGTTATTTTCAAGAAGTTATTTTCAAGAAGGTACCCACAGCAAAGCGAATGTGTCTCATATACTAGAGGAGGGAAATAAGTGTTAGAGATGGCATATGGAGAGAGAAATGACCCGGAAACAACCTGGATCAGAGCTGTCCCCCCGGCATAATGCATCTCACAGAACTGATTATAATTCTTTGAAACACACTGAGGACAGCCAAGTCGCAGTTTGCCCAAGTCTGACCACAGTGAAGTTCTCTAAAGACAATAGGATAGGAGGATTTCACATTTTTCTC
The DNA here is from genome assembly GCA_006408695.1 of Aepyceros melampus. Lineage (NCBI taxonomy): Eukaryota > Metazoa > Chordata > Mammalia > Artiodactyla > Bovidae > Aepyceros > Aepyceros melampus. The sequence goes on from SJXQ01011315.1 coordinate 71,015, forward strand.
AGAGGGCAGGACTTTCCTTAGTAGCCTTACCTACCATTCGAAGCTCAAAGATTTTCCAGATGTTTAGGTTGTCTTGATGCCTTTACCATCTTACTCTTCCAGAACTGAGGGCAGGCTTATTTTAGTCAGCACAGGTTTTTAACCCAAAAGCCCAGGAATGTAATAATTTTCTCCATACTCATTAAAAGAAAATTCATAAGCCCCCAGGAGTATACCTCTTTTATTTTTCTTATTGAAATGAATTCAAGCACAGAAACAGCGAGCACTGTAACAGTAGATCTTGAATTGTCCTTCTGCGAAGGACTCAGGCACTTCCTGTTCCTGAAAACTACTTCAACCAGGAATACAAAATAGCCTCCAGCTTTGCAAAGAGAACAACAGAAACTTTTCCTAGATTTGAGGTCCTCTGAACCCCTGAGACACTATGGAAATGAGTTTCTACTTAAAATATTTTTACTTTAATATTAACATACTTGCTTCAGCCCATGAGGGCTAGACAAGCCTTTCTTTCAATTAGTAAGAATATTCTCCCCTGCCCTACATGAACACATCCTGTTTATCAGTGTGACTCTTTAATATTTTAAGACCATGTTCTGTTACATATCTTGTCTAAAATATAATTCCCTAGATTCCCACCATCAAAGGACCCAGTTTCAGGTATCTGATCCTTTAGTTATATCTCCCGCAAATATTCCTCAGGAAAAATGACTCTCCATCCACATTTTGGTGGGTTAGGAATCTCTTTGTAACTTTGATGGAAGCAATGAAATCAGAAAAAATACTGCATGCACATGAAAGTGTCACAAAATTTCAGGGAGTTGCTGTACCAACTGAAGCCTTGCCACTGATCCTCACCTTAACATGCATCCAGGGGCTTGTTGAAGAGATGTCTTACCCTACAGTCAGAGTGTGCACCCTTATTCTTATGTTTAAAAATGTACGGGATGGACTTGCTGAGAAACAATTAAAAGGGGAACAAAAGGACTGTCTCAAAGTGTGTTATCATTACAGTTGTAGAGAATGAAAACCTTTGATTCAGTGTGGAGGCTGAGCAGGGAAGAGCTGGAATTCTTTTAATTACTGGTCAGTGTGGGATATAGTCAACACTGAGTAAGTCTTGCTAATTAAAAGCCCTGTTTTCTCAACTACTTTTGTATAAGGAAGTGCCCTTCACCAGAAGCTAAAATTGAATTGAGGGAAGATATATAAACTGTTTATGGGTCTTTAAAGGAAAGTATCCTCTAGATACTGACTGATAATGATGATGTTTTAAAATTGTCTTTCTAGGTTCCTATCCCAGGTTATCCCTCAGCTTTAAGCTTAAGAGAAACATTGGTTACTTTATCCTGCAGACATATATGCCATCTATCTTGATCACTATCCTCTCCTGGGTCTCCTTCTGGATTAATTACGATGCTTCAGCGGCAAGAGTGGCATTAGGTAGGCATGGGTCCGACTGCGTGCAGCGTGTGCCTGTGTGTGTTCATGCGCTGGTGTACTTTTCCCTTGCCCTCAAGTTTGTGATGCGTGACGAAACCTGACTGCACACATTACAAGAATTTGGATATGAGACACTGGATGATCTGATTCAGCGTTTAAATCAATTGAACACTAATTAAAACTCTTTCATGTCAAAATTAGTTAACTATATAACTGTCAGTAATGAAATTAGTCGCATCAGCTTGTTATTTTTATTGAAGCATAGTTCATGTAATCCTGCTTGATAATTGTTCAGTTTTTATCTGTGTTTTCTTACCTGGAAAGGCCTATCTATCTTCCACCTTTTTTTGTGAGTAAGAAACAAAGAAATGCAATGTGTAACAAATCAGTGAGCAGAAAGAATTCTAAAGGTTGATTAAGGTTTTGGAATAGCATGAGAGGGGACAGGAGAAAACAAAGTATAAGAACATTGGGAAATCATCCATGGCATCACTTATCTTATGCTTTGATGTTTTTTCCATTATAATATCAGAGGAAGAGAATAACTTACAGTTCATGAACATTTTTATGTTGCTAACTCAAGATATACTAAATTTATCACTTTTTACATGATCTTTATTAAGTCTGACTTAATCCTTATAAAATATAAAGTTGTTAACTGCTCCACTAGTAAATCTCAATTAAATCAGTATTTCCTTAGCAAAGTCATGTATTTATTCATTCAACAATGTTTTTTGTATACCTACTATGTGTCATACATACAAGGCACTGGAGATAAAGCCAGTGCCCTTCTGGAAATTATATTCTAACAAAAAAAGGTAAAAAGTAAATTTATTTTGCATATAACATGCAAATTACATAATATAGTAAACAGGAAGTAAGCAAAAGAAGGGGAGGGCATACTGGGGGACAGATAGCATCATCAGGGTAGACTTCATTCAGTAATTGCTAATGGGCAAAGACTTGAAGAAGATCGAGTCACATAAATGTCTAAATGAGTCTATTTCAGCGAGATGAAAAGGCCCCCAGGTAGAAACATGCCAAAGAGGTGAGCAAGGTGACCAGTAGGTGGGTGCAGATTGAATTTCAGCATACAGATGTCAGGCAGAGGGAACTAAAAGACGTTGAAGTGGCCCAGGAGCCATCATAATGTCTTTACTTTTATTCTGAGTGAAATTAGTCACTGAGCATAGTGACATGATTTCACATATAAAGGAATAACTTTGGCTGCTGGATTGAGATTAGATTGTGGTGGTTCTAGGACGGAAGGAGAATTGATGACCTCTTAGACTGAATCAAGTCCCCTGTGATAAAGTCTCCTAAAATACTGTAGAACACCCTTGGAAACAAACAACAGTTATAATTTATATTTATTTGGTTTGTGATATCCTTTTTCCTCATAGTATTGAAGATACCTTGAGGGAAGGCCCGTACCTAACTTTGCTCCAATTATATCTGTAGTGTCTCACACAGTGAATGGTGTTCAGTAAATATTTGCTGAACACAGTAATGAATGGAACTTGTAAATATCCTGTTATTCCAAAATAAAAGTCTCTTCTCAATTTTATGCCTATTACAGGAATAATAAGTAAGTTATTTACTTTTTAAAGAAATGTTTAAAATGTCTTTTACGTGAGCAATTTATTCTAGGTCAGAAACACTTTAAGATTATCTAAACATAAGATTTAGATAGTGAAATCAGTATTGTCAGTTTTATAATATGCATGTAATAGTCATGTCATACAAGATAAGCTCCAGATGAAATAATGAAAAATGAAATTGGAAAATGTATCAAAATGACTAATACAGAAAAGATATGAGAACTATAAAACACCTGGATCTAAAGTATAACCATGCTCAGAATCAGATGCTCAAATTATGTTTTATCTGTGTCTATTTCATGAACATGTAGACAAACAAGACAAAAAGTATGATTGATCTTACTAGACAAAATTAAATCAGAAAACCTATGTTCCTAAAAAAATAATAGAATTCAAAATTAACATTGTGCTGTGTCATTGGGTAGTGTTTTAAGGACACAGGTTTTGGAATTAGATCCCAGTTCAAATGTTGTCTCTACAACTTCACATCTGTGTGATCTTGACTTCTGACTCCTATTTTCACATACTCTTTTGCTACAAAGCTGGACTTTATCAAACCTCAGGACTTTGAACTCCCAGTGCTTTTATCCAGCATTTCTCTGTCCCTCCAGTTATGGCTTTGGGGGAAACTACTTCCCACTGTTGAAGATGCTCCCTCAGCTGGGCAAAAGTTATAACCTGAGCTAGTGTGGCATTTCCCATAAAGAATCGTGTGATACTTCTGTATTATTAATCTGTGTGTTATGTGCCTACATTCCCAACCCCAAAACACGAAGGCTAGATACCTGCTTCCTGTTACTTTCCACCTCTCGTTTCCATATTTTTGCCATCATTTGTTCATAACATCTATTAATTTATTTCAATATGGGTTCATTGATTTCAATACTATTACTAATATTTGGGGGCTTCCCAGATGGCGCTAGTGGTAAAGAATCCACCTGCCAATGCAGGAGATGAAAGAGATGCAGGTTCGATCCCTAGGTCAGGAAGATCCACTGGAGTAGGAACTGGCAACCCACTCCAGTGTTCTTGCCTGGAAAATTCCATGGCCAGAGGAGCCTGGTGGGTAGAGTCCATGGGACTGCAGAGAGCTGGTCATGATTGAGCAACTAAGCGCACACACACACACACACACACAATTATTTTATTTCCCCTCATTACTTTCTTATTCTGAAAGACTCTAAGCTGGTATTCTATTTCCTGTCTTGTATGCTTCCCGTCTGTGCTCTACTCTGAAGCCAGAGCGATTGTTCTAAACAGTTTGTCCCTAATGCCTGTCTGGTTGAAGCTGGTCAGTGGTTCCATGTTGCCTTCAATTTTAAGTTCGAGCTCTGCATTAAGCTCTCTGTGTATGGCTTTCCATTATGTGAGCCTTACTTAATCTTCACTTTTCTCATCCTTCTTCCCATCATATCCTTTAATGTACCCAGAATGAATTTCTTGAGATTCTTTTCATGGGCTGTGTACTTTCATCCCCACAAAGCACCTCCCTAAAAAAACTCCTTCCACTACCAATGCCCTTAGATCTACTATCACTTTTGATCTCCAGGTTTTGGTTGCCTGGGTAACTCCCACTCATTCTCCAGGACTCAGCTCCAAAAGTGGGATTTGCTGATCGTTCCCCTGCCACATCATGGGCTAAATTAGGATCAACTCTGTTTTCTCAACTCTCATCTTACACACGTCTGTCATAGCATTTAATTCACATCTCCAAGTCCCACACTAGAGACATAACTATAACCATAAAGCTATGATTAAAGGAAATATCCCCAATGGTTAATGTTTATTATAAATTAATGATTTATGCATACTTCCCAGGCCTATCACAGGGCTGATATATAATTGCCCAGTATATATTATGTGCTTCCTTCATAGCTCACCTGGTAAAGAATCTGCCTGCAATGCAGGATAGGGTTCAATTCCTGGGTTGGGAAGATCTACTGGAGAAGGGATAGGCTACCCACTTCAGTATTCTTGGGCTTCCCTTGTGGCTTAGCTGGTAAAGAATCCACCTGCAATGCAGGAGACCTGGATTTGATCCCTGGGTTGGGAAGATCCCCTGGAGAAGAGAAAGGCTACCCACTCCAGTTTCTGGCCTGGAGAATCCCATGGACTGTATAGTCCATGGGGTCACAAAGAGTCAGATGTGACTGAGTGACTTTCACCTCCTCACTCATATATTGTGTGGGATATATGAAAAAGTAAAAGAGTTAACCTTTCCAACTATGATGGAATCAGCAAGCAAATACAAACATTATTACTCTGTCTCATTTTTGCAGGAATTACAACTGTGCTAACAATGACCACTATCAATACCCATCTCCGGGAGACTCTCCCTAAGATCCCTTACGTGAAGGCCATTGACATGTACCTGATGGGGTGCTTTGTCTTTGTTTTCATGGCCCTTCTGGAATATGCTTTGGTCAACTACATCTTTTTCGGGAGGGGACCTCAACGCCAAAAGAAAGCAGCTGAAAAGGCTGCCAGTGCCAACAATGAGAAGATGCGCCTGGATGTCAACAAGGTAGGTTCAAGGGCAAGCCCTCCTTGCTTCTTAAAGTCATAGAAGAATGCCTGCCATATAGCTTCATGGTCTTGTTAACAAATGAGAAAACTAAAGCCCAGGGAAGACATCATTTGTGATGGAGACATAATCAGCCCAAATTTATGACACGTTTAGATGCCTTTTACCTTAACACTAGGGTGGCCCAAACTGTAGTCATCTGAGACTACTTTTGTGACTTTTTCCAGTTATGAGTAGAATGTGTACTATTATTTACTTTATGTTTATCTAAATTAACTCATTTTATCTAAATTTATTTATAAAGGAAATTTCATATCAGTTATATCAGTATTACTTGCTGGAAGATAATCTTAAATGAAACTACATTATTAATTCTAGGTTATATTACATAGAGGCTATGGGCCTGAGCTCTGTGTTCTCTTTGATTTAAAAGAGAAATAAGCAAGTACAGATGTGTGTTAAAGACTCACCAGCAACAAACTGACACTTTGTTTGTGAAGTCATCAGATGGATAGAAAGAGAAGTGGAAGGGAAAAAAAAAAAACTTTCTAAGTGACAGATAGTTAGTTAATGCCTTTCACATTACCCCTAAAATCCTTGAAGCATTTGAGTACAAGAGGCCACCATGTTGCTTAAGTCAGGCATAGTCAAAAAACAATTTCCACAAGGTTTTAAATCCAATCTATTCTTTAAAGCAATGGTTCTCAATCTTGGGTGCCCAATCAAATGACAAGGAAAGTATTAAAAATTACTGAAGCTTAGGTTTCTTCCCTGGAAATTCTGATTTGGTTGACCTGGGGTATGCCTAAGCATCATAATTTTTAAAATTCTCCTAATATTATTCTAATTTGCATTCAAGATTTAGAATTTCCATTTTGAAATTGAGCCTATTGATAGCAGTTCCAATAGATCTACCTGTCTGTACTTCAAAAATACTTCACCTGGCTTCCTGTTATATAACTTTCTGCACTGAGCAGAATATTTATACACATGCTTTCCCTGAGTCCAAATTTAGACCCTTCAAAATATATGAGAAAAATAAGGTCTTACTTTAATATATCCCATAAATAGTGTTTCTAAAGTAGTATGTAATGTGGATTTGATAAATAGATCATAGTGATGAAACTAAGAAAATGGTAATACTATCTGGAATTGTTAACCATCCAATAATTATTTAATTGACATTTTAATATTTGTAACTTCAATTTAATTCCAAGGATAGCATACCATAAATCATTTCTGCCATTGAATTTTATTTGGAGCAAATCCAAAGAAAATTTCTGACTCACTGATATCTTCCATATATCCATAGGTCTGATATTTGATTTTGGACTATTCTCTAAATCAAAGGCATTCCTTTCCCAGGAGATTATATTCATAATACTGCAAATTTTAAGTGTGGCCCTTATAAGTCAGTGAACCACAGGGTCTAGGAAGTTGTCAATCCCTTTTAAATACTCTGGGTTTCAGTTATTGGGATCTGTTAATAGATTCCAAGGTAGCATAATGGTCCTCTCAGGCTATCAAATGAGAGAATGCTTTTTAAATCCATTTTATGATTTTCCTGATAAGAGTAGCTTTAGTAAAGAAGAGAAAATGAATAAATAAAAAAACTATCTCATAGGACTGCAGTTTGAAATGAGACTCAATCGATTGCCTAATGCAAAGCTAACTTAAGATTACATCTGATCTCTTTTTACTTTCATTGACCCTATTTTTTACTTATCAATTTGCATATAAATGATACATTTAAGTACCAGAGAGTGGCAGTTTTGTTGCAAACTGAACCTGGAGAGCTTCAGACAGTTTTAAATTCAGTGTACAAGATGGAGGTAGGGAATGGTTCAATAGACAGGTACCCCATAGTGATGCAGAACCCATCCTCTTGGCTAATGTTGGATTTGCAATTCAGAGCATAGAATGTGAGAGAACAAAGATATCGGAGTTCTTCTAGTGCAGTGGTTCTCAAATCACAGGCAGTTTTGCCCCTGGAAGAGTATTGACAATGTCTGTAGAGGTTTTCAATGGTCAAAACCAGGAGGAGGGGATTTTCACTGGTTTCTAGTGGATAGAGGCCAGGCGTGCTGCTGAACATCGAATAGTGCGTGGGACAGCCTCCACATGACAATTATCCAACCCAAAATGTCAATCCTTCTGAGGTTAAAAAAACCCTGTGCTAGTCCAATCCTCTGGTTTCCAACTTGAGAAAAATATAAGATACTTGTCCTGTTCTTAAAACTCTTTAGCATAAATTGTATGAGTTGTTTCTATGCTTTCTCAATCAGCATGCATAACATCATGGTTTCAGGAGTTACCATTTAGCACAAAGTTCTAAACAGATATTTTGGAGTCAGATTTGACATTTGCCATTTAATAGTTGTGTGGTAATAGGCCAAAAAAGACCCTCTCTGACCCTTCAGTCTTCTGATCTGTAAAATGGAGTTAAGTCCTTTTTGAGCAGTTATTATGAAGTTATGATAAAATGTAGAGAGAATAGCATAGTTCCCAGAATATGATTGGCACTAGGTAACTGAGGAATATTAATAAAATTATAAGCATAATTACTTTTAATAATAAAATTTTCAGTCTCCAGTCCTATTGGTGGTACTTGCCTGTGCATTTTACGTGCTCGATATGTAGGATACAATCCCATCTCTAAAACAAGAGTATCATCTACAGAGGAATGTTTCACATTGGAAATTTGAAAGTCAAAGCAAAGAAATCATTTTTCAACAGATACTAGCTATAAAATCTGTAACAGACCAACCAAAAACTGTATCAGTTATTTCTTAGGCCAGAATACTTAAGCCATTTGATTAGATTTTAAAAGGTAACTATCTAATACCAGACTCCTTTTTTTTCCTTAGCCCAGCATGGAAGGTTAGAGGTGACCCACAGAGGACTCTGATTGCACAATGCTGTCTTTCTGGTCGGCATTATGAATAATGCTTTCATTCTTATCAAGAATGTTCCTTCTTTTCAACTGTAATTCTACAGTCATTTTTTTTAAAGCTCAGGCACATATAATCAACCAAGTATTGTTGGATGCTCTGGAGAAATCAGTCATGAAGAGAAGGATTCACTTTTATAGGTTCTGTTGATAGTTTTTTTAAGAGACAGAGGCAGCATGTCAGATAATCTAAAGTGATTTTTAAACTATTCTGTGTCCTGAGGTCAGAGGAGGATGAAAATGGGAAGCCTAGCCAGGTGGGAGAAGGCAATGGCACCCCATTCCAGTACTTTTGCCTGGAAAATCCCATGGACAGAGGAGCCTGGTAGGCTGCAGTCCATGGGGTCGGCTAAGTGTCAGATACAACCAAGCGACTTCATTTTCACACATTGGAGAAGGAAATGGCAACCCACTCCAGTGTTCTTGTCTGGAGAATCCCAGGGACTGAGGAGCCTGGTGGGCTGCCACCTATGGGGTCGCACAGAGTTGGACACGACTGACGGAACTTAGTAGCAGCAGCAGCCAGGTGGGAGCCCGCTCACTGTTGCTCAAAAGTGTACTTCCAGTTTTCTAATCTCTGTATAAGCTTCCTGTAAGGTCTTATTTAACAAAAGTATCTGCAGCTCTTAGAACAATCCTTAGCCTTGTGTTTAAACTGATGCAAAAACTAAGGCTCTTAAGGAAAATGAAATATCCAAGGTAGATAGCAAAGTTAACAAGATTTCTGAGGCCATCTAGGTTTTCCAGTCCTTATCCAATAAAATTTAAAAGTCGATTCCACATTATCCATATTTTCAGGTCAATTAACATCGCCTAAAATAAACCTGTCTGTCTATACACAAGAATCCATAACTGACAATCACTATTACTTTCACAGTTGTCTCCATGTGACAAATTAAATTGTAAAATACTAAGATTTTTAAAAACAAACCTCAAACTAGTAAGAGTTCTACTGAATATTTTTCCCAAGCATCTTTAGAAGTAGTTAAAAAAAATGCAGTCTCTGTTTTCAAATGTTAGGAAAGTCCTCCTGTTACACTTTGCATTCTTCTATTTTGTGTCTGTCTGTGTGTGTGTGCTTGTAGAATTTTCTGTTGATAATTTCACCCACTTCTCTTGTTTATGCCTCCAAGTTTTAGCTCTTTCTTTTAAGCTTTATATTGTTTTCTTGTTTATTTTTCTGCCAATAACTAGATATATATATTTTTGAGAATTTAATTACTTCATCTTTTCAGTACCATCATTCTTGGATATGTGAATTGCCTGCAGTATCCTTATTGTACTGAGAGACCTACAGCCACCAGTTTTCCAAATAAAGCTGTGCTGAGAATATCTCTATTGGGGGGACATCCTTCATTCTGCATTTATGGGTTTTATGAGTCTCTAAGTTGTCTTTTTCATTGAACCTAAGATCTTTTAAATTTATTTATTTATAATGTTTGGAATTAGATTTTTAAGTGATAACATTAAAAAGATATAACTATTTAGAAGTCCTAGTTTCTGTTAACATTGGTCTTTCTAAAGGCCAGTAGCATTTATCTAGATCCAATTTACTTAACCACCAATCCTAATCTAGTGGCATCAGTCGACTTAATTAGCACATTCTCTACTTTGTCTTCCAGATTTTTTATAAAGATATTAAACAAAATGGGACCCAATATCGATCCTTGTGGGACCCAACTGGAAACCTCTCCCCAACTAGACGGACTACCAATTACGATTTCTTCTCTATACGGTTAGATAGCCAGTTTTTAATCCATTTATTTGTATTTCTGTTGGAGCCAATTTGTTTAGCTGTTCCCGTTAAAATAATGTATGGGAGTTTTTACAGATAACCTATGGACTTTTATCCATAGAGACGTGGGGATGTGTTAAACATTTTCATGGGACCCTAATGGGATTTTCTTGGGTTTTTGTTTTTTTAATGTAGTTATGATGAATCTAAACTTCAGTGTTCCATTCAGTCATTATTGTTGTGCTAAAGAAAGAAACCAGATGGATCATGTTCTGAGAGCTCCTTTTCATTTGTATTGAGAACATGGAGTGTCATTCTATGCCCTGGCCTTTATTAGTTTTTTTGTGTTTCTTCTGGTTGTTGGAATAGGTGGAAAATTATAGTCCTTCCCTAGGTTGGCTCAGAATTCAGGAACCTATATTTTTCTGTCCTAGATTATTCATTTGTGTCTGAGAATGTTATGTTTGCATCAAGTCCTTATTTCTTTATTATTATTTATATTTTACAAATAAGTATTATCTCAGCAGGCCCAATGTTGCTATAATGATAGAAAAGAGGCAGTAATTGAGATTGTTTTTTTGTCAATGCTCTTGACTTAAATGAAATCCAAAGAAGGTCCACTGAGGGCTAAAACTTTCTGAATCCTGACATGTTTTCACGTCTTAACTGGCAAATTGTCGTTCACCTTGTCCTCCCAACTGGAGGAGGGAAAGGGGGATGATATAGTCACCATTCCAGATTATCATCTCCTATGTGTCTCTCAGTTTTCTTCTATTTCTTGATGAGGCAGCAAATGATACTGAATCTGTGAATCTTTCCTATGGGGACTTGATGCCAGATGAGTTGTCACTACTGTATCTTGAAGTATCATGTTCTTCCTTAGTTTTGTGGCTCTAACCCCAGACTCCTTGATTCCTCATTGTTACTGCCTTTCTGGTGGGAGACAGGTATGGTTAACCTCTTAAACTGCTGGTTTGCTTTGCTATTTTAAGTTGCTTTTTAAACTTTGTTATTGATGTGTTATGCATAGCAAAGAGTCTGATAAAGGGTATCAGGTAGATTCCAGAAGAAGAGGTGTTTGAAACTTCATTACTCAGCTGTCTACTTCTAATCCCCTACTATGCCTGTTCCCTTAGGCTATGGTGTTGCTGCTGTTCTTGTTCTTAACCGAACCCACTATTGTGGAAGTGGACTGATGTGACTGGGCAGTATTCTAGGTAGAACGCTAATCATGTAGAAACATGTCTGACAGAGTTTGGGCTTATAATGAAAATGGTTGAAAAATTCTGTACTTTTCAAAATCAGAATGAGTGTATACTGCTTGACTGGTCTTTGATTTAAACTGGGTTAAAGTTCCATGAAAATTCAGGAAACTCCTCAGATTATGAGAATATTTGAAGGAAAATTTGCCTCTTTGGTGCTCTTTTCAACTGATGGCTTGAAAGAGTTAATGATACTCTCTGATGCCATGACATGGACTCTCATTTGTCAAGGACTCTAATTCATAAAACAATATGTTAAAAGGAATGATTTACATTGAAATATGAATCTTAATGTCTTCTGCATTTATGGTTTTCTTTGTTGGGTATGTGTTTACTCTGTCCTTTGAATTCTCTTTTAAGTTCATGTTTAGAGCATGAAATAAGGGTCAGTATTCAAAAGGTTAAATATTGAGCTATTAAGCCTGTCACCTGAAAAAGTGTTCAAATGTATTTGACAATCCTCAGAGTTAGGAGGGTGCACCTGGATGAGGGTAGCTGTTAGACTGAACTGGATTCACTGTCAGGCATGGTCTTTTATGAGCTGAGTAATATTACACTTGTTTAACCTTTCCATCCCTCAACTTCCTCAGCTGAAAGCTGAAACACTAATTTTTGCTTCATGGGGCCACTGAGAGGATAATTTGTTAAGGTCTTATACAGTACCAGACATAGAGCACTCTATAAATAGTCACTGTTCTGGAGATGGTAGCAGTGTATATCTTTCCTAATTTTTATTTTGTTAGATGTATTACTGTTTTTATGATTATAAAACAATTCATGGTCATGCTTTATTTTTTTTTAATGTGCAGAAGGCTATGAAAACCACCAGTGTTGACACATTGTTAACATTGCCCTTTTTTCACTGAGTGACATACTTTTATATAAATAGTTATGCTCTACTATTGAATGTATGCTATTTCTACTTACCTTTTTTGTATCTTTTAGTATACAGCATTTCTAATAACCACAAAATATTTCCTTGAGTGTACCATGATTTATACAGCGAGCACCTGTTGTTATAAGTGCATGGTTTCTAAGTGGTTTTCAATTATAAACAGCTAAACTAAGTGTTCCATTACTGACATGTTTGTACACCATTGATTTCTAATACATTTATTAAAGTGAAATTTCTGAGTCAAAAGCCATATGCCTTAAAATTGTGATGCATATTGCAAATTGTTCCCTAGAAACATTCTACTGTGGTTTGCATACCTACTATGAGAGTGTGGGGTACACACACATGTGCGCGCACCCACCCAGCCCTTAGAATGATAAAAAAATAGAAAACTAATGTCTGTTTTCTGTTGTAAAAAGTGTTAGAGAAGTTGAGATATAAGAATCCAAAACCCATGTGCAGTTTTCTGTGTCCAAAAGCCATAGAGGATAAAATGGCAATAGAAAAGCAATCAGTACCCAACTAAAACTGAAACTCTGCAGAGAGACAGAAAGGCATAAGGAGGGCCAGTAGTAAGAAAACCCTATAGAAAAAGCCTGTCTCAAAGCATCTAAACAAAGAAGCAGCATGGCAGCTATATAGGAAAGCTCTCGGACGACGTATTTCTCTCCCTTTGTCTCTCTTTCTCTGTCTCTCACTCATTGGTGGAGACAGAGGAACTCAGCATGCAAGAGATAATGACTCTTTATTGGTAAAAATACTTCAGGATATATTAAAACTTTAATTTAAAAGTGTTTTTCTTGGAAAAATTGAAAGAGAACATGAAATAAAAGGCCAAGTATAAACAATTTTCTTCAGGTCAGTTCAGTTCAGTCGCGCAGTCGTGTCCGACTCTTTGCGACCCCATGAATCGCAGCACGCCAGGTCTCCCTGTCCATCACCAACTCCCGGAGCTCACTCAGACTCACGTCCATTGAGTCCATGATGCCATCCAGCCATCTCATCCTCGGTCATCCCTTTCTCCTCCTGCCCCCAATCCCTCCCAGCATCAGGGTCTTTTCCAATGAGTCAACTCTTCGCATAAGGTGGCCAAAGTACTGGAGCTTCAGTTTGAGCATCATTCCTTCCAAAGAAATCCCAGGGTTGATCTCCTTCAGAATGGACTGGTTGGATCTCCTTGCAGTCCAAGGGACTCTCAAGAGTCTTCTCCAACACCACAGTTCAAAAGCATCAATTCTTCTGCGCTCAGCCTTCTTCACAGTCCAACTCTCACATCCATACATGACCACAGGAAAAACCATAGCCTTGACTAGACGGACCTTAGTCGGCAAAGTAATGTCTCTGCTTTTGAATATACTATCTAGGTTGNGCGCTCAGCCTTCTTCACAGCCCAACTCTCACATCCATACATGACCACAGGAAAAACCATAGCCTTGACTAGAACAATTTTCTTAGACACTAATTAAATCTAAAATTCTAAGAAAGAAAATCCGTATGGCAAAAAAAAATCAAGGCAATACCACAAAGTTCAGGCTGTCGAAAACCATGTCAAATACAGAAAAAAAAGAGAAATACAGATAAAAACCACTTAGAGAAAACAATAAATATAAAGGACAGGTGCAGCACAGTAAGCATACAGAACTGTGTTTTTTGTGAAATATAGAGTGAAACAAAAAGCAAATAGAAAAAAATTTAAATCTGACATCATTAACTGATAATGATGATTAATATTTCTTGAATGCCATGTGTCTGCTTAGACACTCTACATATCTTGTCATGACATAAGTCCTTATTACCCTATGTTGTAGTAGTTATAATTTTATAAATGGTGAACAGAGGCCTGAAGAGTGTAATTAATCTTCTTAAGGTTGGATGACTAAGAAACGGTTGAACAGAAAATATGACCAAAGGATACGTTCTAACTACTAGGCTACACATTATGTTAATACATACCAGTAATGAAATTAATCATTAGGCATAAAGGATATACTGAGTTCCAGGATAAAAATTATATAAAACCATTGCTACTTTATTATATTCCTTTAAAATTACTTAAACTTTCAATCAGAAAAAGTGAATGACCTACGAGGAAGGGAAAATAAATCTGAAACTACTCTACAGCAATATTAAATTTTATAAGACAATGAAAGAAAATTGTTACAGAGTTCTGAGAGGGAGAAAATATAACCGAGAATTCCATGGACTGTAAAGTCCGTGGGGTCGCAAGGAGTTGGACATGACTGAGTGACTTTCGCTTTCGTGTTTGGTATTATTTCAAGGCAAAAGAAGGACAATCTAGCCTTAGTATGCAAAATCTAAGGGAACAACCAAAGAAAAATATTATGGCCTAATTTTAAAAATCTGGCTCCCAACAGAAGGTAGTCAAAATAAGAACTTTAGAATAGAAAAAGTCAGTATACCCTAGTATGTAGAACTGAAGGTAGCATGTAGAACTAATATATGACTCCAAAATTTAAAATAAAAGATAAAATGAAATAAAATATAACTGAAATATCTTAAAAAAATTAAATACAGAAAATATATTAAAAATATAAATCAGGATAGTTGTGATGATGATGGAGAGAATATTTGTTTTCTAATTCATAGCAAGAACTCAATATTTGCATTTTATTCTTATAGTTTATGANAAAAAAAAGAGAAATACAGATAAAAACCACTTAGAGAAAACAATAAATATAAAGGACAGGTGCAGCACAGTAAGCATACAGAACTGTGTTTTTTGTGAAATATAGAGTGAAACAAAAAGCAAATAGAAAAAAATTTAAATCTGACATCATTAACTGATAATGATGATTAATATTTCTTGAATGCCATGTGTCTGCTTAGACACTCTACATATCTTGTCATGACATAAGTCCTTATTACCCTATGTTGTAGTAGTTATAATTTTATAAATGGTGAACAGAGGCCTGAAGAGTGTAATTAATCTTCTTAAGGTTGGATGACTAAGAAACGGTTGAACAGAAAATATGACCAAAGGATACGTTCTAACTACTAGGCTACACATTATGTTAATACATACCAGTAATGAAATTAATCATTAGGCATAAAGGATATACTGAGTTCCAGGATAAAAATTATATAAAACCATTGCTACTTTATTATATTCCTTTAAAATTACTTAAACTTTCAATCAGAAAAAGTGAATGACCTACGAGGAAGGGAAAATAAATCTGAAACTACTCTACAGCAATATTAAATTTTATAAGACAATGAAAGAAAATTGTTACAGAGTTCTGAGAGGGAGAAAATATAACCGAGAATTCCATGGACTGTAAAGTCCGTGGGGTCGCAAGGAGTTGGACATGACTGAGTGACTTTCGCTTTCGTGTTTGGTATTATTTCAAGGCAAAAGAAGGACAATCTAGCCTTAGTATGCAAAATCTAAGGGAACAACCAAAGAAAAATATTATGGCCTAATTTTAAAAATCTGGCTCCCAACAGAAGGTAGTCAAAATAAAGAACTTTAGAATAGAAAAAGTCAGTATACCCTAGTATGTAGAACTGAAGGTAGCATGTAGAACTAATATATGACTCCAAAATTTAAAATAAAAGATAAAATGAAATAAAATATAACTGAAATATCTTAAAAAAATTAAATACAGAAAATATATTAAAAATATAAATCAGGATAGTTGTGATGATGATGGAGAGAATATTTGTTTTCTAATTCATAGCAAGGACTCAATATTTGCATTTTATTCTTATAGTTTATGAATCAAGGATTTGAAGGTTAAGAATATCTTTTAAATTAACATAGATAACTTACACAACTATGTTTTTTAAAGGGTCTACTATACACTACCTTAGAGTCATCTGAGATGTTTGGTTAAAAACTAACTTCCACCTGAAACATAAGTCAAAATGTTGAGTAAGAACGCTGAGGAGTTGACCTTTCCATTTCTAAGAACTTTCGGTGATACACTAAAGCATGAAATCCGAGCCATTATGGACGAAGAAGAATCAAGAACTGATAATTCATCTTATAAAGCCTTAGAAGATCAGGTGGAAATAGACAAAAGAGAGATGCAGAGCAACATTACTTTCTAGTTAAATATGAAGTCACCCTAAGTGCCCATCAATAGGCAAATAGAAAAAGAAGACGTGGTGCATAGAGTAGAATATTGCTGGTCCATGAAAAATGAAATGTGGTCATTTATGACAACATGGATGGATCTAAAGGGCCTTGTACTAAGTAAAATGAGTCTGACAGATAAAAACAAGTACCACATGATCTTACTTGTGGAATTCAAAAAACAAGTGAACAAATAACATGAAAATAGACCCCTAGATATAAGATTAAACAGCTATTTGTCAGAGGGGAAGGGGTGTCTATGGGCAGAATAGCTGAAGAGGATTAAGAGGTACAGACTTTGATTTATATAATAAATAGGTAGGGGGGTACAGACATCATAAAGGATATTGGTCAGTGATAATGTAATACCTTTGTAGGGGCAGATGGTTACTAGCCTTATTGTGGTGGCAATTTCATAATGGAAACAGACATCAAATCATTATGTAGTGCATCTGGAACTAACAAAACATTATGCAGGTGGTACAGTGGTAAAGAATCCGCCTGGCAAAGTAGGAGACACAAGAGATAACAAGTTCAATCCCTGGGTTGGGAAGATCCCCTGAAGGAGGAAATGGCAACCTACTCCAGTATTCCCTGTGCAATAATCCCATGGACAGAGGAGCCTGGCAGGCTACAGTCCATGGGGTCACAAAGAGTCAGACACAATTGAGTGACTGAGCATACATATGTCAACTATATTTCACTAAAAAAAAGATACAGATAATGTATGTAAAGCTAGACATCAGAATAGGATAAGGACAACTTAAAAAAAATGTAGAGCAGAAATTAAGATGATAGAATTAAGACCATTGTCTTAACTATTATAACTAGAACATATATCAACTCACATATCAAAAGAATAAGATTCTTAAATCAAGATCTAAACCCAATAAAAAACTATTTATGGAGAAATATTATAAGTAAACTCAGACAAAAACAAATGAGGTAAATATAAATTTTAAAAAAATGAAGATTGAATATTATTACTACATAAGGATGAATTGAAGTTAAAAAATATTGATTGAGAAATATCTTATACTAGTTGCAATCTAAAGCAAAGATATAATCATTGATTTATAATTCATATACAATTCATAAAACTAAAATTGAAATAGATCCAAATAAATTTAAATGATTGAAGGTAAAGAGAGAAAAATGACAGAAACATTACCTAAGTTATTTAATAAAATTAAATATTTTTTAATTATTTAAAAAATATTTAATAAAATTAATTAGTTGTAAAAACTCACTTTTATACAGCTAAGGAAAAGGCTACCCACTCCAGTATTCTGGTCTGGAGCATTCCATGGACTACAATCTATGGGGTTGCAAAGAGTCGGACATGACTGAACGACTTTCACTTTCATGTATCAAAGATACAATATAAATTAATTTGCAGAACATTTGGAAAATAATGGCAGCTTAAAATACTACAGAGTTAATTCCAACAGATGTGGCTAAAATAGTTAATAGTCAGAAAGTTGTAGTTTCAAATAAATCTCTGGTAGCTAATTTTAGAAAGTAGACATATATAATTCAAGAAGTTAAAAGATCAACCAAATAGCTTAAAGAAGAAATAATTAAGATATATTATAAATTAACAAATTAGAAAATTAAATAATTTACAAGTCAGTCAGTTACTATTTAAAAAGTTAAGTACAATCAGGAAATAATTGACCAAGAAAGAGCTTATTAAAGAAGCAAAGAGGAAGCCAATATGGATATACCACAATAGACATTTTTTTAAAAGCATGACAATCATATAAAAAGATGCAATTAAAAGAAAATTATGTGAATGTTAGAAAACATGGTTAAAATGTATGATGTTATTAGAAGTTATAAATGATCAAAACTGAGCCTAGGAGAAGGAGAAGACAAAAACAGATTAATTACCAAAGATAAAACTGAGATAATGGACAGAAAAATTTAGCTCATACTGCAAAAGGTCAACTGTCCTAGAAAGTTTTATCAATAAGTCCTGTCAAATTTTAAAAAGCAAATACCTCCATGGGTATTAAACTATAGCAGATCCTAGCAGAAAAAAAAAAAAAAAAAAAAAAAACTTGCAATAGATTTAGAGAGTGGTGTAACATCAATAAGATGCTAAAACCTATGTAAAAAAGAACAAAAGTACATAAAGGCAACTATGCATCCACTTCACTAGTGAACATCAGTGGGCAAAATAATAATTCTTAAATTAACTTCTCACATTGAATCCAGAGAATACAAAAAGCAAGCTACAAAATAACCATGTAGTGTCACTTCAAATTAAAAATGTATTTACCATAGTAATAAGTTGAAGAGGTGACAAGATTTTCATCCTTTTAGTAGATACCAAAAGGTTTTCAAAGGTATCTATTGAAGTCAATATTCATCTGGGTTGGAGGAGGAACCAGCAACCCACTCCAATATTCTTGCCTGGGGAGCTCTGTGGACTGGGAAGCTGTGGCGGGCTGCAGTTCATGGGGTTGCAAAAGTTGGCCACAACTTAGTGACTAAACAACAACAATTCATTCTTGGTTATAAACATAGAAGCCTTTAGGAAACTGGGGAGTAATGACTGCTTCCCTGCTATGGTTTCGCTATCTATCTATCTAACCAAAGGCTCTGTCTCTTACCTCTTGACTAAAGGTGGGATAGTAAAGGCAGAAACAAGAAGTGAATCTCACCATCACCACCATTATGTAACTTTTCAAAATGATTAGCCAGTGAATTACATGAGAGAAAAAAAAATTAGAAAAGAAGGAAAAATAATTTTACCCTTAGCAAAAAAACCAAACAAAAACAATTAGTCAAGCAAAATCCAAGAAACCTGAGAAATCATATGAAAAGTTAGAAACATTTCCATAGTTTTTCTGTATAAAGAGTATATAAATAATAATTTAAAATATAAATGGAAAGGAAAAACAGAACCCTTTCCCAAAAATATATTTAAGGAAAGAAAACTTTGTTTAAAAATAACTGATTTTTTTTTAAGGTAGCATTTTAAAGAAATAGGTTCTTTCTAAAATACTCTTTTGAGTGTAGTGTAATTGCAATGGGCTTCATTTTTGGGTTTTGTTTTTTTAATGGTTTGTTTTAGAAATTTGAAACAGTGATTCTAAAGTTTGTTTGAAAGAAAGATATATAGGAAGACTCAGGAAAGTGAATAGCTCTACTAGAAATTTAAATAACTTTAAAAACCACAGTAATTAATGTAGTATAGCACTGAGTCAGTGCTGTCTAAATAAAGAGTAAGAAGATGAGTTATAAATATAAAGTTCTTAATAATAGTATCATTTCACATCTTGGATATATTTGAGTTATTTAATAAATAGCAGTGACAACTGATGACCATTGGGGGATGTTTAAATATAGTACCATTTAACTAACCCACCCCTTCCTCTAAATTGTAGCGTATCTAAGATCTATTTGTTTTTAAAGAGGAAAATGTAAAAATCATATATAAACATATTAATAAATATGTTCAAAATAAAGCAAGGCAGAAAATCCAGAATCTAGAAAAGAATTAATAATATTTTGACCTTGTAAAAACACTTAATATGTATACATTTCTTTCTCTCTTACCATTCATATTAAGTAAACTTTTTCTACAATGAAATTTTTAATCTTCTTTCTGATGATATTTTAAAGTACATGATTATTTCCATTTACATAATAGCTAAAAACAGAAAGTAAAACCATCTGAATCTCACTCTTGTTCCCTGAGGGGGGAAAAGAAAACAGTGTTTTGAAGTGATTTTTATACATTACATTTCTTTGTGTTTCTATATGAACAGACCCTCTTTCTCACTTGCCCTTCAGAAATTTGATTATTGATTGCTCTTTGCAATTTATTATTGGTTTATCTTATTTTAACTTATATTTCTATTTCTTAAGCAACTGAATAAATTTTCATATATTTATGTGCTGTTTGAATTGGCTTCCCTGTGAATTATCTATGATTATTCTTATCTATTTTCCTTTGTTTTCAGTTTCTAGAGTTCTAAGTATAATAATTAATTGTCCATTTATTCATATGTTACATTGCAGATATTTTTCCCGAGCTCTCATTCATGCATAATTTTTTTTTATTTTTGTATGGCTTAACTATTATACTTTTATAATTTCTGAGTTTCTTGGAATGGATAAAATTTCCCATTGAAAATCTAGGTTAGACATATGGCTTTCTAAATTTTTCTGAAAAGGTTTCTTTTATACTTAATTGATTGTTTCAGGTTTTACATTTAATCCACCCTGAATAATATATTATTAGTATTATAAGATAATGGTCAACTATATATATATATATATATATATATATATATATCCCAAGTACAACACAAGTAACACAATCATTATTGCATTATTTTGGTTTTGCTTTCTGTTTTTGTAGTGGCTACATTTGGAAGATATAGGCTAGTAGGAATACTTCTGTTTTCACTTTGTATCTTTCTATATTGTTTAAACTGTTACAATGAGTATATATTACTTTTAAAATTTAAGAAAGTGTATGTATACATATTCTATCTGATTTGCCAGTATGATCCTATGATTTCCTATAATCCTTTATTATATTCTCTCTCTCACATGCAGACAAGCTCACCATACCTTCCACATTGATATATACATATATATACACACACCACACACATTTCCTGCTTTTCCCAATGCTTCCTGTATTAATCAGATTAACTCAAGGTAATTACATATAAATAACACATGCTCATTTCTAACAGTTATTCCTTATACTCTAATAACAACTGCTGTCAGAAAGGAAGAGAGAGAGAGAAGAAGGACAGGAAGAGGAGGGCCTGGACTGCACAGTAATTGCTCCGGGAGCATCCAGGCCCATGCTGTCCTGCTTTCTTGTCGATGCTGTCACCAGAAATTCAAGATTCCAGTGACACAGTTAGAGACCGCAGATATTTTTTCCAGTCTTGGATGGATCTGTAGCAGCAATGTTCACAGCTTCCTGCAAGTATAGCTCCCTATGAAAAAACAGTAATTTTCTACAATGCAGTGGACTGAACCTCAGGAAACTCAGTATTCAGGTTTCACCTCCGACACTGAAGCCATATTTGTAGTATCAGAGAAGTCGCCAGTCTGATAAAATAAGGGTGTGGTCTCCAAGTTCTCCTCCACCTTAAAAATCGTATAGTTTCAGAATGTTTCCAGAACATTCTGGACTGAAAATCATTAGTTCCATAGCTGGCTTCCAGTTAAACCTATTATCATTTATTTTGCCACAAGCAATTGCTTACTAATTTAAAATTTACAGATACTTACACAGAGTACATATCAGGCTCTGTGGTTAAAAACCATTGTCTTTAAAACAAGTTTCCTTTTGAAAACAATGTGGAAAATGTTTATAAGGAGAAATATTATAAAATAACTTTCCTGGATTAGGAACAACTAAAAGTACTTTATATCCAGCTCCTGCTCTAGAAATTACTCATCTAAAAGGTATATTTCTTATACTGAAATTAGTAGGATATAAATTAAATAGTGAAAGTGGTTCACATGGTAAAGAATCTTCCTGCAATGCAGGAAACCCAGGTTTGATCCCTGGGTTGGGAGGATCCCCTGGAGAAGGGAATGGCAACCCACTCCAGAATTCTGGCCTGGAGAATTCCATGGACAGAAGAGCCTGGTGGGTTGCAGTCCAGGAGGTCGCAAAGAGTCAGACACAGCTAAGCGACTAACACTTTCATTTTTTCACAAAGTAGTAAATAACCAACGAGGCAGGTCATTAGATGTGATCGTGTGCCCCAGTGGAGTGTTTATACTTTTTCAATGTGCTTCCTGTGGTACCTCATTTAATTATCTCAAAAATCAGCAGAAGCACAGAGGCTAGATATAAGCCCCAGTCTGTAGATGGCAAAATGTGACACACCTCGAAAGTCATCATCAGTGAAAACTTGCCAGGACCAAAGCCCCTTGAGTATCCCTGTCATGCTCTTTGCTACTGCAAGGTGAGTTTCCCTGTGAATTCCCTCTGACTCAGTTAACCTGGTCATCTCCTGACCTGCAAGGAGGCAGACGCTTACTAACGCTTACTATAATTTGTTTCCCTTCAATTAGGCATTTTCTAGAGTGAGAATCATTCCCAAAGAATTAAATTTTGAAAAATACTTACTCTATCAGAATGCCCAGGTCACCACCAACCAAGACTTAATCAATAGCATAAAAAGTTCATATGTAACACTTTGTGACTTTTCACAGTACACAGTAATACTTTAGCTCTTTGGGTTCTCTGTTCCATTCTAGAATTTGAAAATAGGACACTATTATGTTACCTTGTTGTTTTATCAGTGCTGGAAACCAGGCCCACTCTGCAGTGTTATTAAAAGTCTTTCCAGAGCAGCATGCACTAGTTTGCAGGTTTTAAAGCAGATTCACTTATTAAAGCACCCCTAGCTGGTATGATACTATAGGTATTTAATTTCTTTTCTGATTTATAAATACCCATCAATAAATGTTAGTTGATAGAAATCTCAGATTCTAGGAAATAAAATAACAATCCTAGTACCATGAATGCAACTATTACTGAGAAAACTTTGGGAAGATTATGAGCTGTTGAGAAAGATAAAGAAAAGTGAATGTTCCATGGATAGCTTGGGGAGTCAAGCACTGGCATTAAATTTTTATTAACCATGTCTCTATTAATATTAAATTATCTTGTTAGAAAAAAAACAAAACTGCAGTACCTCCAGCAACCCTGTGTTCCTAAAGAAATTAGGAATATTTTATAGCCTCTTCTGAGAAGAGGTTTGCAGGATTGCTTGATGCTTGTTTAATTTTGGCAAAGAGCACCTGGAGAGACATAACCAAAATGGACCCTGACATCATTTTGAAAACTCCCAAACAATAAACAAGCTGTCTCTTTGCCTCTCAACATTTCCGCTAGCTTCTGCTGCAGAAAGTGTCTGAGAGCTGGACTGGCTTCAAGGGCAACATAGCTGCCTTTCTCCAGTGAGTCACAGGATGCTTGCCTTGACTCCCTACAGGGAGGGAAGCACCTCTGAGTTGTGGAAGCCAAGCCTGCCAACCCCTGAGTGCACTGAAGTAAGAAGTCCTCTACAGTGAATACTGCTTTAGAGCATTGCAAATTTCCCTGGCCCATCCTCAGCCCAGGACCACAGGATTGATTTTGGTTGAGCACTTTCAAATGTTGGTCCCACAAAGTCAAAGCCATGGCTTTCAGCTACACTCTGCTCCAGTCATTACAGGCAGCTGCAAGATAACTTTCAGTTTCTCATAAGTAACACAGATTTGGGAAGAACATCACAAATGTGTTGATCATTCAGCAAGTACTTCGCCAGGTTCTACTCCTGGAGGGTAGCCTAATAGTGAAGATCATGGGCAGACCTAACTTAGTCACTTACACTTGATTTTGGATTTGAGACAGTTCTGAGTTCAAGCCCCAGAACTGTTCCTTACTAACTCTGAGCAACGGAAAGCAGTCTGAGCCTTAGTTTCCTCAATTGTAAGTTGGAGTTGGCGTTCTACCCTCAGAAGATAGTTTTAAGGATTGTGGAAGTACATGGAAAGTGCTTGGCTGGCTGAGAGTAAGTGTTAGATAGCAGTAACTGTGATGTGAGGTGGACCACAAAAGGGCTCACAAGCACCATTCTCTCTTAGTCTGCTGGGAAGGTCTACTGCTTGTATAATATTCCTCCAAATTGTACAAGGTAATTTCAGAATGAATAGAACATGGCATAGATGATACATCCCACTAAATTTCAGAGGAGAGAGGTGTCATGTTCTGATGCCTGTTCAGGAAAAACTTCACAGAGTGAAAGATGTATTCCATCTCCAAGGGCGCAAGGAACTGTTCCTCCCAGACAGGTTCTACAGCTATAGTATAACAAGAATAGTTGAACCTTTGAAACAATATTGAAGGATCCTCTTATTTTATAAATGACACAACTGATACCAGAGAGGAGTGACAAGTCCAAGGACACACAGCAATTTACTAACAAAGACCCCAGTTTTTTGAGCATAACCTGCCCATTGCACAGCACTGCTTTTCATTCCTTGATTTGACAATACATGATAGTTTGACTTACATCCTTACTCAGTCTCTCAAATTGTTCCAACTAAGCTCTCTGAGAAAAGTTGATAAACAGGAAATCATTCTGGTCCATTGGAAAAAGTTTTTTACCTGCTCCTACCTACTGTGTAACCTGAAGCAAAATACTCCCCCATCTGAACTACTAATAATGTCTTCTCAAAGTTGACATTTACCAAGAGCTTACAGGTGCTCTCCTTCAATTATCCCTTACCATCCACTGCCCCATAGCAGCGTTTTATAGGGACTTATCCATAGGGACTTATCTGATTGCCTGTTCAGGAAAAACTTCACACAACATTGGAATCACTAATACTCTAATAAGTGCTGATCTCCAGCCCCATCACTGGAATTACTAAATTAGAAATTCTGGCAGCCTAAGAATTTAAAGTGTAGCCAGTTGCCCAGATGATTCTGATGCTCATAAAGTTGAAGCTTGCTGATATACTAGGTCTCTTAGCTACTCTTATAATTCTCCAAAATCCTACTAAAGACAGAAATGGAAGCCTAGAAAGAGGTAACATATTCAGTCACACAACTCATATGGTGGCTCAAATGGTAAGAATCTACCTTGAATGTGTGAGACTCAGGCTCAGGAAGATCCTCTGGATGAGGGAATGGCAACCCACCCCAGTATTCTTGCCTGGAGAATTCCGTGGACAGAGAAGCCTGGAGGGCTACTGTCCATGGGGTTGCAAAGAGTTGGACATGACTGAGTGACTAACACTTCCAAGAATTTAAATTGTAGCCAGCTTCCCAGATGATTCTGATGCTCATAAAAGTTTGAAGCTTGCTAATATACCAGGATCTCATAACCCTTTAAAATTCTACTTTAGACAAAAGGTGAGGCCCAGAGAGAGAGAACATATTCAGGCACAGAACTCATAAGTGGCAGTTTTAGGATTTGAATCCATGTCTTTTTGTTTGTTTTGTTTTTGAGGATTTTCAATATGTGACTTCAAGTCCAGCTGAGGTTTTATTCTTTAGCCAAGCATCCCAGATTGACAGCTGTGCTTGAGGTTCTTCCCTATTTTTCCAAACTCATAATTTTCTTCATTTCTCAATTTAACCTTCAGCCAATGTTTTGTGAAATCCAGTCACTTTCATTGTTTATCTTAATCTGCAGATCTAAGAGCTGAGGGTCATCAGGTGTTAAAATGGAACAGAGATGTCTCACAAGGTGGTGTCATATTAAGAGCAATCCTTCTAAAAAGAATTGGGTTGTGAGGGTGGCTGGTGCACTGGTCAGTTCTCACTGGGGTAATTCACCATGTAACTGGCTAAATGCACAGAAGCCCTCAGACCAGAGTTGTATAGGGGATGTCTGGCTGAGATGGATGTCAGGGTTCATCTCCAGTTCAGTCTTCCCCTGAGAGTTTAGTTGGTTCCTTGGTTGTGACATTGGACATTCTTAAAGGGGAGCTCAAAAATCATTACTAGTTATCTCCTGCATCTCTCCTGTACAGAGGATGGAACATCCTTTAACACATTTGGAGAACCACCCAAGCTTCATGGAAAAATTGCCTTTTTTATTTTGGAAAATCCTACAGTTTTTGACATTTAGAACCTTAAAGGATCTAAGAGATGATCTAACCTGGTGCTTCTCAAGTGTGTGTAAGGTGGCACTGGTGGTAAAGAACCTGCCTGACAACGCAGGAGACTTAGGAGATGGCTGGTTCAATTCCTGGGTCGGGAAGATCCCTTGGAGCACAGGTTGGCAACTCACTCCAGTATTCTGGCCTGGAGAATCCCATGAACAGAGGAACCTGGTAGGCTATAGTCCATAGGGTCTCAAAGAGTCAGACGCAACTAAGTGAGCACGCATGCGTGCACACTTCTGGTTAAAGGGCAGGTTCTTATTTAGTACGTCCAGGGTGAGGCTTCAGATTCTGCATTTCTAACCGAGTCCTGCTGATGCCAAACCTGCTGATCTCTGCTGCTGCTGCTAAGTCGCTTCAGTCGTGTCCGACTCTGTGTGACCCCATAGATGGCAGCCCACCAGGCTCCCCCGTCCCTGAGATTCTCCAGGCAAGAACACTGGAGTGGGTTGCCATTTCCTTCTCCAATGCACGAAAGTGAAAGTGAAGTCGCTCTGGACCACCCTTAATAGCAGGGACCTCACCCAGGGAAGATAAATGAGTTACACCTTGAGTATCAGACTTGAACAGCTAATGATTGCTGTCTTGAGAACTAGACTAAGGATTCCGTAGTTGACTCTGGAACCAACTGGTCACTTCCTCAGGTTATCAAAGGCTTCAGAAGAAACTTCACCTCAAAAAGTATCTGTTTTTTTTTTTTTTTTAATTAGCACTTCTTTTTACTTGTAGTTGCATTTTTACAACATTTTTTAATTTCTGAGTTTTTGTTAATTAGTTTTTTTATCAAGGTATATTTGGCATAACATTGTATTACTTATAGGTGTACAATGTCATGATTTGATATTTGTACTTATTGCAAAAATGATCACCATAGTAAGTCCAGTTAATATCCATCACCCACAAAGTTATATTTTTGTGATGTCTCATTTTTATATGTAGAAACTGAAACCCAGAAATGTCAGTGACTTGCTCAGGGTCATATTAGCAGTTAGTGGTAGAGATGGGACTAACTTAAATGTATCCTAAATTTCTCACTCTGAGCTGCACATTTTAATCACAGATTACATGTGAAGCTGTTTTAAAGTATCTTTCCTCAGTTCTATAGTTGGCAGAATAAGCCACAGAGTCCAATATGGATACAAGAAACCAGGACAAGAAGCTAGCTAGTTAAGCCTGGCTTAACTTCTGAAAAGTTTTGCAACTTGGAGAGAAGAATTTCTCTGGGCCTTGAATTTGTTATCCCTGAGATGAGGAAGTCCTTGCCTCATCTTTCAGTTGTATTATGGTATTGTAGAAGGCAATTAGGTAAAAGATAAGAAACCCATTTGATAAAACATAAGTGACAAATAAGTTGAGGGCATTTTTATTAAACTGCTTTAGGAAAATAATAAAACTTTTCTCATAGGCTATTGAATTTGGAAATGTAAGTATATATATATGTACACACACAATAAAATATATGCACTTACCATTGTCCTAGGTTCAATTTTATTTAGAATGATTAAAAATTACTATTTGATTTTTATTAATGATGCCTTCCAATATGGATACAAGAAACCAGGACAAGAAGCTAGCTAGTTAAGCCTGGCTTAACTTCTGAAAAGTTTTGCAACTTGGAGAGAAGAATTTCTCTGGGCCTTGAATTTGTTATCCCTGAGATGAGGAAGTCCTTTCCTCATCTTTCAGTTGTATTATGGTATTGTAGAAGGCAATTAGGTAAAAGATAAGAAACCCATTTGATAAAACATAAGTGACAAATAAGTTGAGGGCATTTTTATTAAACTGCTTTAGGAAAATAATAAAACTTTTCTCATAGGCTATTGAATTTGGAAATGTAAGTATATATATATGTACACACACAATAAAATATATGCACTTACCATTGTCCTAGGTTCAATTTTATTTAGAATGATTAAAAATTAATTTTTATTAATTTTTATTAATGATGCCTTTTTAACTTTCTGCTCGCTTAAATATATGCATTTTGTGCAAAGCATATATAGAAGCATAACTGAAAAAGGAAAGGAGAAAGAGAGACAGAAAGAGAAAGAGGGAGAAAGAGATCAACACAGCCAGCGCAAATCTTGTCAAGGATATCTTCTT
Organism: Aepyceros melampus; assembly: GCA_006408695.1. Taxonomy (NCBI): domain Eukaryota; kingdom Metazoa; phylum Chordata; class Mammalia; order Artiodactyla; family Bovidae; genus Aepyceros; species Aepyceros melampus. The sequence goes on from SJXQ01011315.1 coordinate 99,272, forward strand.
GTTCTGGGCTGCCAGGAACAACAAGGCCCCTTGTTTCTTCATTCATGTCTAGAAGGGGAGCTGGGGATGTTTTAAAATACGAAGTTTCCAACAAACCTTTCATACAATAGCTATTTTTTACAACAGTTGACTTAGACCTCCCATCCCTGTACCAGTGCCTGGCAATGGGAGGGAAAATACCAAGACTGGTTTAGCAGTCAGGCCCGCATCTAAAACAGGAAAGCAGTCGTTCTACTCTCTGTTAAAGGGGTAGGGTAGCTTCAACTACAACATCCACTGCAAGGGGTTAATGAGAAATATAAAGAATTGGCTTTACCTGCCTATACAATTCAGTGAATTGACGTCTCCCCTCCCACTTGTGGAATTTTAAAGTTCTAAATACCATAGAAGTGGTTACCTTTTGTTACATACCCAACTGTGTACCAGTTGTGATGGTCAACTCCTTAAATATCTTACCACAATTTTTAAACAAACCACAGAGTGTAGCTTCATTTCAAAGATGAGATGATCTTTATATTTTAAAGATTAGGGCATTGAGGCTCAGTTCAGCTATGGAGTTTGCCGTAGGTCACACAGCTAATTAATAGAGAAGCCAGAATTCAAAGCTGATTCAAAAACTCTCATCTTCAAGACTTAATTATGTGGATGTTGTTATCTACACTGCAATTTAAACTGCTGTGTACAAAGATGGTCTTCAAATGTACTTTCGTATTATCACTATCATTATAATGGAACTCTCTTTGTAGATGCATTTAACTTGGAGAAAGAGAGACTTATTTCCCGTAAATTCATGAAGCTATAAATAAATCTGAAAACTTAGTTGTGCTGATGGGTGCATGATTCCCTTCCCCACCTTCGACTGATCCTGTTGGCAAATAACAAAATGGAACAGTTGAGTTACCTCTTGCCTCTGCCCACTCTAAGGATAAGGAACCAAGCAAGGTCCCCACACTAAGCATTAGGAAATAGTATTTGCACTTTCTTTTCTCAGGCCTGTGAATAGTGAGGTCTCAACTTTTAGATACTTTGCTGGGAGACTGAAACTAGAAGATTCCCTGCCAAGAAGCTGTTGCAAAGATAAGCACAACTGTACCAAGACACTCACGTGTGTCGTAAAGAGTGATGAAGCAAATGCGTGTACTCCCCTCTGTCTCCACTCCCAAGGCTGTTTAAGTTGGGAACTGGTTTGATGCTACTGGTTTAATGTAGCAGGGGCTTCTCCTGATCATGATAAAGCAGAAGTTCAGTTCCTTCTCCTGCTTACTTTTATTATAATTAAAATTACTATTCCTTGAGTTTTTCAAGTAGGGCATTGTTTTAGGTGCTTTTATCTCATTTAGTCCTCGTGTGTGTGCATGCATGCTGAGTCGCTCTAGTCGTGTCTTACTCTTTGCAACCCTGTGGACTATCTCCTCTGTCCGTGGGATTCTCCAGGCAAGAATGCTGGACTGGGTTGCTATTTCCTTCTCCAAGGGATCTTCCCAACCCAGGGATCAAATGTGAGTCTCTATGTCTCCTGTGGCAAGCAGATTCTTTACCAACAGTGCCACTTGGGAAACCATCAATCCTTACAACCTCCCAGTAAGGAAGACAATGTTATCCCTTTTCTTTTTCTTTGTTCTAATTTTTAAAAAAAGCTTTTTATTTTGTATTGAAGTGAAGTGAAAGTCGCTCATTTGTGTCTGACTCTTTGCAACCCCATGGACTAAACAGTCCATGGAATTCTCCAGGCCAGAATACTGGAGTGGGTAGCCATTCCTTTCTCCAGGGGACCTTCCCGGCCCAGGGATTGAACCTAGGTCTCCCACATTGGAGATGCGGGATTCTTTACCAGCTGAGCCATGCAGGAAGCCCAAGAACATTGAGTGGGTAGCCTATTCTTTCTCCACTGATCTTCCCAACCCAGGAATCAAACCAGAGTCCCCTGTATTGCAGGCAGATTCTTTACCAACTGAGCTATCAGGGAAGCCCATTTTGTATTGGGGTATAGTCAATTAACAATTTTGTGATTGTTTCCAGTGGACTGTAAAGCGACTCAGCTATACTTATTCATGTACCCATTCTCCCTCAAACTCCCCTCCCGTACATGCTGCCACATAACATATCTTCCCTACAGTTTAAAAAGCTCAGGATCAGAAAGGTGAAATATCTTGTCCAAAATCACAAAGCTTCATGACCTTGCCTTTAACCCAGTCTGCTTATAACCCAAGCAGCCTGGTTTCAGAGTCCCTGTCACCTCAGCCCAAATAAAAGTGAATGCTTACAGGTGTGCTCTGAGCGTTCCTGTGTGTGTGTGTGTGTGTGTGTGTGTGTATGTGTGTGCTCAGTTGTGGCTGACTCTTTGTGACTCCATGGTCTGTGGCCCACCAGGCTCCTCTGTCGAGAATCCCTACAGTCTGGAATTAAAGAGTTTGGGTATTCGTAGTAGTTTATTTTAAAATCTAACCTCTCGTTTCACCAAGTGGCTCTTCTTCCTGCAGTGCAGCCACACAAAGCGAGAAGGAACGGTCCAGAGGGAAAGATAGAATCAAGCAGTCTAAGTGGGTACCTCGTGGGTGGTGTGTTTTGTGGGCCTAGAGGCCTCTGTCTGCTTTCCCACTTCCTCTCCTCGGGCCTGAGAGGTGGCGTGCCCTCTGAGCCCACCCTCACGGAGGCCCTGGGCTGCCTGCCTTTATCCGCCTGCTCTCTGTTCTCAAGCCGCCCTCTCTGACCCGCCATGCCTCAGGGCCTGTTCTGTCTCTGCTCCTTCACTTCCACAGTGCGTGTTCATGTCTCCTAAATGTCTTCACTCTTTCAAGGGGACGTATCATGGGTCCCACTGTACCGTCTGTCTTAAGTGTGTTAACTCACCCTTGGTTCAAATCCCAGTCCCTTATTTGCCTGTTGGATTCTTTCAGGAGTGACTGACAGTAACCTGAGCTTGCACATCTCTGAAGTGAGCATTCATCAGAGCACCCGCCCCAAATGACAGTGGTGAGCAAAAGATGCACTCATCCCATCCATGTAGAGTGCTCGCGGAGTGGAAGGTACACTGCGTGTGTGCCTAGTTGTTCAGTCGCGTCTGATTCTCTGTGGCCCCATGGACCACAGACCTCCAGGCTCCTTGTCCATGGGATTCACCAAGCAGGAATCCTGGAGTGGGTCACCATGCCTGCTTCCTGGGGATCTTCCCGCCACAGGGATTGAACCTGTGTCTCCTGTATCTCCCGCATCAGCAGGTGGATTCTGTATCACTGCACCATCAGGAAAGCCCTGAATGTGTACTCAATACTGCCTAATGTGATTATTTGCTATTCATCAGATACTTTCTGAATCCCTACCAGACATGCTCCAGGCTTCACAGAGACCACATCTTGAAAGGATGCACCTTAAACAAGTATCTAGAGAAGTAATGTATAATTGTAAATGTAAATAAAAACAGTGAGGAAAGTGTCTGTGTTGCTGTGAGACCATATGTCAGAGGACCTGACAGACTGAGGTTTGATCAAAGAAGACTCCTTGATGGAAGGAACATTTGAACTGAGGTCTGCAAGATACATGAGTGAGGAAGGATGAATAGGGATTCCCAATGAGGAGGAGAAAGGGGCAACAGAGGATGAGATGGTTGGATGGCATCACCAACTCAATGGACATGAGTTTGAGCAGGCTCCAGGAGATGGTGAAGGACAGGGAAGCCTGGCGTGCTGCAGCCCATGGGGTTGCAAAGAGTCGGACACAGCTTAGCAACCGAACAATAGCAACAACTCCCAATTACCTGTTGAAGCAAATAGAAATCCTTTGGTCCTGTTCAAACAGTTACATAGTATTCAGTATTATAAGGTTCTAGTGAGAAATCAGTGCTTATATGTTCGTTGTAAATAGATATTTGCTTTTTCCTATTCATTGAAAGGCATTTGTTCTGTAATCTTAATGACAACTCTTAATGTCATTTATTTCGCCTTTGTTGTATATAGTGGATACTTGCTTATAAGTGTTTACTTTATGTCATCATCATTGTATTAGTTTTTTAAATTACTGTTGAGTTACTTTTCACCAGTGCATTCTTTTAAAATGCAGCTACTAGATGCATTGCTGGTTATGAGTAAACATGTGTCTAAACTCCTCTTCACAGGATTTAGTAATCAGTGTGAATCCATGCCCCCTCGCCATCAGCCTTGTAAATAGATATTTGCTTTTTCCTATTCATTGAAAGGCATTTGTTCTGTAATCTATAATGACAACTCTTAATGTCATTTATTTCGCCTTTGTTGTATATAGTGGATACTTGCTTATAAGTGTTTACTTTATGTCATCATCATTGTATTAGTTTTTTAAATTACTGTTGAGTTACTTTTCACCAGTGCATTCTTTTAAAATGCAGCTACTAGATGCATTGCTGGTTATGAGTAAACATGTGTCTAAACTCCTCTTCACAGGATTTAGTAATCAGTGTGAATCCATGCCCCCTTGCCATCAGCCTGTCTTTCTTTAAGAGATCCATTTCAGCACCGCCCCCATGCCCCCTGCCATTGAATAGCCAAATGTAATTCTAAATCCGTGGAAGCAAAGGTCACTGGCTATGTTCCTGCATCTCTGAAGAGCTGTATGCGCTGCTGCTTTCTGTTGCCCTTTAGTCATAGTCACGGAAATCTAGCCCGTATGGCCTGTGTTAGGTCAGCTTTCTGTTCTTAGCCAAATTAAATAGAAAACAGTACAAGGCAGTGGGTAAGACACTGGGGAAGGGGTGTCTCTGTTATATGTGAGTGGAACCGATTATACCGTGGATGGGGTTTTGAAGTGTGTAGTATGATTCTCTGTTTAAGTCAATAGCTTCCAGGAGAAAGGAGCGTTCAGGCTTTTAGATGCATTAAAACATTGGCTCCTTGTTTAAGGAGGACAGAAACCAAACCCTGACTTCTTTGCTTTTTAGCTGAAAGCTAGAAGCAGATTATAATTCCTCTCTGACCCAGAACGGAGACAATGGGAGATTTTGTTTGTTCAAACCTATTCTCATTAGCTAATGGGACAAGGCTGGCATCAGTTTCAAAACCTAGGACCAGAGGAAACCATGAGTCATCCAATGACCTGGGATGATTTGTATTACAACCTTTAAGTCAGTCATGGTGATTCAGATGGTGAAAAATCCGCCTGCAGTGCAGGAGACCCAGGTTCAATCCTTGGGTTGGAAGAGCCCCTGGAGAAGGGCAATGCACCCACTCCAATATCCTTGCTTAGGAAATGCTATGGACAGAGGAGCCTGGTGGGCTACCGTTCGTGGAGCCATGGAGAGTCAAACTGAGTAACACTTTCACAACTTGCCCTTAAGTCTTGAAACTTGACCTAATCATCTATCACATTTATTACTCACTGTCCTGGATTTTAGAATATTATGAAGAGGAGGGGTGTGTGTCTGGAAAAGACACCCCTTTGTTTCTCTCAGTGATGTGTGAAAGCCCCAGGGGAAAATTTTCCTCCTCTTCTGCTAAAGTTTATCCCTAATTCCCCTCCCTATACACCTGTGCCTTGTAAACACTTGACTGTGATGTTTCCAGCCTTGTGGAAAGAAACCAAATGTCCTCTATCGTATTATTTTTAAATGTATTGGAAATTGTGAATTACCAGTTATGTGGTGTATATAAAAATCTCTAGCAAGTCATCATACATAATGCTTTGAGTTGTATGAACCAGCTAATGAAAAGATTGGATCAATCGTCTCTCTCCAGCTTGGGACTTGAGTCAATAATTCAGATGAAAATTGAACTAGAATGAGCCTTTGCCTCTCAGGATATAAGCTCCCAGGTATTAAAACTTCTTCAAGTTATCAGAATTAAGTATGCAGATTCTCACATCTACCTTCGAAATGTGTGAAAAGAGGACTTTGAACTTAAAGTGAGTTCATTGTCAAACCTGACTCATTCCACAGAGCCTGAGGGTCTGTAATAATTTAAAGTGAGACCCTCCTTTGGAAAAAAGGAAGGTCCATTAAAAGTATAGATCGTTAGTATAGTTTCCTGCACTTTTTCCTCCTTCTGGGGATTTCTACATGACCCGAATCTTTTAATTTTTTTCCATACAATTACAATGACTCCTGGCTTTCAACTATATTTGAAAGTAGTAGCTTATACTTGGTTAAGTAGAACCCAAAAAGAATTCTACCAACCTTTTAAAAAGTATTCAGCTCATCATATATTTTATTATGTTTTATTATTGTTAAATGTAGCAATTCAAATGTACTGTCAGGAATCCCAGATGATCCAGTGTTTAAGACTTGGGGCTTTCACTGCCATGGGCCTGGATTCAATCCCTAGCTGGGGAACTAAAATCCTTCAAGCCTCATAGCACAACAAATAATAACAATAATAATAAAGTGGCCTCCTCAGCAGATGCTTTAAAAAAAAAAAGAGAAATGCACTCTCATTTCCCTCAAATTTAGCATTCATCCTCCTGTCTCCATTATTTTAAAAATCAGTGTCTGTGAATTACATATCATTCTGGATGTTGTTGTTCAGTCACTCATGTGTGTCTGATTCTTTGCCACCCTATGGACTGCAGAAGTCCAGGCTTCCCTTGTCCTTCACTATCTGAGTTTGCTGAAACTCATATCCATTGAGTCAGTGATGCCATCCAACCTTCTGTTGCCCCCTTGTCCTCCTGTCCTTAATTCTTTTCCAGTGGATTCCACACAAATTAACACATAACTGGAAAGTAATAATTTTTCAAGAGAAATTAATTTGATTTTGTGAGAATAAGAAGAATGGAAGAGATTAAACTGCAAAAAATAGGAAGGCTACTTTAGTTCCCACACAGAGAAATACTGCAGAATTTGCCACAAGACCTCACATGGTTAGGAAAGGAATACCAGCCTGATATCAAGATCACAGTTTACAAGGGAACTCTGAGACTCAGGCTTTTTTCTAGGTGAATTTTCCTTATTCATTAGTCCTATTTTATGCCACATTTTTTTTTTAAGCAGTTGGTAATTATAGATTAAATGGAACTGAAATACAGTTGTTTTTTAAATCCACCGTTATATAACCATCAGAATAAAGACTGGATCAGACAAATCACCCATAAATGTTAATTCAAAGGGAAAAGTTGGATGAGGAGCGGGACATTTCAGTTCAGTTTAGTTGCTCAGTCGTGTTCAACTCTTTGTGATCCCAAGGACTGCAGCATGCCAGGCTTCCCTGTCCAACACCAACTCCTGAGCTTGATCAAACTCAAATCCATCGAGTTGGTGATGCCATCCAACCATCTCATCCTCTGTCATCCCCTTCTCCTCCCACCCTCAATCTTTTCCACCATCAGGGTCTTCTCAAAATGAGTCAGTTTTTTGCATCCGGTGGCCAAAGTATTGGGGTTTTAGCTTTACCATCAGTTCTTCCAATGAATATTCAGGACTGATTTCCTTTAGGATGGACTGGTTGGATCTCCTTGCAGCCCAAGGGACTCTCAGAAGTCTTCTCCAACACCACACACAATTCAAATTCAAACTCAAATCCATCGAGTTGGTGATGCCATCCAACCATCTCATCCTCTGTCATCCCCTTCTCCTCCCACCCTCAATCTTTTCCACCATCAGGGTCTTCTCAAAATGAGTCAGTTTTTTGCATCCGGTGGCCAAAGTATTGGGGTTTTAGCTTTACCATCAGTTCTTCCAATGAATATTCAGGACTGATTTCCTTTAGGATGGACTGGTTGGATCTCCTTGCAGCCCAAGGGACTCTCAGAAGTCTTCTCCAACACCACACACAATTCAAAAGCATCAATTCTTTGGTACTCAGCTTTCTTTAGAGTCCAACTCTCATATTCATACATTACCACTGGAAAAACCATAGCTTTGACTAGGTGGACCTTTGTCAGAAAAGTAATGTCTCTGCTTTTTTGCTGTCTAGGTTGGTCATAGCTTTTCTTCCAAGGTGCAAGCATCTTTTAATTACATGGCTGCAGTCACCATCTGCAGTGATTTTGGAGACCAAGAAAATAAAGCCTCTCACTGTTTCCACTGTTTCCCCATCTATTTGCCTTGAAATGATGGGACTGGATGCCATGATCTTCGTTTTCTGAATGCTAAGTGTTTTTTTTTTTTAATATAAATTTATTTATTTTAAGTAGAGGTTAATTACTTTACAATATTGTATTGGTTTCACCATACATTAACATGAACCCACCACAGGTATACACGTGTTCCCCACCCTGAACCCCCCTCTCGCCTCCCTCCCCATACCATCCATCTGGGTCATCTCAGTGCACCAGCCCCAAGGATCCTGTATCAGGCATTGAACCTGGACTGGCGACTCATTTCATATATGATATTATACATGTTTCAATGCCATTCTCCCAAATCATCCCACCCTCGCCCTCTCCCACAGAGTCCAAAAGACTGTTCTATACATCTGTGTCTCTTNGTGCGACCCCATAGACGGCAGCCCATCAGGCTCCTCCATCCTTGGGGTTCTGCAGGCAAGAACACTGGAGTGGGTTGCCATTTCCTTCTCCAATGCATGAAAGTTTAAAGTGAAAGGGAAGTCGCTCAGTCGTGTCCGACTCTGTGCACCCCCACAGACTGCAGCCCACCAGGTTCCTCCGTCCATGGGAGTTTCCAGACAGGAGTACTGGAGTGGGTTGCCAGTGCCTTCTCTGCGGCCAACTTATTCCCATTCTCCATTACAACTACTTCATGCTTTGATATGATTTCCCTAGCGGACTTGAATGTGTGATCCTTGGCTTAGTCTAACCCTCTCAGTAATTAAATTCAGCAAGTTTTATTTTAAGCCCTTGTTTTATATGGACTGTAGTGGTCAGCATTAGGGACACATAAGCAACATGCCCATGCTTGCCATCATGAGGGAAAGTAGGGTTCAGGGCGATTGTAGCAGAAGGATTGACCCAGGTGGAAGAAATTAGCAAGGACGTCCCTAAATCCACCTAGATTTTCTGGAAAAGCACCGAGGCCTAGGGTAAGCCAAGATTAGAACCAGCTTGTTCTAACTCTGCTGAGAGGGTTGAAAGGGGCAGGGACTCACATAAGGGGATTAGAAAGAGGGGGAGCCTTAGTCCACTGGACAACCCAGGCTTGTTGAATGTCTTTTTACAACTGATCTTGTATTAGTCATAACTTTTATTAAAGGTTTCTCTTCTGGGCTCCTTTGGGGAGAAGTATCTTACTCTTCTCTTTCTGCTCGCAAGGTCTAACTCTATTTCTAAAAGCTTCACTATCACCCGAAACAACAACTCAAAATCTCACCATGCTCACTTGGTTTATCCACTTGTCCAGATGGATTATGTCCAAAGGCATAATCTTTCCACCTTATGATGGAGCCTTAGTCCACTGGACAACCCAGGCTTGTTGAATGTCTTTTTACAACTGATCTTGTATTAGTCATAACTTTTATTAAAGGTTTCTCTTCTGGGCTCCTTTGGGGAGAAGTATCTTACTCTTCTCTTTCTGCTCGCAAGGTCTAACTCTATTTCTAAAAGCTTCACTATCACCCGAAACAACAACTCAAAATCTCACCATGCTCACTTGGTTTATCCACTTGTCCAGATGGATTATGTCCAAAGGCATAATCTTTCCACCTTATGACAGCTATAAAAAGTCAACCAAGTGACTGATCCATAAAGAAGAGATGCATTAATGTGATTCCTTAACAAAGTATCAGTCTGCTAAGTAATCCTCAAGATGGATGCTCCCATGATCTACCCATGAGAATTTAAAAATGAAAAATCAAAACAACAGCTAAACTGCTCATATCTTAGTGCCACCAGTGGTCACCTTATAAGTATTTTACCACATAGTGAAAATATTTAGTAGGAAAAACAAGGTTTGAGTCTACAAACATAAATTCGAATAATTGTTTTACCACTTAACTACCCATGAACTTTAGAATTTTGGTGGGAAAGGTTTACAAAATGCTCCTAGTACAAACTTCTCATGGTATGGTTGTGAGATTTCAAACACAGTAGCATCATAGAAGGAAAAAAGACATTCAAAAGAATCTCAGCCCTTTTATTTTTCTACTAGCTTTTATTAAAAATGATCATCCTTCATGTACACACTGCTGTATTTAAAATGGGTAACCTAAATGGATAACCAACAAAGACCTACAGTATAACACTCTGAACTCTGCTCAGTGTTACGTGACAGCCTGGGTGGGAGGGGAGTTTGGGAGAGACTAGATACATGTATGTGTATGACTGTCCCTTCACTGTTCACTTGAAATGATCAAAACATTGTTATTCATCTGTACCTCAATACAAAAGAAAAGGTTCAAAAACATTTTTTTAAAAAGATCATCCTTCTGAAACTACCTGGGATTTCAGCAGTGCTCTCGTATTATTTATATTCCACTTCTAAGCTCCGTATCTGGTTACTGTTTCGCTTTTTGCTTCAATAGAGGAATTTGAAAAGTCAAAGATGTTGGCCTTCGCTTGCCCTCTTGGAATCTCCATTTCATATTCTAGTTGGGTAAATTTGCTTTCACCTCTTAGAAGGCTAAGTGCAGGCTAGGTAGTTTCAGAGTATTTTTACTTTGGAAAGAGTGCTTTGGACATTCCCAGATGGCTTAACAGTTCATTGCCTTAGCATTTAAAGTTCCTCAGGTCACTGTCAATTCATGGAAGATAAAACAAGGTTTCTTACCCACACACAAGTCAAAGTAATTGAAAATACCAGAGTTAGGATTTCTTGAATTTTTTTTCTTATTTCTCACTCTTCTTTGAATGATATGAGTGGTGAAATAGGATCTAAAATAGCCCCATTGTACTTCTCAAGATAAACATGTGATGCCGCTGGATCACTGAGGGTTGCAGTTTGCATGTCTGTATAGGACAGTAGGACAAGGGCATGTCTGCAGAACATACAGCTATCACTGACAAAGATCCAGGAGAGGAAGTAGCAACCCTGAAACCAGTCCTGAAATTAGCTTATTTTATAAAAAATAAGGTTGTCTCTTCATTGTTTAATGCAATATCTTTTAAGCAAAATGAAACTGTTAACTAAATGTGTTTCTTTTATTTTGGAAAAAGATTTTGGAATGGGGAATGAGAAGAAGGAAAAGAAAACCTCCTAATTCAAGTGTTTAACATGAATTTGCCATTGTTAGAATCATTGGTGCATGAGTCAGCCTGAAACAGAAGTGCATCTCTCTCTAACTAGTAGAACAGCTGAACGATCAATGTGAAAACTACCCTCCTTCACAGGGGGTCATTCGTAGGAGAGTCCAGAATGCTGGTGCAAATAAATGAGTCTCTTTCCCAAAATCTCAGCATTTCATTATTGATGGATAAGCACAATAATGCCAAGTAAAGCATTATTTCAAGAGCAGATTGCTGAATGGGGAACAGAAGAGTTTTTTGTTTTGTTTTGTTTTTTAAATTGGTGTGGGACTACTTAATAGGGCCTCTCCCAAAACCCTTGTGTCAGGAATGGACACTTGTGAGTTAAAATTTGACTCTAGAAAGCAAGTAGTATAGACCCTTAAAGCAAGACCTGCAGCAAGCTTCTTGCAAGTGTAGTTTATCTATATAGAATGTCAATTTATTCATTAGTCTTTCCCTCTCATCTGTTTTCCTTCATATATTTTTGGTTTCCTTTTCTCCGTTGTTTTAATTACCATCAGCAATATTTTCATGGCTGTTTAAATAGGTAAAAATTACATGACAAAACAGATGACCAGTATTTTGTTATGTTTTCCAGGGCAATAGAGATTGCTGCATGGCCTTTCTGACAAGTTAAAGAGGAACTATCTTTTGTTTATGTTCTAACCAAAAAAAGGGATGATTTAATGGTTTCTCCCACGTCTCCACTGCTCAAGAGAAAGGCAATTAGGATGATCATTTGGGCAAATCTGGAGAGGCTGAGGAGAAGATCTGTTTTTTTAAAGGATTAGCTAAATTCATGTGACAGTTGCTATTCCTTCCATTTTTTGTAATCTCATTACCTAAGTACAACCTGATACAGGTTCCTACACTGAACTTATAATTGAAGAAAAGTGTCAAGATAAGCAACTGTGTAGTCTTGTCAGTAGGAACAGGAACATTGGAACAAACAGATTAAATGCCAAATGTACTACTTTAACTGCAAGTCTAGACAAATCACTAACTAGTCCTAATTATTAATCTCGTATTTTTAAAATGAGACTATTAATAATAACTCCCTTGTTACATTATTGTCAAGATCATTATAACCAAGCCAGTCTACTCTTGGATATATATCCAAAAAAAAAAAAAAAGTTCGAAAAGATACATGCCACCCCAGTGTTCACAACAGCAGTATTTTCAAGAGGCAATATATGGAAACAACCTTAGTGTCCATCCACAGATGGATGGATAAAGAAGATACACACAATTGAATACTACTCAGCCATAAAAAAGAATGAAATTTTGCCATTTGCAGCAACGTGGATGGACTTGGAGGACATTATGCCAAGTGATATGTCAGACAGAGAAACATAAACACTGTATATCACTTATATGTGAAATCTTAAAAATGGAACGTACTGGTGAATATAACAAAAAAAGAAGCAGACTCACAGATACAAAGAACAAAGAAGTGGTTACCAGTGGGAAGTGAGGAGGAGGGACAATATAGGGGTAGGGGAGTGGAAGGTACAAAGAACTGAATATAAGACAGGTCCAAGAATGTATTGTACAACACAGGGAATATAGCTAATGTATTGTTCACTTCAGTTCAGTC
>SJXQ01011316.1:0-298431 GCA_006408695.1 Aepyceros melampus
CGACTGCTCCAGCAAAGCACAGCCACTGCACCTTACCTTGGACGAGGGGTATCTCCTTACCGCCACCGTTCCTGACCTTATCACATAGAGACAATATCACATAGTATATAATGATTTATAATTTGTTATCATTTAACAGTGTAATTATGATTTTTCCCCTCAGAATAGGTACATATAAATCAACATCACTCTCTTTAATTACTATATGGAAGTGCCTACATTGATTTATGAGTTGCTCATCCATTTATACAAAGTACCTGCATGGGTGGATATCAAGCGTAAGAAGAGAAGCAGGTTTGCAGTTGTGGAGAACACAAGCTTTTAAGAGATGGGCAGAAGTCAGTCCTGCAGACTGGTATGAGAATAGAAGGACAGAATGACGGGATATCTCCGGACAAAGGTATTAATGGAAACCAAGAGCTAGCAGGCTAGTGGGCATTGATAATGGAGAGGTCAGACAGAAACCTTCTGGCAACTAAGCTCCAGATTTAGGAACTAAAGAAGTGACTGCTCATCCAAGAAGGGAGGGGAGGGCTTCTGAAATAACACTAGCTGAGGATTAGATGGAAAGTGAAGCAATAGAGGCTATGAATGTAGACTTCTTCTTCATTCTGGAATCCTATAGAATCTTTACAGCACCTTACATTGTTGAGGATGCTTCAAAATGAAACTTAAGCCAGAAAGTATAGTAAAAGATAGAATTGATCACATAAATGTTTACACTTTTGGTATTTAAAAATGTACTATGAATAAAACTAAAAGAAAAAGGCAAACTGGGAAAATGTCTGCAACTGTATAGAATGCAGTTTTCTTTGTTTGTTTGTTTGTTTCCTCCTAAATTAGAATTTACACTTCAGGAGGGCAGAGTCTGTATACTTTTGGTTCAACATATATCTCTAACAACGAACAAAGTGCCTGGCATACAGTGAATATTCAGTGAACATTTGCTGAATCAATGAATCATATTAGAACTCGTGATTTCAGATTCCCTGGCCTTCCCTTTTCTTTATTCTGATAGTAATGAAAGAGCACGCTCCGCCCATAAACATTGTCTAGGCTTACCAGATCAAAATATCATCACATACTGGTGAGTGTGACCTTGGCTACCAACTGATCTTCTGTTTCCATATCAGGATAATTCCAGCCCAACGTGCTTAGAAAGAGCCAGGGAAAGAATATACACCAATGAGCTTTGAAATGGAAAACTGTGGTTCACCTATTTGGCATGATTTTTGATAAAACAAAGCTCTCATTTTCCACAGTGGACAGTTAAGTAGAGAAAGCCGGTTTTCCCAATTTATTGTGAATGAGAGTCATTGAGGTGCTCATCAATGGCTCCTTCCAAGCGTTGTCCCGGATATTCTAATGCCTTAGACCTACGGTGATTTTGGTCATCAGTATTTCTTCAGTTTAATTCAGTAACTGTTTACCAAGGTACCTGCAACTGCAAGTACAGGCACGGAATGGGATGCTAAGATAAATCACTGGGCAAGACACCCTCCATACCTTGGGATACTCAGTTCAGTTCCAACCAGTTGCTCAGCCTTGTCTGACTCTTTGTGACCCCATGGACTGCAGCACTCCAGGTCTCACTGTCTATCAATCACCATCTCCCGGAGTTTACCCAAACTCATGTCCATTGAGCTGGTGATGCCATCCAACCATCTTATCCTCTGTTGTCCCCTTCTCCTCCTGCCTTCAATCTTTCCCAGCTTCAGAGTCTCTTCAAGTGAGTCAGTTCTTTGCATCAGGTGGCCAAAGTATTGGAGTTTCAGCTTCAGCATCAGTCCTCCCATTGAATATTCAGGACTGATTTCCTTTAGGATGGACTGGTTGGATCTCCTTGCAGTCCAAGGGACTCTCAAGAGTCTTCTCCAACACCACAGTTCAAAAGCATCAATTCTTTGGCGTTCAGCTTTATTTATAGTCCAACTCTCACATCCACACATGACTACTGGAAAAACCATAGCCTTGACTAGATGGACCTTTGTTGACAAAGTAATGTCTCTGCTTTTTAATATGGTGTCAAGGTTGGTCATAACTTCCTTCCAAGGAGTAAACATCTTTTAATTTCATGGCTGCAATCACCATCTGCAGTGATTTTGGAGCCCCAGAGAAATAAAATCTGCCACTCTTTCCATTGTTTCCCCATCTATTTGCCATGAAGTGATGGGACCGGATGCCATGATCTTAGTTTTCTGGACATTGAGCTTTAAGCCAACTTTTTCACTCTCCTCTTTCACTTTCATCAAGAGGCTTTTTAGTTCTTCTTCACTTTCTGCTATAAGGGCAGTGTCATCTGCATATCTGAGGTTATTGATATTTCTCCTGGCAATCTTGATTCCAGCTTGTGCTTCCTCCAGCCCAGCGTTTCTCATGCTGTACTCTGCATAGAAGTTAAATAAGCAGAGTGACAATATACAGCCTTGACATACTCCTTTTCCTGGAACCAGTCTATTGTTCCATGTCCAATTCTAACTGTTGCTTCCTGATCTGCATACAGATTCCTCAAGAGGCAGGTCAGGTGGTCTGATGTTCCCATCTCTTTCAGAATTTTCCAGTTTCTTGTGATCCACACAGGCAAAGGCTTTGGCATAGTCAATAAGGCAGAGATAGATGTTTTTCTGGAGCTCTCGCTTTTTTGATGATCCAGCGGATGTTGGCAATTTGATCTCTGGTTCCTCTGCCTTTTCTTAAACCAACTTGAACATCTGGAAGTTCTGGGATACTCAGAGAGGCCTTTTGGCTGACAGTCCTCATCTACCCATTTCTCAAACATTAATGTCCCTAAGATTTACTTGAGGATTTTGCTCCAAATTCAGGGTCCACCCACGGAGTTTCTGATTCAATCAACAGTATTGTTCAGTTGCTAAGTCAAGTCCGACTCTTTGTGACCCCATGGCCTGCAGCGCGCCAGGCTTCCCTATCCTTCACCATCTCCCTGAGTTTGCTCATACTCATGTCCATTGAGTCAGTGATGCCATCCAACCATCTCCTCCTCGGTTGCCCCCTGGGTATCCTAGAACCTGTTTTGTTCACAAAACTCCCAGGATTCCAATGCTGATCTCTAGTCCACCATCCCTTAATAACTATTGGCAGAGAGTGAAACTTAGCTCTTTAAAAAAGAAAAAAAGTCAGCCCATGTCTTCTCTGTTGTTCAGAATCTCAGTCATTCCTCAGAGGGAGCAGGTGTGTTTGCCTTTTCCTCTCCACCCCATAGAAAGTTTAGAATCATCGAGGCGGGGGGAAAATTTCTCACCATGTCTTCAAAAAGTCAGCCATGGCATTTCTCCGTGGTGTTGAAAGCAGAGAAAGGCCTGCCATAAAGACTAGGGAAGAGGGCAGTTAAGGATAAAAACTATATAATGGGAACCATATGCTGTTGGAGCTGCAAAACGGCTCAGGAAACCAGCTAATGATTTTGCAGATGAAGCGGCAGGTCCAATGAGGTCTCTGGAGTGATCCAAGTCTACACAGGCAGCCAGCCCCCAGGCCAGTTTTTCTCACTCTCTGGTATCTGGATTTCATGGTGTATCCTGTCATGACTGATGGCCGTTGACCAGAAAGCTTATCTCCTTCCCTCTCAAACAGAGACAAAACATTTCTTATATTTCATCAAAGAGTCATTACCCATTGTCCAAACGGGATGTAGTTAATGAGAAAATTACATTTTTTTTTTTTTTTTTGGTAACTCACAGAGTCCTGCTTCCTCGATTACTTCTTTTCTTCCTTTTTTTTGGTAAATTTTATTGGAGTGTAGTTGATGAACAATGTTGTGTTAGTTTCTGATGTGCAGCAAAGTGAACCAATTATACATATACATGCACACGTGCTAGGTCACTTCAGTCCTGCCGACTCTTTGTGACCCCGCAGACTATAAGCCTGCTAGGCTCCTCTGTCCATGGGATTCTCCAAGCAAGCATACTGGAGTGGGCTGGGAAGCCCAGTGGATATATGTATCTTTCTTGGGCTTCCCAGGTGGTGTTCATGGTAAAGAATTCACCTCATTGCGGGAGACTTAAGAGACAGGGGTTTGATCCCTGGATTGTAAATATCCCTTGGAGGAGGAAATGGCACCTTCCTCTAGTTTCTTGCCAGGAGAATCCCATGGACAGAGGAGCCTGGTGGGCTCACAAGGAGTCGGACACAACTGAACATCTGAGCCATACACACTGCTGCTGCTGCTGGTGCTGCTAAGTCGCTTCAGTCGTGTCCAACTCTGTGCGACCCCATAGACGGCAGCCTACCAAGCTCCCCCATCTCTGGGATTCTCCAGGCAAGAACACTGGAGTGGGTTGCCATTTCCTTCTCTAATGCATGAAAGTGAAAAGTGAAAGTGAAGTCACTGAGTCGTGTCCAACTCTCAGGGACCCCATGGACTGCAGCCTACCAGGCTCCTCAGTCCATGGGATTTTCCAGGCAAGAGGACTGGAGTGGGGTGCCATTGCCTTCTCCACCACACATACCACACCACTCTTTTTCAGATTCTTTTCTCATATGGGTCATTACAGAGTATTGAGTAGCCTTCCCTATGTGATGAAGCACTTCTTTTCTTTAAGTGTGAGGCTGAGAGCCCAGAACTGGGAGTGTTTTCTTATCTGAATTTTCAGTAGATTTTCATTTTGCAGCTGCCGTCTGGCCCTCATGGGTGTTCTTTGGATTTCTTTGTTAGTCCACTGCGTTCAACTTTGGTTCTACCATAGGGTCCATCGACGGACTGAACTGTAGCTAGATTTTTCCTTTCTTTGTCTCACTTGTCGAGAAAAATCACTGGAGGCTGGCTGGTATAGAAACCTAAAAGATGTCTGGTGTCCTGTCAGGAAGGTGCTGGAATGACAGGCCACTGAGACACACATCTTCCTGGGAGTCATGCCTTCTCTTCAATGGCTCCTTCCCAGAATCCAGACCTCCAAGCTCACAAAAATAGCACATTTGGATTATAAAAATGCAGTGAATAGGGCAACCTTGATTCAACACCTCTCCTAACGAATGCATTTCCTCTGGTTTGTTGGGAATTCCTCTGGCTTTTCTAAATAAACTGCAAATCAAAGGTTCAACCAGGGGTGGGGAATGAATGGTTTGGAGAAGTAGTCACATTTTATGGAAGAGAAGACTCCGTTCCTGGGGAACCTGGTAGAGTTCTTTTCCTCCTCCTAATGTTATTCTACACCGTGAGCCACAAGGGCTCAAGAACATATGGAAGGATTTAAGTTTAATTGTTAAAATTCTGCTCAGCCAGGCCACTTCTTCCCCATGATGTTCACTGTTTAGCATTTGTGTGCATTAGGTAATATAGTCAGTGTTTCTCACTCCAATCCAATTTGCGGTGTGTTTGGCAGCAGTCCAGTTCCACGGGCAAGGGGCATGGTGGTGGTGGGGGGAGTCCGGGGCCACAGAGACCATGAATCTGCCAGAGTTGAGTACGGAGGTGGTATTGCTGGGTTTGATGGTGTGCTTGCGTGAACACTCCAAAATGCTGGTGAAGCAATCCCACTTCTTCCCCGAAAGTCTCTCAGGGATGAAATTAATGTATCTCATATTGTATTGATTGGAGCCAATAAGTGCCTGCATGATTTGATGGAAGGCAGTGAGATTATGCGGGGAAGAGGGGCGAGAGGCAGCTTGAGAAGAAGTATGTGGTTTAATTACTGGCTGAATTTCGCCAATCCACCTCCTCCCTCAGGAGTTTAACAAATAAGCGTAAGTGCACTTTCGCTGTTCTTGACATCTGTTGAAATGATATCTGCCCACCACGAGGGGGGTCTGGGAATTGAGCTTGGGGTATTGGTAAGATCAGCCAGCCACAGGAAGTTCCCTTTCAGCCTGCAGAATGAGAAGGTGGAAAATAACCGCATTCGCACTCTCAGGTTAAGCCGCAGAGAGCAGAGGTTTATGGAATAGAATCCTGCCCCCAGTTTAATGAAGCCATCTCCATCTTCAGCGGGGGGTTTGACATATATGTCTGTATTCCTTAGCGCTGAAAAGCACTGGTGCCGGCCCACACACAGAATTGAACGTGAAAACTGGATGGTGGATGGCTAAACACTTTATGCATCTGGTTTTGAAAACCCCTCCCTTTAATGGCATGGTATGGATCGTTAGGAAATTCTCTTCATCTTTTAGGTAAACGAGGATGACGGCTGTTTTCTTTCTTTCTTTTCTAAATGGAAAAAGAGAGAGAGAGGGAAGCCAAAACCCAACTATAATTCTATGTTGACCCCAGCACCGGGAAGACTGATGGTGTGAAACCGAGAGTGTTTTGATTACATCAATAATTCAAAGAAAGTACCATCCACTTAATCTCTTTTTACTCCTCTCTCTCAGAAAGGATCCTGGTTTTATTCTGAAAGTCCTAAAGCCATTTTCCTCAGGTCTTTCTGAGATCTGTATTTGTTTTTCATGCTTGAGACATTCATGTATGTTATGGACCAAATTACATGCAAGTCATTTGTTTTCAGAGACCTGATAAATATCCATGTGAGATGAGATGTTATCAAAGCAAAATTCCAGATTCAACTAGGAAATGTCTTTATTGGTCTATGTCCCTGATTGCGAACTTGATACTTGATACTTTGTATATATTCACCATTCTTTAAAAAAAAGTATAAATATATCCATATTTTTTTTTGTGTGTGTATATATATGGTGATATGGTTTAGTCGTTCAGTCATGTCCAACTCTTTACTACCCCATATAGCTTGCCAGGCTCCTCTGTCCCTGGGATATCTCAGGCAAGAAGGGTTGCCATTTCCTCCTCCAGGGGATCTTCCTAACCAAGGGATGGAACCCACGTCTCCTGTGTTGCAGGCCATCTCCTGCTTTGCTGGTGCATTCTTTACTGTTGAGCCACATGGGAAGCCTATATATATATATGGACCCAGGGATCAAACACAGGTCTTCTGCATTGCAGGTGATTTCTTTACTGTCTGAGCCACCCAGGAAAGAAATTGCCTGCAATGTAGAAGACCCGTGTTCGATCCCTGGGTCCAGAAGATCCCCTAGAGAAGGAAATGGCAATCCACTCCAGTACTCTTGCCTGGAGAATCCCATGGACAGAGGAGCCTGGTGGGCTATGGCTAGAGTCCATGGGATCACAGAGTCGGACACAATTGAGCAACTAACACTTTCACTTTCGTGTATACACAGACATACACCACACACACACACACACACACACACACATAAATGCCACATATATGGTACCAGATAATTATGATTAAAACTTTGCTTAATTAAGTGGAGAATTAAAATGTCAGAACAACCATAGTCTGTTACCTAACTTCTGTGATTTAGGCTAAAGTCTCAGTTCACTGTTAAGGTCATTTCTCCTAAGGTTTCACTCTTGTCATCATTTTTATTGGTGACATCTAAAATCGCTGAGGAGGTGAATATAATGTGCTCAATTAATTAGAGGGTAAATTTGCATTATTTAAGCCTACATTGATGCTAAGTAATTGGGATCTTTAAGAAGTTCCACGTGTCTTGTGTGTATGTGTCCCTGTGTGTGTCTGTGTGTAGGTAGGTGGTGACGTGTGTGTGTGTGTTGGAAGTGATGTTTCTATTCCTGTATATGGCAGACTTTGGGAGGAATTTTGTACTTTATGGTTGTGATGTGTAACAGTCCTGATAAGGTTGTTTCAAAATTCCCAAGTGAATAATCTAGCTGGTAAAGACAGAAGAGTTAGGTTTAGAGTAAAAGCTAGCCATGCTCACACTTTAGACTGGTTCAGGTGTCACAATTCAAGACATAACTGTCTGCTTTTTTCCCCATCCTCCTATTATGACCCTCCAAATTATTAGAACATATATATAATATGGAAAAGAACCTAGTTCCTGTGGGTATAAAACTTTCTAGCCCTGTCCACTCTTTCCCGCTGGAACTATATTTATAGTATAAAAAATTTAAAGACTTACCTTGATAATTGGTCCCCATGTTGATGGCCCTGGGGCATGTGGAAGGACCACCAACGATCCAAGTGTGTTCAGCTAGTGATAATATCAAGGGTATTTTATTGTATCCTAATTCTTTCAACATTGGTCTTGTAAGATACCTGGCAGCTTCTCATGAACCATCGTTCTTGCATTTCTTATGCGTAGTGAATATAAAAACTTATCCCAACCTGCTTTTTAGTGAAAGTAAATCCATTGATAATCATTGTCTCTAGTTTAGAACAGCTTGGAAAATACTGGAACTTTTCCCATTTTATACTGAGTCAGCTCTCTTTCTCTGTGTGCTGTGTATGTGTAGAAACAGATATAAAATATGAATATCTGTTAGTCTATCTACCCATCCACACATTGTTACTTAATAAACACTTATGTAGGGCTTACTCCAGGCACTATTTTAAGTGCTTTACAAATAATTTGTCACCTTACAACACTTTGATGTAGGCACTATATCCCCATTTTACGGATGAGCCCTGTGAGGCAAGTAAATTTGTCTAGGGTCACAGCACTAATAAGTGGTAGAGCTGGAATTCAATCCCAGGAACCCCTATATCCCAGTGCTTATAATAAAAAATAATAACTTGTGATTATCAAGTACTTTCTACATTTCAGATAGAGGACTTAAATTTTTTCTCATTCAATCTTCACAACAAACTTATGAGTTGATTACTGTTATACTTATTTTGCAGAGCCAGATTCAGAAGCTGAAAGAATAACGCATTTTTGATCATACAGTTGGAAGGGGTGGGGTCGAGTGTCACATTAAGACAATTCGATTAAAAGGCTCTCAATATTTTATAGTGGAAACATCATACGTACACATGCATGCATGTCTCTTTTCAAATATACATGTAAAAGTATTTTACTGATGCATGCAAGAAGTGAAAAGACAAAAACACCTTGTGTTGACTGTGTTTGATTCTCAAACCCACACCTCTGTAAAGAAGTGTCTTTTTTTCACCATTCGCTTCAATACAGAATTATCTGAGCATTTCTCCCACCAAATCTGAAGGTGTTTGAAGAGATAGAAAGTCCTTTGGAATGCCAGAGAGATTGCACTCAACTTCTTTCTCTAATGAAAAAGACAGATCTGCAGCCAATACGTGTTTATACTTATTAAAAGAGCCTGCTTATGAATATCGAGTGGCATCAGCAAACCAGTGACTGAGAGGCACAGTTGGCGATCATAGTGGAAAACATGCTGAACCTCCGAGAGAGAAATGGGCTGCTTGATCAGAGTTCAGTTATAACAAGAGCATTGCATCAGCAATAAACTCTAAGTTAATGTTAACAATTTTAATTTGTATCTTTTAATTGTTGAATTCTGAATTGCTTTCCAATTTCCCACCGAGTTTAATGTGTATGCAAATTACGCAGCCAAGAAATTCAAGATACAAAAGATAGACTGCGTTTTGCAAACATACCATAATTATTGCTTAATTTTTAAAGGTTCTTTCTCTTCGTCAGGGTATTGTTCAATTTCCTGAAACTGAGCAGAAGACAACTTTTGGTTAATGATTAGTATAAATCTTGTGATGGAACTTAATTGAACGCTAACTTTGTTGTTCTCACAACTGCAAGCTACTCAATTCCCTATTTCTCTGAGGTAGGGTTTCTTGCTCTCTTAGCACAAATAACTCGTCTGCTAATAATAGCAGGAAAGAATTATCAGAACATCCTTTTAATTGTCTGAAGGCTCTGCACTCTCATACAAGCTGTTACAGAAAGGTAAAAACAACTTTCACATCTATTTTAATACTGCATTTCTTATTAGTTCCAATTAGACTTATCAGTGATCAGACCAAGCAAAATAAAGGAAAAAGATACCAGTGAAGAAGGCAGATGCTGTTCTATTGTTAACACTCAAGGTAGGAAATGTCTAGATTTAGGGTGATATATATATAATATTTAGTGTAAAATGGCAGTAGCTAAACCAATGGATTTGGCGGAATAGCAGTGATCAATATATTAAGTGGACTTCCCAGGGAGCACTGATGGTAAAGAACCTGCCTGCCAATGCAGGAGATGTAAAAGACGCAGATTCAGTCCCTGGGTTGGGA
The DNA here is from genome assembly GCA_006408695.1 of Aepyceros melampus. Lineage (NCBI taxonomy): Eukaryota > Metazoa > Chordata > Mammalia > Artiodactyla > Bovidae > Aepyceros > Aepyceros melampus. Next base: position 10,008 of record SJXQ01011316.1, read on the forward strand.
AGATCCCCTGGAGGAGGGCATGGCAACCCACTCCAGTATTCTTGCCTGGAGAATCCCATGGACAGAGAAGCCTGGTGGGCTGCAGCCCATAGGGTCACAGAGTCAGAGAAAACTGAAGGGGCTTAGTGTGCACATAATCCTATTAAACATTTAATTTTCAATTGTTTTTTGGTTACCGACTGGACTCCAGGAGTTATCTTAAATATGTGTCTTAGTGTTGAACCATATTTACTGGTTGCTGTCATTGTGATCAAGTGTTTAAATATGAAACCAAGAAATAAACAAGAGGTTATAGATGGTGATCCATGATTGGAAGGGCGGGTCGGGGGGGAGCGGGGGGGAGGAAATAAAGTCAATAGGCTACAGTGTGGTTTGGAGTTGGGGGCAGTGGTGGTCAAGGAAGACATCATGGAAGAGGTGACGTCTGAGCTCATGGTAAAGGACTGACCCTGGAAGAGTGAGAAACAGAAAGTTCTGGAAACAGGGGACAATTGCAAAGGTCTAGTGGAAAATCCATGGACGGAGGAGCCTGGTGGGCTGCAGTCCATGGGGTCACTAAGAGTCGGACACCACTAAGAGACTTCACTTTCACTTTTTTACTTTCATGCATTGGAGAAGGAAATGGCAACCCGCTCCAGTGTTCTTGCCTGGAGAATCCCAGGGATGGGGGAGCCTGGTGGGCTGCCATCTATGGGGTCACACAGAGTCGGACACGACTTAGCAGCAGCAGGTGGGAACAAGCTCAATGCATTGGAAAACCAAAGGAGGTTTGGTTTCGGTTATGTTGTTATGATAGAAGAATGGCGTTTCTCTTTAGTGTCTCACAATGCCAGTCCCCTTTCCCAATTGGTGGTGTTCCCTCCGAGACTGTTCCAGGGATGAAGAACAGTTAATGGGTGGATACAGGCTATTTGTACAGAAGACATAACACATCAAACTCCTTTGGAAAACTAGGAAGGACATTTTAGTTATGGTCTCAGTTCTGGAATGGCTCCAGAGTTCTCAAGATCCTCAGAAATCCTGAAGCTGTGTTTTTTATTCCAAATTCACCAGTGGACCAAGGTGATTTGTTGATACCTAAACTTACTCTTTTTTTTTTTTTTCCTTTAATGGTGGTCTTAAATTCTTTTGATTATGAAAAATTTCAAACATAAATGTAGGAATAATTAGTATAATAATATGCATACCCATTGCCAGCAATTGCCAACTCATGGCTGAGCTTTTTTTTTTTTTAATTGACTGATTGATTGATTGATTTCTAGGGCTTACAGGTTCAGTAGTTGTGGTGATACGTGGAATATTCCCAGACCTGGGATCAAACATGTGTCCCTTGCATTGGCAGACAGATTCCTAACACTGGACTACCAGGGAAGTTGCTGAGCTTATTTCTTTTGTATGAATCATTTCATCTACCTCTCTTTACTCCATGAATATTTTGAAGCAAATCCCAAACACTGTATTATTATACATAATTTTATAAATAATATACAGTCTTACATTATTTGAATATGTGTTTTCAAAAGATGAGGACTTTTTAGGAAAAATATTAGCATTATTACATATTAAAAACTAGCAATAATTCCTTAATAAGACCAACTATTCACACATCATATTATTTAAATATGTATGCATGCATATTAAAAAGGTGAAGACTTCTAAGAAAGAAAACTGAGTTTATTAACATTATTAGGCCTTAAAATTAACCTGACTTCCTTAATATGGTCTAATATTCTATATGTGTTCAAGTTTACATGGTTGTCATCTGCATATGGGTAAACCTATGGCTGATTCATGTTGATGTTTGGTAGAAACCAACACAATGCTTTAAAGGAATTATCCTTCAATTAAAAATAAATAAATATCAAAATACTGTATTCTGAAAAAAAGGGGGGAAAAAAAGGTTAAAGGAAAATTGACATAGAGTCCTGACTCAGTGTCCATGAAGGGCTGGTTCCAGGACCTCCTACGGATCCAAACTTGAGATGCCCAAGTCCCTTCCATAAAATGGCATAGGACTTTCCCAGTGATCCAGTGGTGAAGACTCCAGGCTCCCAGTGCAGGGGAGTTGGGTTCCATCTCTGGTTGGGGAACTAAGATCCCCCATGTCAAGCTGCACAGCCGAAACAAAACAAAACGGGAATAGGTTTTTTTTTTAATGGCATAGTAAGACTGACTGTCTGTATCTGAGGTTTCTGCATCTGGGAAGATGGAGGGCTGATTGTGGATCAAATGAAAACTTGTTGACACATCGCGGAAGTCTCTTTCACTGTGGTTGCTGTTGGACCCTGGCACTCTGTTTGCCCAGGACACTTGATCCTTGTTATTGAAGGGTCTCTCCACCATCCAGCTTTGCTGACTGTATTCTCTGTCCTCTGTTCCTGCAAAGTGCTGGTTAGATTCAGCCATTTGATGAAATGTTGGTTCATTTTTTTTAAAGCAAAACCACATCATGAATGTCACTGTGTGCTTCCCTTAGGAAGCATGACCTGTCTGGCTGGCAGTCTTTCGGGGGATTTTTCGCGGCTATTGCCAAGTGATTGCCAAGCGTGTCCATCACTGCTCCCCGTCTATTACATGGGACTCTTCTGCAGAGAGAAAGCCCCTCTCGTTAATTTGTATTTAGTTTTGTTTATCCTGAAGTAGGTGTTCACAAAAGAAATGTAGGATTCTCACATCTTTCTTTGTATTCTTCCACTTTTCAAATGACAGGATTTGTTTGCTTGAGTCTCCCAGAAGTGACCAGTGATTTTTCCTGAGTTCTGTTTTGAAGTCCTGTTATGGCCACTGGGAGCTACTTCCGACTGGCTTCTTCTTGTCTGAGCCCAGGATTTTCTTGCTTTATGAGATGACAAGGTGTTCCCAGATCAACCTGATCATTTCCAACCTCTGACCTGGACTCAATATTTTCTTTTTTCTTTTCCATGAAAGCTTCCAGAGCCAGTAGGTGGCTTAGTCTGGGAGTTAGTGAATGTCTATAGCTATCTTCACTCTCTACCCATTCCACCTTCTTCTAACAGGAGGGCCCTGTCTTCGAAGAGCAGTTCCATTGGGTTCTTATGAGCAGGGCTGAGGATTCGGGGACATTGAGACACTCAAGAGTCCTGAGCATAACAGTTAATCCACAGGAGGGTTTGTGATCCAAGCAGACCACCCAGAGTCCCCTGTGCCCTTTGGCAGTTAAACTCTATGGAGAAACCTGCCTCTCCTAATGGCTTGTTAGACTGGTCAGAGGTGAGTGAGTCTCGTGATGTGGCCATTCTGCTCCAATGTACAGCAACACAATCTAAGAAATGGAGGAAGGAAAAATCTGTTTAGGCGATGTATTTTTTAATTGACATGTAGTTGCTTTACAATGCCGTGTGCCCATCTCTGCTGTACAGCAAATGACTCTGTTATACCATATACGCATTCTTTTTTTAAACATTCTTTACCAGAGCAAATGCTTCGTTGGCAAACTCTGTTTCTTATCCTCTTCACCTTGAGGATGTTATTCAGGGGGAGCTGGTGTCTGTGGGTCTTGCATGGACACCATAAAGTTTTAGAAAGTAGAGCTCAGTTAACGAAGCACTAATTCCAGCAACAGTCAGCTGTGCCAATGAAACGTTATTCTAGCTTTCTTGCTTGCTTTCTCTCTCTCTTTCTTTGCTTCCTCCCTCCTTTCTTTCTTTCCCTCTTTCTTTCATGTGTCATCTGAAAACGCCGCAGAAAGATGGCCTGATGGGACCAGGAGCATCTTTAAATGAGAAAATCCCCTGCCCCTGTGACAAATCTACAGGTCTCGCGAGAAACTCCAGGGCTCACTCACACACAGCCAAAAGAATATATTGACTGTGGCCCAAGCTCATGAGAAGATTGATCAATCCAGGAGACTTGCATTAATTGTGAAATAGAAGGGATGGTGCGATCAATGGTGGGAGTGAAGTGCTGCGGGAACCACGCCACGTCGAGCTAATCCAATAATGGAGAAGCTGATGTATAGCATATTGGAATCCTACCGTCTGGGCACTTGTCACCATAAAAAATATCCTGCAATTATGGGGAAAAATTGAGCAGGCAGCAGTTGAGGCAACCTAATCAGCCCAATGCCACTGTAGTTCTCCTGATTAAACACTAAATTAAGTGGCACTCAGCTTGGTAACCTGCCGGCATTATGAAAAATAATCCTGGTGCCCACGTGAAAAGTTTGTATTTTAATCAAAGCCAACTATGAATATGAAGCTATTCCTGGGCTATTTGGGTGTCATTTAGCTGTGAACACGTTTAACAATTTATAAATGAATCTTTTGCCATTAGCTACAAGGAAAAAGGGACCCGTGCTGTACGGGGAGGTAAGGCTTTCCGTGCTAAAAATCAATTAGATTTGATACAAGCTCAGAGAACTCTTAAGAAAAAAAAGAAGAAGAAGAATGCATTCAAGAAACCTGGGAGAATTCAAATTTAGTTAACTTCTGTAACATTTTGCCTAAGGGCATCAACTCTATTCTTTGCTGAAAAGCACGTGATCATTCCAGGAGGGTTGAGACTTAATAAGCTGTGGGTTCCACTAGTATGTCTTACACGCATGCGTCCTTGTTAAGTCCTGTAACACAAGTCCACTGACAACCTGGGACTAAATGGCAGATTTTCCAGGACCAAGAGGAAACTGCTTTTCAGGGGCATTGATGTGGTTTAGTCTCTAAGTGGTGTCTGACTCTTTTGTGACCCCATGGACTGTAGCCCCTCTGTCCATGGGATTTGCCAGGAGAGAATACTGGAGTGGGTTGCCTTTTCCTTCTCCAAGAAATCTTCCCAACCCAAGGATGGAACCCTCGTCTCCTGCATTGGCAGTCCTTGCAAAGATGTTCTCAATATCTCATGGATGCAGACTTGTTTCCCCAAAGAGAATCAATTGTTGGACACTGGCTGGTGCCCAAAACCTTGTGTTGCCATCTTGAAAAGGCAGGTGAGAAGCTGACACTTTCCTACTTTGGTGCCACCGAAGCTTCAGCCACAGTCCTTACCTGATAGGTTAATTTTGCATTTCTTGGAGACCCAGGACTGAGGTCGGAATGGGACGTGGTGAATGCAAAACTTTCTAGTGGATTAGTGCTCTTGCTAAGATATCGAATACATTTTGCAGTTCATTTCTACATCAATTGCTCTGTTGAAAACAAGGTGAATGGAAAGCAGAATTACCTTTGGGAGCAGTGCAGAGTGGAGGGAAGGGTGTAAACTTTGGGATCAAGCCCTGGCACCCACTGGCTTCATTATTTTATCTAAATGTTGATATACAAATAGTTCCTACTCACACAGGACTGTTGAGTTAAGTGTGTGTGCTTCAGTCATGTCTGATTCTTTTGTGACCCCCATGGACTGTGGCCCACCAGGCTCCTCTGTGCATGGGATTCTCCAGGCAGGAATACTGGAGTGGGTTGCCATTTCCTCCTCCAGGGGATCTTCCCGCCCAGGGATCAAACCTACCCACGTCTCCTATGTCTCCTGCATTGGCGGGTGGGTTCTTTACCACTAGCATCACTTGGGAAGCCCTAAAAGAAGTAAGGTGTGTTAAAAACCTAACTCAGCGTTTTGCTCATAGGATATGCACACTAAACAAAAGTCAGTCTCTCTTACCTGAAAGTGACTTTTTCCCCTAACTCCCCTCCCAGAGGACATGTGCCAATGGCAATGCTACAACTGGGAGAGGGATGTTATTGGCATCTGGTGGGTAGAGTTAAGTGAGACTGCTGAACAGTGAGCAGTGCACGAAGTAGCTCCCCAACAACAAAGAATTGCCTCTCTGTAAATGTCGATAGTGGCAGGTTAAGAAGCCCTGATGTAATCTATTATGGCGGCATCACTATTGATGTTCCTTGAAATTGGAGAGAAGGGACAATGATCTTAACAAATCCTATATTTTCTATCCCTCACATTAAGGTTCTCTCTAAAAGAAAGGAGGGGCGCTTTCCGGGGACTGCAGAGGCAAGTACCAGTTTCCATTCAGTAGAATAAAAACACGTGCATAAAGTAATTAAAGAGGCAGAGTTTTACGATAGCAAATTTTGTATGCAGAATAAATGAAAAGAACTGTTCAAAGTGTTGAAACTTTGGCTAACAAATATTCAGGATGGCAGGTAGACTGAAGTCTCAGATGGACTACAGTCTTTGCAGAAATGCCTCAAAACACTAATGCATCAAAAAACTTTCAGAAATAATGTTACAAAGCAACTATATTTCAATCAGGGTTTCCTCAGTGGCTCAGATGGTAAAGAATCTGCCTGCAATGCAGGAGACCTGAGTTTGATCCCTGAATCAAGAAGATCCCTTAGAGAAGGGAATACTCACTCCAGTATGCTTGCCTGGAGAATTCCATGGACAGAGGAGCCTGAAAGGCTCCAAGGGGTCACAAAGAGTTGCACCAGACTGAGCAACTGTTCATACTCCAATGAAAATTTTTATTTTAAACATTTTGGGAAATCTGTTCTAGCTAAGATACAATTGTATCTTGGGCAGGAGAGAGTGGATAATAGGCTAAAGACAAAGTTTATCACCAAACTGTAAGCTTCTTGAAAGCAGGAATTGTCTTTATCCTTTTTCTCTTGCAAGACCCTTGATTAATTTTGTAGGGGTATGGACTTTTTTAAAAAAATCTTTTTGTAGTAAAACACTTAACATAAGATATACCCTCTTAACATATTTTGACATATACAATACGTTATTATTGACTCCAGGTACAATATTACCCAGCAGATCTGCAGAACACATTCATTTTGCTGAACTGGAACTTTATCCCCATTCATCAGTAACTCCCCATTTACTTCTCCTCTTAGGCCCTGGTAACCACCATTTCACTCACTGATGCCATTAGTTTGACTAGTTTAGGTATCTCATGTAAGTGGAATCCTGCAGTATTTTTGTGACGGGCTTATTTCACTTAGCAAATGTCCTCAAAGTTCATCCATGTTGTCCTATATTGCAGAATTTTCTTAATTTTTTTTAAGGCTGAATCGTGTCCATGTGATATAAACTGCATTTTGTGTATGTGGTTCTGTCTGCGTTGGACAGCACAGACTCGGAGTCTAGGATAGAGTAGTTAATATTCTCGCTTCTCTCCCCTTACCCACCATCAGTGGTCAGGATTCATTATGGCGGTTGCAGTAATAATAGTTGTATCATGCCACAGGTATCAGAAGTGATCAGTTGCTCAGTTGCTCAGTTGCGTCTGACTTTGCATGGCCTAATAGACTGTAGCCCGCCAGGCTCCTCTGTCCATGGAATTTTCCAGGCAAGAATATGGAGTGGTTTGCCATTTCCTACTCCAGATCTTCCTGACCAGGAACTGAACCTGTGTCCCTTGAACCTCCTATATTGGCAAGTGGATTCTTTACCTCCAATGCCACCTGGGAAGCCCACAAGTATTGAAAAGTGTGCACACATTTTCTAATATCATCTCCATAATCAGATAATGTTGTAAGGACATGGTATCATTGTGGAAAAGGACACCAAGGCTTGAGTGAGTATATGGTTTGGGACTGGAAACCAAGAATTCCGAACATTCTTGAATTTGCTCTCATAGGCTGTGGAGTGTATCTAGAGCCTGGTTTCCCAGCCCTCACTGGGTATAGAATCAGCTTACAGAGCTGGCAAAAGTTCAGAGACCTGAGTGCTACTCCAGACCTGTGGGAACAAAATGCCCTGGTGTGTAAGCACGGACCAGAAGGTTTTTGTAAACAACTTATACACAGAGCGACTGGGAAGAGGAACAGACATTCTTCTTTTCCTGTATCAAACATCATCTTAATTTTCAAGACTGCTGTGGATAGAGGCTGTTTACAGTATTCTGAGTTTCTGGCTAACGTAAGAGCTTAATTAGACACCCATTTGTGATTCATCTCCTCTTGTTAAAAAGGTTCATTTAAATAAACAAGGAAGAGTGATTATATATGAAATTTTCTTTGATTATGGGAGGTCTCCTATTTCACATTGCCATTCAATTCTGCTCTGTTACATTTCATTACCAGTGTATGTGTGTGTGCTCATTTGCTCAGTCATGTCCAGCTCTTTCCAACCACAGGGACTATAGCCCACCAGGCTCCTCTGTCCATAGGATTTCCCAAGCAAGAATACTGGAGTGGGTTGCCATTTCCTTCTCCAGGGGATCTTCCTGATACAGGAATCCAACCCAAGTCTCCCACATAGCAGGCGGATTCTTTATCACTGCGCCACCAGGGAAGCCCCTAGCCTATATGCTTGCTACTGCTGCTGCTGCTAAGTCGCTTCAGTCGTGTCTGACTCTGTGTGACCCCATAGACAGCAGCCCACCAGGCCCTCCAGGCCCTGGGATTCTCCAGGCAAGAACACTGGAGTGGGTTGCCATTTCCTTTCCCAATGCATGAAAGTGAAAAGTGAAAGTGAAGTCGCTCAGTCGTGTCCGACTCTTTGCGACCCCATGGACTGCAGCCTACCAGGCTCCTCTGTCCACGAGATTTTCCAGGCAAGAGTGCTGGAGTGGGGTGCCGTTGCCTTCTTCAGCTATATGCTTGAGTGGCTGTAAATGCGTACATACATCAGTTCACTTCAGTTCAGTCACTCAGTCCAGTCTGAATCTTTGCGACCCCATGAACTGCAGCACACCAGGCCTCCCTGTCCATCACCAACTCCCAGAGTCCACCCAAACCCATGTCCATTGAGTTGGTGATGCCATCCAACTATCTCATCCTCTGCTGTCCCCTTCTCCTCCTGCCCTCAATCTTTGCCAGCATCAGGGTCTTTTCAAATGAGTCAGCTGTTTGCATCAAGTGGCCAAAGTATTGGAGTTTCAGCTTCAACATCAGTCCCTCCAATGAACACTCAGGACTGATCTCCTTTAGGATGGACTGGTTGGATCTCCTTGCAGTCCAAGGGACTCTCAAGAGTCTTCTCCAACATCACAGTTCAATAGCATCAATTCTTCGGCACTCAGCTTTCTTTATAGTCCAACTCTCACATCCATACATGACCACTGGAAAAACCATAGCTTTGACTAGACGGACCTTTGTTGGCAAAATAATGTCTCTGCTTTTTAATATGGTGTCTAGATTGGTCATAGCTTTCCTTCCAAAGAGTAAGCATGTTTTAATTTCATGGCTGCAATCACCATCTGCAGTGATTTTAGAGCCCAGAAAAATAAAGTCTGACACTGTTTCCCCATCTATTTGCCATGAAGCGATGGGACCAGATGCCATGATCTTTACATACATATATATAAAACCTGGTGGACTTGAATTTTATAGACTGGATTTAACTCCAAGCTTACACTTCTTTGCAGTGCAGGAGACCTGGGTTCATTCCCTGAGTCAGGAAGATCCCCTGGAGAAGGGCATGGCAACCCATTCCAATCTTCCTGCCTGGAGAATTCCATGGACAGAGGAGGCTGGAGGGCTACAATCCGTGGGGTCACAAAGAGTTGGACACAACTGAGTGACTAACACACACTTCACAGCAGCCTTCAGACCTAACCAAAGTCACTTAGCTGCTTGGATAACAGATACAGCTGAAATGTATTCAATGTGTCTCGTGCCAAGCACACAGGGCTTTCTCAGGCATCGTCCCATCAGATCCTTCCAGATTCCCCTTGCCTTGGGTAAACACATCGCCTAGTGGGTGCAGAAACAGGCATGATACTGAGTGCAGATCTAGAAAGCCGACATGCTGGACGTGCACCAGATCTGACTGTTGCCTGTGCCTGTGTTTTGCTCACCTCTGAAGTGGGGTTGATTAAAATATCGCCCTTCCCGGTCAGTTTGAAGATCCGATGAGCAGCTTATGTAACGGAAGATCTGAACGCTGAGTAGGTAAGGTGATTCATTATTTGGTTTCTGCCAGCGCTTGTTGGAAAGAACGTGTGTGTTTTCTCTGGGTTTGTCCCTGGCATCTCATTTACCAACCTTGAAATCCCCGACTTGTTTTCTTTTTCAAGTGGTAAATGTTTCATCATTTTTTTTGTCTCCTCTTGGAGCTGACCCTCTCTCTCATGACATTTGGCTTCAGCCTTCAGCCTTTTTCTCTCTCTTTTTTATGGTTCCATGTTGCTGTGAGCAGAACTCATTTTTCAAAAGACAGATGGTGGCAACCCTATTCTCTCTAAATAAAAAAGCAAAACAGCTGTTAAGGTGCAAACAGAGTTGCGGCCAGCAAATCGTATCTGCTTCAAGTGTTGGCAAAGTCTCCCTTTAGGGAAGAGGAGCTAGCTAAACAAAATGTGCAGCCTTGACTGGGCTCTGCCAAGGTCCAAGTATAGAATGATGGCAAAGAATGGAAATTTATAGCCCGCGAGAGATCCAGCACCTTTCTGTCTTGGCGGGTGCATATTTAAATGCGGTGCTAACGGAGCTGAAATTTATTGCTCTCTAATAACGATAAAATGCCATCAGAGAATGACATAAATCTTGGCCCCAAATCTTAGGATGCAAGGCACACACTCCCGTGCACACACATGCTTGTAAAATACAGCCAGATACTGCTAACTCAGATGGTATGGAGGTCGGCCGAAAAAACCAACGGAACAGAGAAAGCAAAGGAAGTGTTTTATAGATGATGCAAATTGTTGTTTTCATGAGGCTGGGGTCAAGGTACATTGTGGCCTCGGGTTGAAATGACTGTTGCTTTGTCTCACGGCTGATATATACTTGACCTTGGCAGGAAAAGCATTTTCCTTCTCTGTGTGCTCCATCGCTGTCTCTTTACCTTTTCACAGCCCGCGACAGGCTGACTTCCAAACAAATACCGATGAATTATAACCCTCTGGGAGAGGAATGTTGCCGTTGTCTTCTTCTTCTTTTTTTTAAGTGTGTTTTATTTATTTATTTATGATTTGGAGTCTCAGAGGCTGTGTAAGGAGAAAGTGAGACAGGAAATAAATTTGCCAAAATGCCATGTTTGCAAACCGCCCATGATGGGAGAACTAGGCGTGCCTCCTGCCCGCCTTCAGGCACATTGCACATTCAGAAGAGTGAGGTTTTACCAAGTTCCATTCAGGGGTAGGCGTTCTGGTTTGAAGGCAGGTCCTCCTAGCTCATCCAGCCAGTCTACATGGACACCCGCCTGTCTCTCTGAGCGTATATGACTCATGGAGTGGAGCCCCACTTACTTGGGAATCCATCTGAAACTTGAAAGAATTTCCATCCTTTGGGGGGTGTGTGTCTGTCTGTGTCTGTGTGTGTGCAGTTATGTCCAACTGTTTGTGACCCCATGGGCTATAAACCCTCCAAGCTCCTCTCTTGTCCGTGAATTCTCCAGGCAAGAATACTGGAATGATTTGCCATTTCCTACTCCAGGGAATCTTCCCGACCCAGGAATCGAACCCGTGTCTCGCGTCTCCTGTGCTGGCAGGCAGATTCTTTAACCCTAGCCTTGGTGGCTCATGCCAAAGTCCCAGCCATGTAGAGAAGGGGGCTCTCTCTTACTGGCCCTCCCTCTAGATGTTTGTTTGGCTACCACTTCTTGCAAGGTGATTTCTAACATTCCAGGTGAGATTTTTATTTTCCATGGACACCCTGACTCCAGGATGGCTTGATGTTAATCCCAATAAGAGCAAGCATCTCCTTTCTGGATGCATCTTGAATATGTGTGTATATAGGATTATGTTCCTTTGTGTGTGTGTTTGCACGTCTTTCTTAACTGATCCTGTTTTGGAGATTTGGACAATGCCTATAAATGGAAACTTATTCTTGTTCAGAACTGGAAAGACTGTTCTTGGTTTGCTGGACTGTTGTGTGTGTGTGTGTGTGTGTGTGTGTGTGTGGAGGTGGGGGTGTGGTTGGGTATGAAGAACAAGCAGTGATAATACTTGTGAAGCTTGACAATCTTAACCATGCGGCTAGTGTGGAGGACTCTCAGAATTTTTTAGTGCATGTGGTGGTGTTTTATAGAAAACTGTTGTTATAAACACTTTCCTCTCATATGCATTTCCTTTTCTTGCATGGAAGAAAGCTCTCAAATACTGTAATTTGGTGCATTTACTTCATTTCAGTTTTCTTATGCTGTTGGCTGAGGAAAAGGCAAGTAAACTGGGGAGATGTTGATGCCTGGGTGAAAAGGGACCTAAGTTTTCATATGAAATGAACTTTTCAGGGTGGGACCTTTTAACTGAGTTTCCTGAACTTCTTGAAAGTGTACTGGGCAAGACGGGGAAGGAGAGAGGGAGAGAGAAAGAGAGACTGAGAAAATTCATGCTCTGTCTATTTCCGCTGCCGAGAGATTTCATAGCTTTTGTTAGGGTCTGAGAAGCACCCTGTGTGCCATCCTGGCCCTCAGCTCTCCTGCTTCTGCAGCCTGTGGAGTGAATATTCAGTCACTTTACAGTTTGAATTACATGGTCAGAGCTTTGAGCTCAAGCTCACTCATTTCTGGGAAGGGCATGGCATTATCCAGAAAGTGGATCTTATACAAAAAACGAATGCCCAGCTCCAGATGCCACATCTTTGTGGGTTTTGCCCAGCCGATGCAGCTCATCAAAGGAAACCCTCACACCTTTATCCCTGTAGTCCATTCAACCACCACCTCCATCTCCCAGTCTGTGGTCCGGCTAGACCGACCTTCTCTCAGCGGTCCCGAACAAGCCTCGCTCTCTCTCACCTCCCGGCATCACATATTTTGTTCTCTCCACCTGAGACAGCCTTCCCTTTCCTCTAGCTGGGAGCTTCTCTTCTTTCTTGTCACTGACGAAACACTTCTTCCTCCAGGAAGCCCCCCATGATGTCTTCTAGACTAGGCTAGATGAACCTTCAATGTCTTCTTCTAGAATCCTCACTTCTCCTGCCAGAATATTTGTCACACATTCTCTTTTCTAAGGTGAGGTATAGGTATATACATACATATATGAATAAAAATGTTGGAGAATTTATTTGTGTTTTATCAAAGTACACAGAAGATCAGAAATATCCACTAAAGAGTCATCATTCAAGAAAAGGACATGGAATGAGATACAGCCTATGTGGTCATATTAAAAAAGGAAGAGGCAGAGGAGGGGAAAATATCTGTCTTTCCCAGAACCATAGCTCTATGAGGTGCACCTTCTAACTGCATTGTTACTGTTCCCCAATATCTACTCCACTGCCTGATGTTAGTGAGAGCTTAATATTTGTAGAACAAATGTATAGACAAGTCCATGAATGGACAGCAGATTATTATTATTGGTTGGATGCAAGCTGAATGGCTTTTCTTTCCCAGCAGGTACTGCTCTGGCTCCCATCTTTCTTGGTTACCACCTGGGGCCCCTTGGTTTAGCTTTTGCTTTGAATTTCACCCTAGTATATCTCCGGCTAAGGCTACAGAGACCTGGTCACATCATTGGTCTCTTTTCTTCTGCCAGCCCTGGCAGGGGACTTCCCCAAATGCCCGTCCAGCTTCAGAGTGTTATCCATGTGGGGAGGAAGGAATAAGAAGGGATGATCCATGATGAATGAAATGAAAATGTGATGGCTTCCCTGGTGGCTGAGCAGTAAAGAATCTGCCTGCAATGAGGAGTTGTAGGAGATGCGGTTCAATCCCGGGGTCGGGGAGATTCCCCTGGAGGAGGAAATGGCACCCCACCCCAGTATTCTTGCCTGGAAAATCCCATGGACAGAGGAGCCCGACTGGCTACCATCCATAGCGTCATGAAAGGTGGACGTGGCTGAAGCGACTTAGCACACACGCAAGCTTAACAGGTAAAGCTTGTTCTTCCCTTTTGTCCTATACTCAGATTCCTTTAGTATATTGGATTTTCCTTCTGGGGCTTGAGTTCCTAGAATCACAAAATCACAAAGCAAAACAAAAGAAAATACTTACCACTTTGTCACACTCGGTTAACAGCAATGACCACAGCAATAGGTTTTGTTTCATGTCCCTGCGATGGGGGCTTGTGGATCCAACCGTGATTTCTCATGTGAATGAATGACTGTTTTGATCAAATGTGTCCCACCTCAATAAAAAATGGTAAATACGGTAATGGCTAGGAGACATTTCAGGCATGTGCTTAGTGCCTGCATATGGTGATATAATACATACTTATCGTTGTTAAGTTGCTAAGTAGTATCTGACTCTACAACCCCATGGACTGCAGCATACCAGGCTCCTCTGTCCTCCGCTAACTCCTGGAGTTTCCCCAAATCAGTCCACTGGGTAAGTGATGCTATCTAACCATCTCATTTCTGCCACCTTCTCCTTTTGCCTTCAGTCTTTCCAAGCATCAGGGTCTTTTCCAATGAGTCAGCTCTTCACATCAGGTGGCCAAAGTATTGCAGCTTCAGCTGCAGCATCAGTCCTTTCAATGATATTTAGTATTGATTTCCTTTAGGATTGACTGGTTTGAGCTACTTGCTGTTTATTCAAGGAACTCTCAAGAGTCTTCTCTAGCATCACAGTTTGAAGGCATCAGTTCTTCAGCACTCAGCCTTCTTTATGGACCAGCTCTCACATCCATACATAACTACTGAAAAAAACCATAGCTTTAACTATACAGACCTTTGTCATATATCTATACCTATCTATTCTAATTCTTGAAGGTAGATATTATTATTCAAACAGAAGCTGCAGAGACGAAGAAACTTGGTCCAGGTCATATTCTTAGAGGTGGCAGAGACAGCTTTCAAACTTAGGTTGCTCCGACCCAGAGGGTGCTTTTGTCCCAGCAGACCACCCTCTTCCTTTGCCTTATGAGGTTGAACTGAAATGTCTAGACTTTCTTTTCTTTCTTCATAGCCTGGCTGCCCCAAGAGGGCAGAAACGATGCCTACTCCTTATAACCCAAAAGAAGCTTCCCATAACAAATTCAGTTAGTATTTATTGGGCAACTATTATGAGCCAGACACTATAGTAGTTTCTGGATGTATGGGGTCCATGCCCCCATAGGGCTGACATCTTGCAGAAAAAAGCAGAAAAAAACCCCACATCATTAAGTAGGCAAAATGAGAAAATTGAATACTCACTGAGTACTTACTCTGTAGCTCCCCTGATGGCTCAGCTGGTAAAGAACCTGCCTGCAGTGTAGGAGACCTGGGTTCGATCCCTGGGTCAGGAAGATCCCCTGGAGAAGGGAATGGCAACCCACTCCAGTATTCTTGCCTAGGAAATCTCATGGACAGAGGAGCTGGTCAGGCTACAGTCCATGGGGTCTCAAAGAGTCAGACACAACTTAGCAACTAAACCACCACTTACTCTGTGCTGAGCACTTTCTTGGTACTCTTTACATATGAGTTCATTTAACCCATGAGATGGTCCCATTCTGTATATGTATATATAAATAAAATGATGGGTTTTATTCGAACCCAACAAGTCTTTCATATTACAGAATATACTCTTAAATATTTAATCTTGAATACAAATTAGTGCTATTTGAATAAGTCATTTTAGCCTAAGAAGCAATCAATACTATCTTAGAGTGTTCATAAAGGTAACTTGACAGAATGCATTAAAAAAAAAAAGAAGAAAGAAAGAAAGAACAGTTTAACATGAATTCAGTAATTATTCTTTGGGGTATAATTTTATAATTGAAAGTGTGGAGTAAAATTTTAAGAAAGACTTTTGTATTATATTTGGAAGATCCATACAATAAGTTACATTAATATAGTATATCAATAGTAATATATACACACATATTTTTGTTATTGAGTCACTAAGTCGTGTCCCACTCTTTGTGACCCCATGGACTGTAGTCCATCAGGCTTTCTGTCCATGGGATTTCCCAGACAAGAATACTGGAGTGGATTGCCATTTCCTTCTCGGATCCCATTCTTATCATCCTTATTTACATCCCCGGAGGATAGTGCAAAGAAGGGGAAGAACTGGTTCCAGAATGCACATGGCTAGGGAGCTGAAGAACTAGAACTTGAACTGCACCGTCAGACCCTTGACTCACAGCTCTTTGTCATGAAACAAATACAGCAGGACAGAGGCAAAGTGGGGGAGTGAAATACACTGGCAGAAGTGCTATTCCCTCCGACACGAGAAAACTAAGATGGGATCCTCATAAAAAAATAAAGGTCAGGGACCTCTGAGCGAAGAAAGCAGCCTGGGCAAAAGCAGGTGGGAAGACCTGGGGGAGTCCAAGAAAAGAAACGCGCGACGGGCAACTGCTGAAGAAAGGCGCTGATGATCTTCAGGAAATGAATGAGAGATTTGCTGGGCCACAGAGGGGAGAACTCTTCGTGCTGAGGGAATGGAGTTCTATTCTCTGTGCCTCTTCCCATACAAGATCTTTAGAAGCTGCTTTCCTCTTTGCCTTCTTTCATGGACTTGTGGATGTGAGGCAAGCAAAAGAGAAATAATGGCCTTCAGAAGGGGCATCTCCCAGTGTTGCTGGCCAAAATCTTGACTTTCTCTACCCACTGAAGCTGAATAAAAAAAAAAATACGGAGATAGAGTTTGGAAGGGAAAAGGTGGCTTTAATTCTCAGCTGGTGGAGATGGGAACACAGTAGGCTCAAGAACTGTGCCCCCTCCCCATGAGGAATCTTGGGGCTTGTATAAGGTGAGGGCTCACAAGCAGAAGGTGGTGATGAGGAACAAAGGTGTTAGGATCTGAATTTATTCCTCCTGCATGGTTTCAAAGACAGTTATAGACTGGTGCCAGGGACCCAGTAATTGAGTCTGGAAGTTTGGTGACTCTGTGGCCTTCTTTCTGATATGTAAAATGAAGATCTATAAAGGGAAGAGTGTTGTTAAGGGTAAACAGCAGATATGGGATGTATTATCATGGGGTCAAAGGAGAATAGGTGTGGAGTGGAACTCCTGCAGAGTTAGGGGACAGAAAAGCAAAGTCAGTTACAGACCTTCAGAGCTGTTCTTGTCATTCAGTTTCTCAGTTATGTCTGACTCTTTTCAACCCCATGAACTGCAGCACGCCAGGCCTCCCTGTCCTTCACCATCTCCCGAAGTTTGCTCAAACTCATGTCCATTGAGTCAGTAATGCCATCCAACCATCTCATCCTCTGCCATCGCCTTCTTCCCCTGCCCGCCATCTTTCCCAGCATCAGGATCTTTTCCAGTGAGTCAGCTCTTTGCATCAAGTGGCTGAAGTATTGGAGCTTCAGCTTTGGCGTCATTCCGAGTTAGGGGGCAGAAAACCAAACAGAGACATACAGAGTTAGGAGCAGTTAAAGTGGGGAAAAAAAATAGGAATGTTCAGGCTTGCTCCCTGTTCTGTTTATTTTCCTTATTTTAGGGAATGGGAAAGGAAAAACCTCATCCCTCTTTTTTTTTTTTCCTTTTCACTGCAACACTAGCACATCTTGGAAGCCTTCTGACTGGATCCTCTCCCTTTTCCTAGATCAGAGGTGGGTGTTACAACTCTACAGTGACACTTGCAAGTACAATGCACACAGCAGGCATCACTTATTAATCCCTGTGTTCTTTTCCACTTAGCTTTCAAAGAGAACCTCAGAATCCCTCTCAACACAGTGCTGTAGGCTGCCATTTTTAATCAACCACAGGTGAAACCGGTCCTCACTGCAGGGGTTTTCTGGTGGTTTCTGGCAGAGCTAAGCCATAGCATTTAGGAAAGGAGTTGGCAACAAGGAAGACTCGCCGTTTCTGATGCCCATGGGGGTGAGATCCGCTATCATCCCTGGGGATGGTTCGATCAGGCAGCCACTTAGGTTTCTGTATCTTCATGATAATCACACATCTTGGGAAAGCCTTTAGGAAGAGGATTATAAAACCAGGCTTTGCTGAACAGCGGGTGACGGCATGACTTGCTCAGAATGTGCTTCTATGCATTTTAATGACATGCTTTATAATATCTTATTAAAGATTATAAGAGCATCTAATAATCATTTAATAAATATTAATGAAGCATTTACAAATTGCACCTTAATTTACAACACTGGCTTTCGTATTCTTCCCCGGACATTAACACACAGGGACATAGTGGCTCCGACAGGGACCGCCATAGAGAGTCTAGTTCTGTGTCATTGCGCCATCTTGGTAGCATAAGTGATTTTTTAAAAATAATAATTCTTGGAGTGCAGTTCAGTGCAATGAAGCTTGATACCCAAAGCAGTTTTAGCAATTATTATTCTGTTTGGGGAACATTAAAACATAATCTACCATGAATTTATAATCCATAGCTTCTCTCTCATGCATTTAAAAAAAGAAATAATAGGCAATAATTAGAGCCCCTCGTGCAAAGACTCCCGGACAAGTTGGCCAGCGCCAACTGTCCCTCCCTGGCTGTTTAGCTTTTGAAGCAGCGGATTCAAGGTTGAGTTCAGAGCCCTCCCCTGCAATTTCCTCTGGATCTTGCTGGCCTTCAGCCAAGCTGGTTTTCATACCTGAAGTCAAAGCTCAGAGCAATCCACAGCCAGGAAGGACCCTTGGAAATCAGCCTGTCCACCTCCACTCTTTGGAGAGGAGGAAACAGGCCCAGAGAGGAGATGGGCCATCTGGACCTGGCCACCCAGTAAAGGAAAAGCCTAGATGGGACCCAATCCCAGGGCCTGAGATGGTCAGTCCCGTGTTTCCTACATCCGCAGCCTAGGAAAAACGGTCTGTACTTGGAGGGGCATTGGTGTCCAAGGTGGCGCCGCCTCCTCGAAGGTCCTGGGCAGTGCCTGACTTCAAGACCGGAGTCTTTGCCCGCGAAGTACCGGCCGCGCCTGGACCGCGAGTATCCGCGGGTTCCTCCGTACTGAGAGGAGTTGGCCAGCAGATGGCGCTGCAGGGATTGGAACTGCCGCGCCCGCACCCTACGGCGGCCCGGGGCTGGGCCGGGATGCTTTGGTCCTGCAACAGGGGTATTTGGAAAGAGGGGATTCATCCCGCCTGCAGGGACCGGTGGACCCCCGAACCCCTGTGGGGATTGCCATCCTTGCCTGGGAGAGGGAGTCAGGGCTAGGGTGAGCTGGTACAGGCACCGGCGGACACTCACACGGGGGCTCAGATTCGGTTCCCCGTGAGCGGTCCAGGGAGCTTGCTCTTCTGGCAGGACTCAGCCAGGGCCCGGGGTGGAGGTGTCAGCCGGGCGCCCTCCCTCCACGTTGGGTCTTCCTAAAACCCACCTTCTGCGGAATCTCTCTAAGGAACGTGAACACCCTCCTTTCCGGGGAGGCGCGAGGCCAGCGTTAAAAAGGCTGATGTTTCCTCTTCCCCTTTCCTGACTCTCAGGCCTGGGCCTTGCCACCAACCTGTGTTCGATGTGCTTTAAATAACAGTTTCATTGTGTGCCCATGAAAATACTGTTTTGCAAAGGAGTTTGATGCGCTTTTCAAAACTGCAGAATTAAATGACTAAAGGGCAGTGTGGGGCAGCCCTTGTATTTTTGAATACGTTGAGTCTCTTCTATTCTTGCCTCTTTCCCACATCCCCAGCAGAATTCTCAATCTTCTCTCTCTCTCTGCCTCTTACACACACACACATATGTGCGCAGCAGTAGCACTTATAAGCCTCTCTCCCTCTCCTCTTTGAAGCTGTGGCATTTCTGCACCAGATGCAGAGAAGGTGGAACAGCCTGGATCCCCTGGCTAGGGCAGGCCTACCCATTACACACTCTCTCTCCCTTCACGTCTCAAACAAAATGGCCCCTGTGCCTGTGGGCTCTCTCCCTGCCCCCTTGGTTCTCAGGCTCCACCTTCCAGGTGCGAGCTTCATCACCTGTTGTTCAGTCCCTCAGCGGTGTCCAACTCTTTGTGACCCCGTGGACTGCAGCACGCCAGGGTCCCTGTCCATCACCAACTCCTGGAGCTTGCTCAAACTCATGTCCATCACTATCTCCCAGCGTTTGCTCAGCTCATGGTGATGCCATTCAACCATCTGATCCTTGTCGCCCCCTTCTCCTCCTACCTTCAATCTTTCCCGGCATCAGGGTCTTTTCATATCAGGTGGCCAAAATATGGTAGCTTCAGCTTCAGCATCAGTCCTTCTAATGAATATTCAGGGTGGATTTCCATTAGCATCATCTTTAAATCAAATTTAGAGAAAGTTGACCGGGGCTCCTGCTGTTCCAGAAGTTACAGTCTTCTAGTTGGGAGGGAAGGATTTTCCTAGAGTGGCCTGTGCTGGGCCTGGGGATACAGGGGCAGCTGGGTCAGCTTCTGGCCCTTCTCCACCCTGAAGTCTGAGCCGGGACCCCTCGGAGGGAGTGAGACCAGAGGTCTGGCAGCCCCTCAGCCCCGGCCCGCATGGCCCTGTTCTCTCTGGGCAGAAGGACATGTGCTGATAGCCCAAGGGTTTCTAGATTGCTGCCTCTCCAACTTCTTTGCCTGAAGCAGTTTTAATTAGTATCTGTTCAATTAATAATCAAGGAAATTAATAGAGAGGATGAATCATCTTTCTGAATAAGTTAACCGTTGTTGAGTCACTCAGTCATATCCAGCTCTTTGTGACCCCATGGACTACAGCCCACCAGGCTTCCCTGTCCTTCACTATCTCCTGGAGTTCGCTCAGTCTCATGTCCATTGAATCAGTGATGCCAAAGTTTGTTCAGCAAACTTAATATAGTATAGTCTGTGCCAGGAACTACTCAAAGTGATTTTTACATATAAACTTGTATATGCCCAGTAGAAACCGATAATAGATACTGTCGATATCCCCCC
The DNA here is from genome assembly GCA_006408695.1 of Aepyceros melampus. Classification (NCBI taxonomy): domain Eukaryota; kingdom Metazoa; phylum Chordata; class Mammalia; order Artiodactyla; family Bovidae; genus Aepyceros; species Aepyceros melampus. Next base: position 30,532 of record SJXQ01011316.1, read on the forward strand.
CCCCTTTTTTTTCTTTTAAATTCAGGTGCAATAGTAGAGGTGGAAATTGGTTAAGTAACTTATCCAAGGTGAGATAACGAGGAAGTGGGTTTCAAACCCAAGCAGTCTGACTCCAGAGTTTTGTTTTCTTTTTTCTTCTCTAAATGTCTTCACTCAACTTCCTCTTATCCTTAGTCTTTTTCTCCTCTGACCAAGACTAATGTACTTATATTAAACCCAGGCAGGGAACAAGCATGCCTAGAATTTAACCCCGAAGCCCACCTTGCAGAACTTAGCTTTCAAAGGACATGGCAGGCAGGTTTCCGGATAAAAGAAGAATAGTGAAATTATTTTATTTTACCAGGAAAATGAATAGATTCCTTTCCTTTCATATCTGTAACCTATAATTGTGTTTTGGGTGTTAAAGTTGCAGAAGAAAAAGAAAATAAAGGAGGAAAGGAAAAAGAGAGAAGGAGGGAGAGGAGAAAGAGAAAGGAAGGAAAGAGAGGGCAGGAAAGAGGGAGGGCTGAAGGGAGGAAGCAAGGAAGGGGGAAAAAAACAAGCTTTATTTAATCTCCAGCACAAAAACGGTGTTCACAGCCCTGACTTCTCATTTGCCTGTTGCTTGGCATGGTTTCACTGCCTCGAAGCCTGCAGAAATATTGGAAGTCAAGATCCAATATAATAATTGGCTTACAGATTTGAAGAAGGATAGACAGATTTTTCCATTTCCGAGATTCATTAGTCCAGCTCTCCGTCTAATAGACAGGGCTGGCCCTGCGTGTTAGCCATTTTCTAATCAAATTGGCGCACGGTCTGTGCTCTCCCTGGGTGGAAATGGACTGCTGTAAAATTGCTCTGCCTCTTGGTCTTCGGCTGGCATTGGATGGGGTGGAATTTTTCTCACTGCTGCTTGATCATCTTAAGCTCTTCATTTAATCACAATAAGGAGCTCCCACCTTTTAGAAAATTCAACCAAACATCCTTATGACTTCTATTCATCAAAGACTCCCTAAGGATATCTCGTGCTCCTGTGTGTGTGTTTTTTTTTAATGTGAACCATCTGTGAACTATCGGAGCACTTGGTCTACCTAGAAAATCTGAGAGGAGTGTGGGGCTTGGTGATGCTATCACTGAACACTTAGACTGTACCAAAGTTTGCCATTAACAAAGAAAGCCACGTGGCAGAGGCTAATGAGAGCAGGTTCTAGCATCAGTACGATCACAGCTCTAACCCTTAGCTGTGAATCTGCAGAAAACATTTGATACGCCTTGGTTTCCATATCCACAACTTAAATCCCATCAACCAGCCTGCTGTTTGGAAGCCCGACCTCCAAATGAGCTTAACTAAGGGTCCCTAGGGGCTTCCCTGGTGGCTCAGTGGTAAAGAATCTGCCTGCAGTGCAGGAGATACGGGTCTGATCCCTGGGTCAGGAAGATCTGGAGGAGGGCATGGCACTCCACTCCAGTATTCTTGCCTGGAGAATCCCATGGACAGAGGACCCTGGCGGCTACAGTTCATAGGGTTGCAAAGAGTCGGACAGGACTGAAGAGACTTAGCATGCAGGCACACTCTTCAATTCACTGCAGGAAGTTACAGGCTTACTCAAGGTCAAAGGGCCAAGGAGCAGGTCTGGGACTCAAGCTGACCTTCGGCCTGGCTTTACAGAGGGAAGTTTCCCCTTCATTGGAGAGGACATGTTCAGAATAGGAAAAGGACTCCAGCCCTTGTCATTTTTCTTTAATGTGTTTATTTTAAATTCTCAGCTGTGTTGGCTCTTCGTTGCTCTACCTGGGTTTTCTCTGCTTGCAGAGAGCGTGGGCCTCTCACTGCAGTGGCTTCTCTTATTGCAGAGAACAGGCTCTAGGGTGCTCAGGTTTCAGTTGTGGCACCTGGACTTAGCTGCTCTGTGGCACGTGGCATCTTCCCCGACCAGGGATCGACCCTATGTCCCCTGCATTGGCAGGTGGATTCCTGACCATTGGACCACCAGGGAAGCCCAGTACTTGTCATTTGAGGAAGAGTCAAGGAAATGTGGTTATCTGTCCTTGAAAAAAGCACTCAAGGGAAGGAATCGTGGAAATGGGGCAGAGTGGTACCCTAGAGAGAGTGCCCTTTGGGTCCAGTTTGTCTGGTGGGAGCAGAATCTAGCTCACGTGGTCTGTGGTCTATGATGTTGCCTCTCTCAGAGCTGCAGCCAGGGTAGGGCCTTATTGCCAGAGTGAGCAGAGAGGAAGTGAGGGGCAGGTGCATGTGGCTTGAACATTAAGGGCAGGGACGCAGGAAGAACGAGTGGTTAAGAAAATGGACCCAAGCTTTAATGCTTGGCCTCGAATCCTGGCTCTGCTGTTTATGTGCTGTGTCAGTTTGGGCAGATGGCTTAACCTCTCTGAGCACAAAGTGGGGATAAAAAATAGTATCATCGTTGAGCTTCCTTGGTGGCTCAGTGGTTAAGAATCAGCCTTGCAATGCAGGGGACACTGGTTCGATCCCTGGTCCCGGAAGGTCCCACATGCCACAGAGCAGCTAAGCCCATGTGCCACGACTGAGCTCACGCCTTGCAACTACTGCAACCCACCTAGAGCCTGTGCCTCGAAGTAAGAGACACCACCGCAATAAGAAGCTCAGGCAGTGTGAGGAAGAGTGGCCCCTGGCTGGTCATAACTAGAGAAAGCCCACGTGCAGTAACGGAGATGCACCGTGACCAATAAATAAAATAGATAAATAATCTTAAAAAAAAATAGTATCAGCTTCATCAGCCATATAGGATGATTCATTCTGATGAGACCGTGTGTTCAATGCCTGGGATTCAGCACATCTCACTGAATAAATGCTGGTAGTTGTGATTATTTAAAATATTCTCTGGACTCCCAAACATCATCCCAGGTATAACCCATGGCCCAGAGAATGCAGACGCCCCGTGTCCCGTCTGGCTGTGGCGTCCTCACTTGCCTGCCTCACGCCCACGGAACCCTACCACCTCATCCGTGATGACCTGCAGTTCATCTCCTCCTCATTAGTGTAATTACAGAGACCTTCCCCTCCTCCAGGAGCACTGCCAGTGGCTGCTAAGCAAGCTGGCAGCCAGGTTGACTGGACGGGCTTCCTCATTTAAGGCACTCATTACTGTGGTTAGCATGGGCTTCCTAGACTCGCTTAAGTCCGGGGAAGGAAACTGACTCTCCCGTGTGTGCTTTAGTCCTCCAGTGGATTCTGGCAAGCTCTGGATGGCCATGATGTCTCCTCCTCTTGGTCCCCGTTAGAATCGAGGAAGGGAGGTTGGGATGGGAGTTGGGTCAGTATTGATCCATTGAAAGGCACTGCATTAGACATTTAAGAATTCATTGATTTCTCTCCATTGTGCAGATGAGATAGGATGGCCAGGGAGTTGTGTGGGAGGTACACAGTGGATAGGGGGGCTCTGGATTCAGGTGGGTCTGGGTTCAATTCCTGGCTCAGCCTTTTCCTAACCTGGAGAATGTAGTTTAGCTTCTCTAAACCTCCATTCTTTCACTTATTCAAAGGGATCCTAATAATGAGACTGCCTAACAGAAAAGGCAGTGAATGTGGGATGAAACAGGTGGAAAGCGAGGTTGTACCTGATGCCAGAGGGGAGGGACTGAGGGTGGGAGTAATCAACCCTCTAGGAGTCCATGGGTGAAGGTGAGAGGCTGAACCCGACCCTGCCTTCTTGTTGGGCTTCAGCTGAACAGAAGAATGCAACCACCTCCAGGGCACCTCAGAAAGACCCACGGAAAGAGGGTGGAGCACATGAGGCTGCTGGGGGAGCTCTGTGGCTTTACCTTCTAGGAAATATCTGGAGAGGTCTTCGGGCATCCTTTTGGTACCCAACACATGTAAGATACGGGGCTTCCTAGGGGTGCTAGTGGTAAAGAACCTGCCTGCCAATGCAGGAGACGTAAGAGAGGTGGGGATTTGATCCCTGGGTCAGGGATGATCCCCCAGAGGAGGACAGGGCCACCCACTGCAGTATTCGTGCCTGGAGAACCTCATGGACAGAGGATCCTGGCGGGCTGCCGTCCGCGGACATGACTGAAGCAACCTAGCACACACGCGTGCTTATGTAAGATACAGGAGCACAGCTGCGGAGGGTCCTTCTTGTCGGTGTACACAGGAACAGGGATGGCCCTGACCGGCAGTGAGGACCCCGACCTCGGTGACTCTTCTAGATTTCATCATCTGAGGATTCGCCCACCCCAGTCACCTGGGGTTCACGCAGAGTCTTGGAAAACCCAGACTGTGATTCACTTGCTCCAAAGGGCCGAGTCTGAGATGTCGCATTCCTAATTGGCTTCCAGCTAATGCCGATGCTGGTCTCACGGGCACCACCTTGACATCAGGGACCCGCAGGGCACTCCCGGGGGAAACCACACTGGGCTTTTGCTTGTTGCGTCTCCTTGCTGGCCCACTCACCCCTCCACTGCGGAGCCAGCCCATGTATCCTAGTTAAGGGGTTCTAGCGTGCGCAGTGATTATCCCTCATGACGCTGATTACCTTATACACTCAAGTAAAATGCACCCTATCAAACGCACTGCACACAGAAAGAATATTTATTTGAATATTAAGTACAAATAAGACCTCCCCTGGGATTACCTCAAGGCACACTTGCAGAATTTAATTGCAAGGGTTTGTTGTTGTTGTTGTTGTTGTTGTTTTGTTGTGTGTGTGTGTGTGTGTGTGTGTTGTTACCCCTCAGGTGCTTTCAGAACGCCGCTTGTGAAAATATTTTCTTTCCGAAGGTAAAGCTGTGCTCTGCTGGTTTATTGTTATTATTATTTTTAATCTGAAGAGCTCGCGGAGCTTACTCATTACTTCCAGTGTCTAATTAATACTAATGGTGACAAAGCAAACAGCCAGATGACCTGGATTTTCAATTGCTTGCAATTTCCATGAATGGCTCCTTGCTGCTTTAGAACTTTTGGGAACCTAGTTCTTGCAGGAAAGATTCTTTAAGTTTAGGGTTTGAAGAGCTCATTTTCTCCTGAAGCATTCGTCTTCCAGCTCTCCTTCCATTAAGCTTTCCAGAAAGGGTGTGAACACACACACAGCAACAATAACCGCCACCACCCAGGCAACCCTTTCAGACAACTGAACTGGAAAATTAGAAAATGAATACTCCTCAAGCTTCTCCAGCTACACAATTGTTCCCATTTCTTAAACGATGACATTTTGTAAAGTCACAGATCAGAAAGGGAAAAGACCTCTTAAAACTGTTTAAGATTTCTTCAGATGCAGAAGGCAGCTCTGGCTTAGAGAGCCAGCCAGAGCTGCCTTCCACTGGAAAGTCACTTATGTTCCTATTTCCTTGTCTTGAAAATTGGTTCAATGGGACTTAGTTCACCTCCCTTTTTTTTTTTCGTCTTTCTAATAGTAGAGTGGTTGTTACATGATTTATTTCTGTTGACACACTCCACGATCTACAGAGTGAACTTTTAATGTCACAGCACAAAACTTTCAGAAGTATCAGCCACTTTTTATAACCTTGATTTTTCTACCACTGGGGTATTTTCCACCCGACATCTAAGCACAGAGCTGAGCCGATTCAGGCCATTCTCAGTGTATAAAAAGAACAGATAACAACAGCCAACAGACTTGGACTATAGTTCAGTTTCTTACATTGGAAAGGCACTTTGGGACTTCCATGGTGGCCCCGTGGATAAGAATCTGCCTGCCAATGCAGGGGACACGGGTTCAATCCCTGGTCCTGGAAGATGCCACATGCCATGGGGCAGCTAAGCCCGTGCACCACAGCTACTGAAATCTGAGAGCCTAGAGCCCCATGCTCCGCAACAGGAGAGGCAACTGCAATGAGAAGCCTGCACACCGCAGCTAGAGAGTAGCCCCCACTCACCGCACCTAGAGAAAAGACCCCGGGCCGCGACAAAGGCTCAGCACCACCAAAAAGAAATAAACACACACATATTTTTCAAAAGGCACTTTAGCAGTGCTTTCTGTAGGTTGCTTTGCAAATATGAACTCTTTCAAATCCTATGATGACCCTTGGGGGTGAGGCCCAGCTGCGAAATTTGTTTAAGGTCCCTAAGCTAATAAGTAGCAGCGCTGAGATTTGAACCTTGCAAGTCTGGCTTCTAGAGTTTATCCTCTGAACATAAGATGCCTCTAAAATGTCTTTCAATTAACAAGATCAGGATGACTGCCCCGATAAGGCCGTGACCTGTGTATTTCTGCTGAATCTGTTTAATTGGGATGTAGATGATAAAAATATCAACTTCTCAAGAAATCATCATCAGATTTTGCAACATCTAACCAGAAGGGGGAAAAAAAAAGTCTAGTTAAAACATCTCAATTTAAAAATGTCTTGAAGACTATATTTCATCTAAGCAGAGGTATGCAAATGGTATGTAAATCACCCACCTGGCCCTCCCCACTCTTTCTTTCCTCTGGATGTGGAGAGGGGGATGATTGGAAAATCTGAGTTGAGAGCCCCGTGCTATATAATCAGAGTTCTCTGGCTATAAGGTAATGATGGTCCCAGGGGACTGGTTCAGGGACATATGCCAAGCCCTTTTAGTTCCTCAGGACATTTCGTGAGTGTTCAGATTTTCTTGGGCTGAGCAAGGGATTGGGGTGGAGTTGGGGGAGCAATTATAACCCTTGATTATGAAGGGAAAAAGTGGTGATTGCTTCTGCATCTGAAACAGATAGAAATCATCTTCATAATAACCACAATGTTTTCTCTCGCCCTCCTCTGCCTCGGTTCACAAAATACCTTATTAAATCTGGAGAATAAAAATATGCCTGGGGTAATGGTTTATTATTAGAATAAATAATAGGCACTAGGTCTCCCCCTACCTTGCAAGTTATCAGATGCAAAGACACTTTTCTGGTTTTGCTGCTAACCGAGCGTACATGTGTCAGGCCAGCCTGGCTCTTGACGGCCAGAGGCTGCCCTCTCACTTCAAGACCAGCATCAAGCCTAAAATCAACAGCTCCAAGAGGTCACATCTTTGCAGGAAGTGGGGTGGTTGCAAGAAGCAGAATGGGATCCATGCCAGGGGCCACTTGTGACTGCCACCTCTTGCTGGGTGTTTGTCTGTCGAATCTGTCTGCCTGCACAGCCTCATCCCAGATCTGGGGGAACTTGTTCTGTTGCTAATGGGGTATTTAACGAGTGGGTTCATGGCGCAGCAAGTGCAAAAAGCATTTCCTCCAAAGAAAACAGCTCTTTAAAACCTGTTATTTGAGGCTCTCTCAAGTTCTGCAGGCATCCTGACCTCTGACACCCCTTTAATCAGATAACCAACACTTGACTCTCCCTGGTGACTCATACATATCAGGAACAGTGGGTCTCCTGTGATCCATACCAACATCATCAAGTGGTATGGTTTCACGGGGACCAGCAGGAGAAGTGGTGCTCACTCAGAGGCGTGTAGTGCTGGTTTATACCACACTCAAGTCATTTAAGGGCTAAAAATCCTAAGTTGTTTGAGATTTTCAGGGCATGCTTAATAAATTACCCCTAAGCACTGTTGGCTATCAATTAAATATGTTAGAACTTTCAGTCTTTGAGTTTATCAGTTCATGTTTACATGTAATACCAACGAATGTTTTGTTTTGTTTCCAATTAGGATTTAGCCTTGCCACATTCTTTCTCATTCTCCTGACCCCCTTCGGCTCCTCTCCGAAGCTGGCACCTTTACAAAATCAGATGAGATTTTATCAACAGATTGTGGTTCTCCCTGAGGTTAAAAGGAAAATAGTGGAGGAGAGATGAGTGGATCCCCAAGTTCTCTCAAATGCATTGTCTTCAATAATATAACCTGAGTCAAAAATCGAGTTAATTCATCATGGCTGTCCTCACTCGCTGTGGCTTTTAGTTTTCATTATTTTTTCAATTGATTATTCCTCACTTCCTTTTTTTGAAGCCTGAGGACTTACTGCTTTCCCACACTATTTTTTTTCCTCCTTTAGACCAAAAAGAAACAACAGCCAGAACTAATGATGAGATTTATAGTTGCCTATAATATTGTTCCCCAGTGGCTCAGAGGTTAACGTGTCTTCCTCCAATGCGGGAGACCCAGGTTCGATCCCTGGGTTGGGAAAATCCACTGGAGAAGGAAATGGTAACCTACTCCAGTGTTCTTGCCTGGAGAATCCCATGGACGGAGAAGCCTGGTAGGCTACAGTCCACACGGTCACAAAGAGTCGGACATGACTGAGTGACCTCACTCACTTACTTATGATATTGTTCAGTCGTGTCCGACTCTTTGCAACCCATGGACTGTGGGCCAACAGGCTCGTCTGTCCATGGGATCCTCCGGGCCAGAATACTGGAGTGAGTTGCCATTCCCTTCTCCATGGGATTTTCCCAACCCAGAGATCAAACCCAGGTCTCCTGCATCGCAGGCAGATTCTTTACTGTCTGAGCTAGTATATGGATATGTACGTATGTAAATATGTATGTATATGCATATACATACATATTTGTTGAGTATATGGAGGGATGAAAGGATGGAAAAACAAATAATTTCAAACATTATCCTGATCTCTAGAAAAATAAAACTGAATAAGACAGTTCTTTCCCTTGCAGATCCTGTAATGTGTGGGAGGGGAAATCTGACTGGTAATAAGGTCAGGATAAAGCAGGAAGAACTGATAAGGGAGAGCTCCAAGTCAGGAGAAGATGAAAAAGGCTGAATCTGAGAAAGGTTCTGAGCCCTGTTGACTAGATGAAGATAGGAGATGGAGGAAGATGAATCCCTGCTATTAAACATCTTGTTCAACCAGGAGAGTATAGGGTCTCATGCTGGAGTTTATTGCTTCAGTTTCTAACCTTTCATAAGTGCTTACTTGGCAGCCCTATCAAAAGTGGTATTTAATTCTCTGGAAGCATCTTAAAGGAACAGCACCAGACCTCCCACTTTTTTTTTTTTTTTTCATTTAGGCTATAAACTATACTGGTTTTGTGCATTAGTCCCATGGGACGAAAAAAAATCACATGCTAGTTTCCAGATGAAATGGCATTTAGTAAAGTGTACATTTAAGGTATTTTTCAAGGCTGGCTTTTAAAAAGTGCATGGGAAGGGTATTTCTTCATAACAGATGATAAAGAGTTATAATACAGGTGTCTCTTCTCCTGAACCTCTCCCATAATGGTGTTTGGGAATTTTTTTTTTGAGAACCTCATTAGATACGAAAGAGAAAGTCTCTCAGTCATGTCCAACTGTTTGCAACCCCATGGACTATACACAGTCCATGGAATTCTCCAGACTGGAATACTGGAGTGGGTAGCCTTTCCCTTCTCCAGGGGATCTTCCCAAGCCAGGGATCGAACCCAGGTCTCCTGCATTGCAGGTGGATTCTTTACCAACTGAGCTATAGTGATAACTTATTAATGCTCCAGAGCATTGTCACACTCTGCTTTGAGTTCTGTGTGATGACCACCACTGCAGCAGAAACACAGACCCGTGATGGGACTCAGACCATCAAATGGCAATTTGCACTTGATGACCTCTAGGTGACAAACAGGAGGTCACCTGCCACCAGAGCCAGAAGATGCGGGTGTTACCAAGTTGATTTCTAAACAAAGAGATGATGGCAGGTGTAGGTTCTATTAGGCAGCAGTAGAATGTATGGTCAGAGAAGGCAATGGCAACCCACTCCAGTGTTCTTGCCTGGAGAATCCCAGGGACGGGGGAGCCTGGTGAGCTGCCGTCTATGGGGTCGCACAGAGTCGGACGTGACTGAAGTGACTTAGCAGCAGCAGTAGCAGAATGTATGGTGGGCTTCCCAGGTGGCACTAGTGGTAAAGAACCTGCCTGCCAATTCAGGAGACATAAGAAACACGGGTTTGATCCCTGGGTCAGGAAGATCCCCTGGAGGAGGGCATGGCAACCCGCTCCAGCATTCTTGCTGGAGAATCCCATGGACAGAGGAGCCTGGCGGGCTACAGTCCATGGGGTCGTGAAGAGTCAGACATGACTGAAGCGGCTTAGCACAGCACAGCACAGAGGTGTATGGTGGAGATGACATCCAGCTCACAAAGACTTTATGGCATGGGCAGGAACACCACCAAAGGAGAAGCTGGTTATTGTTACTAGAATATGAAGAACGTTACTAGAATGTAGATGCTGCCCAGGAAAAAGTATTACCACCACTCTTTAATTGCCTCTCCCGTTTAGTTTATGTTTTACACGTAAACAAATCTGTGATCCATTTTGAGTTAATTTTTTGTATAAAGTGTGAGGTTTGAATCAAGGTGTTTTGTTTGTTTTTGCTTTTTTGGTTTTGCTTTGCATACAAACATTCAGTTATTCTAACACCATCTGTTTTGGGGCATATCAGTTTCCATAGTATTAATTTTTAAGTGGTTACTCTAGAGATTATAATACATATACTTAATTAACTTCTCTTAAACCACCACTCTTTAATTGCCTCTCCCGTTTAGTTTATGTTTTACACGTAAACAAATCTGTGATCCATTTTGAGTTAATTTTTTGTATAAAGTGTGAGGTTTGAATCAAGGTGTTTTGTTTGTTTTTGCTTTTTTGGTTTTGCTTTGCATACAAACATTCAGTTATTCTAACACCATCTGTTTTGGGGCATATCAGTTTCCATAGTATTAATTTTTAAGTGGTTACTCTAGAGATTATAATACATATACTTAATTAACTTCTCTTAGTATACCTAGAATCAGTTTTTTTTGTGTGTTTTTTTTTTTTACTATTTTGATTGGGATGTGGAACACTTATTGACATATATGTTTCTTACCCTCCTCTCTTGATGCTGTGTTTATCTTATATATTGCATATGGTGTTTGTTAGTCGCTAAGTTGTACCCGACTCTTTTTTGAACCCACGGACTGTAGCCCGCCAGGCTCCTCTGTCCATTGGATTTCCCAAGCAAGAATATTTCAGTGGGTTGCCATTTCCTTCTCCAGAGTATCTTCCTGACCCAGGGATCAAACCTGAGTTTCCTGCCTTGGCAGGTGGATTTTTTACCACTGAGCCACCAGGGAAACCCCATATGTACATTGAAAACCAAATTAGACAATTTTTTAATGGTTTGCTTTCAACCATTAAACATATTTGAAAGAACTCAGAGGAGTAGACTGGTCTACTGTATTCCCATTTACCGTTATATTTACCATTTCTTTGCTCTCCATTTATTCTTCATGTTCCAGCTTTCCTTCTGGTTTTATATTCCATTTGTCTGGCAATTCCTGTAGCAATTATTTCAGAGCAATTCTGTTGGCAGAGAATTTGCTTAGTTTCCTTAATGTTTCATATTCATTTCTAAGGGATATTTTCATTGGAATTAGAATTCTGAATTGAATTTAGCACTTAGAAAATTGTGTGCATCTCTTTCCTGACTCTCTGGTTTTTGTTTGCTTGTTAAATGAGAAATCCACAGTTATTTGAATCGTTGCCTTCTTACAAAGAGAGCATTATTTGTCTGGCTGTTTTCAAAGTCCTCCCCCCAGCCTAGGTTTTAGAATTTTGATTATATTTCTTTGGGTTTTAGGGTTTGCTGAACTTGTTGAATTTGTGTGTTTATATCTTTTGCCAAATGTGGAGCATTTTAAGCCATTATTTCCTCAAATAATTTTTCTGTGGTGCACTTTATTCTAGAATTCTTTATCCTAGAATTATCTTTATTCTAGAGTCCTTTATTCTACAATTATCTTTATTCTAGAATCCTTTATCCTAGAATTATCTTCATTCTAGGATTCCAGTGACATGAATGTTATAATTTTTTTTCTGTTGTTACACATCCCTGGATTGTTTTCTCTTTTCTTTTCCTCACTTTGTTTAGTTTGGATACTTTTTACTGACATGCACTCAAATTCACTGAGTTTTCTCCTGCTGTCTCCATTCTACATTTGAACTCTTTCCATGATTTTAATTTTTTTAATTAGGTTATTGATTTTATAGTTCTAAAATTTCCATTTGGTTCCTCTTTATGTCTTCTATTTTTTTTTTTTTTGCCAGTACTGTCTATTTTTTTTTTTCCTTAGTGTTAACCGTGTTTTCCTTTGCTTGTTGGAGTATTTTTATAGTCGCTGCTTAAAATGTGTCTTTGATAATTCCAAATTACCATTTGTCTTTATTCTGGTCTGCTTCCCACCTCTGTCTGCTACTGATTAAGTTTCTGAGATTTTAGGTATGTATTCTATTCAGATTTTGTAACGACACTGAGAAAGGGAGACAGGGTAATGTAGCTCCATCTTAGCTAGAACCAGAACCTCATTACCTCCTTCACTTTATGTGATTGGGAGAAAGAGGCACGCAAAATGAAAGCTCCCATTGTAGCCGCTTCAGGGTACAACATAAGAGGATTAAATACAGACACAGTATTCTGCGACCATTGCTGTCTAGTTTAGAACTTTCTCATCACTCCAAATATAGAAACTCCAAGCCCACAAAACACTCACTCAGCCCGCTTTGTTGTTGTTGTTTTTCAGTCATTAAGTCACGTCCGACTCTTTTGCTACCGCATGGCCTGTAGCCCTCCAGGCTCCTCTGTCTGTGGGATTTCCCAGGCAAGAACACTGGAGTGAGTTGCCATTTCCTTCTCGAAGGGATCTTCCCCACCCAGGGATCAAACTCACGTCTCCTACATTGGCAGGTGGAGTCTTCACCACCACCTGGGAAGCCCTCCCCCTTTGCCCCCTTCCCCTGGAAACCACTAATCTACCTTCTATCTCTGTGGATTTGTCCCACCTAACAGTTTGGGGGAGATACAAGCTTTACTTATCATGTGTACTTTGCACACCATAACATTACCTGTTTCAAGTATATGACTCACCGTGAGTGTGTTTTGTATATTTAGACAGTTGTACCCATTTCCTGTTTATAATTTTAAAATTGTAATTAAAAAAAAATTTTTTTTAGTGTACCATGCAGCATGTAGGATCTTAGTTTCCCAACCTGGGATTGAACGCAGGCTCCCTGGGGTGGAAGCGCGTGTTCTTAACCACTGGACCATCAGAGAAGTCTTTCTTCCTTTTTAACATTTTGGAATATTTCCTCCCAATCCTTTCCTCTTGTCTTTCTTCTTTTTCTTTACTAGTCAATTTCACTGTATTTTTAACACAAAACAAGGATCACTTTTATAGCTGCCTTTACTAAAGACTAAATCACACCTTTTAAGCATTTCCCATCTCTCTGTTTTGTAAAACAATCGTTCTAAATGCTGCCCATTTTGCCATCTTATCAAGGTATTATGGGGCTTCCCTGGTGGCTCAGTGGGAAAGAATCTGCCTGCAGTGCAAGAGCTGCAGGAGACCTGGGTTCAATTCCTGGGTCAGATCCCCTGGAGGAGGGCATGGCAACCCACTCCAGTGCTCTTGTCTGGAGAATCCCATGACAGAGGAGCCTGGTGGCCTGCAGTCCCTATGGTTGCAAAGAGTTGGACATGACTGAAGCAACTCAGCACTCATGCACAGTAGTACTAAAATTTACTTTTAATTTTTTCTATTATTACACATGGTAATATTTACAGCTTTTAAATAATGCTGCAGTTAATTGACACATAAATAAACATTTGTGTGTAACTCTGCTTTCTTAAGAGCTATTCTTAGAGGTGATACTTCTGGGTTAAAGGACACAGCAAAGCACTGATTTATAGATTTGAGGCTCTGGCGTATCCTAAGTAATGATTCTTGTTTTTGTTTTAGAGAAAGTAAAAAAGAAAACTTCAATAGAAAATTTGTAAAATATACATCAAAAATCAGCTCCTAAACCTTCTCCTTTAGTATGTTTCAAAAACGCGATATATTGTCAGATGCTAGGTATCAAGGGTTGCCTCATTGGTGAAAAAAAAAAAAAAAAAACACGCGAGAAATATACAGAATAAATTGTGAATGGGTACCCAAATTTCCTTTTGGTTTTGTTGTTGGAGTTGAAGGTGGAGTTGGCTAGTCACTCAGTCGTGTCTGACTCTTTGTGACCCCATGGACTACAGCCTGCCAAGCTCCTCTGTCCATGGAATTCTCCAGGCAGGAATACTGGGGTGGGTATCTATTCCCTCCTCCACAGGATCTTCCCAATGCAGGGATCGAACACAGGTCTCCCACATTGCAGGTGGATTCTTTACCATCTGAGCCACCACCAGTCCCCATAGAGGGAGAGTGACCACAGGTCCCAGGTTGCCTTGTCACCCCCTTTTCACATCTGCTGACCCCAGGATAATCATTACTAATACCCCCACACACTCCTTTAATGCCCGTATGTTTTTTTTTGTTTAATTGGAGGATAATTGCTTTCCAATGTTGTGTTAGTTTCTGCTGTATAGCAGCATGGATCAGCCACATATATACATGTATCCCCTCCCTCTTGAGCCTCCTCCCCTTCCTACCGCCCACTCCACCGCTCTAGGTCATCACAAAGCAACAAGCTGAGCTCCCTATGTTACACAGCGGCTTCCCACTAGCTATCTGTTTCATACCTGGTAGTCTGTGGAGTCGCAGAGAGTCGGACACAACTGAAGTGACTTAGCAGCAGCAGCAGTGTATATATGTCAGTGCTACCCTCTCAGTTTCTCCTACCCTCTCCTTCCCACTCTAATTGGAGGATAATTGCTTTCCAATGTTGTGTTAGTTTCTGCTGTATAGCAGCATGAATCAGCCACATATATACATGTATCCCCTCCCTCTTGAGCCTCCTCCCCTTCCTACCGCCCAACTCCACCTCTCTAGGTCATCACAAAGCAACAAGCTGAGGTCCCTGTGTTACACAGCGGCTTCCCACTAGCTATCTTGTCATACCTGGTAGTCTGTGGAGTCGCAGAGAGTCGGACACAACTGAAGTGACTTAGCAGCAGCAGCAGTGTATATATGTCAGTGCTAGCCTCTCAGTTTCTCCTACCCTCTCCTTCCCACTCTGTGAACGTATTTGCAGGGAAGGGATGGAGTCATACATATATATAATGTATGTATTTATTATATATATGTATATATGTATGTATTTATTATATATATGTATATATGTATGTATTTATTATATATATGTATATGTTTTTTTTTTTTTCTGTCTGGTCAACAAATTATATGGTTATTCTAAAGACACATCCTTGCTTTTAAGAAGCACATTTTGGTAGGGTATGGCATAGTGAAAGTGAAGTCGCTCAGTAGTGTCTGACTCTTTTCAACCCCATGGACTGTAGCCTACCAGGCTCCTCTGACCATGGGATTTTCCAGGCAATAGTACGGGAGTGGATTGCCATTTCCTCCTCCAGGGGATCTTCCCAACCCAGGGATCGAACCCGGGTCTCCTGCATTGTAGACAGACACTTTACCTTCTGAGCCACCAGGGAAGTCCTAGAGCATGGCACAGGTATCACTAATCTTTTCCTGTTTTGAGCTTGTGGGAGATATCACAAGTTTTTCAGAATTCCCTTCTCTGATATAAGCACTGACCTCAGAATTTCCCCCAACACAGTCCTCGGAGACATACTGCTATCTGATTAGAACTGGACCATAAAATGTAACCCACTTGCCAGGTGATAGGGATACTGTGGGCCCTTAGCATCCCCAAAGATGCTGTGTGCTGACCAGTGCTTACCGCTGACCAGCTTTTCTATTTTTTACTTTTCATTTTATATTGGAGTACAGCCGATTAACAATGCTATGGCAGTTTCAGGGGAACAGCAGAGGGCCTCAGCCATATACATACATGTACATCCATTCCCCCCAAACCCTCCTCCCACCCAGGCTGCCACACAGTATCGAGCAGAGCTCCCTGTTCTGTAGTAGGTCCTTGCTGGTTATCCATTTTAAATACAGCAGAGTGTACATGTCAATGCCAAACTCCCTAACTATCCTTTCCCCTCTGGCAACCATAAGTTCATTCTCTGACTCTGTTAGTCTGTTTTGTAAATAAGCTCTGTGTATCATTTATTTTTAGATTCCACCTATCAGGGATGTCTATATTTCTCCTTCTCTATCTGACTTAATTTCATTCAGTGTGACAATCTCTAGGTCCATTCATGCTGCTGCAGATGACATGACTTCATTCTGTTTAATGGTTGAGTAAGTGGACCTTCCATGAAGAATGCCTGCACTTGTTGGGGCAAGAGGGAAAGCTTCACCCTGGTCAGAGTCTACCTCCCACGCCGTCGTTCACATCCCCCTCTTTATCCACCTTCAAGACTGTAGCTCATTCTAGTTGTGTTTCTGGATGACACAATTGAAACTCCAAGAGAAGCGGAAGCTATTTGGACCTAAAGAAAACATTAAATGCATAATTAATTAATTCTGGGTCTACTTTGAACCAAGTGATTAGAAGTAATTTTCCATTTTCTTTCATGCTGTTTTCATGCAGAACTGTCTGATTTCCCCCCCTCTTTTTCTTCTCTTTATAGGTTTCAAGACAACAGATGAATTGTGAAAGAGAGCAGCTAAGGGTAGGTGTATCTGCTTGTAAAATTCTTCCTGGGTCTCGTTTCTGTGTGATAAGCAAAAATTTCCCTGTCTCTCCCAAGACACAGGATTCTAAATAACGGGCTTCATCTTAAGACTGGTTGAGTTGAAATATTTATCCCGGCTAATTTAGTATTGATTGAGTTGGTAAATACAGTATATCTTCTTTTGAAGTGCCATTATAGTAGATATGGATTTTTTGATTTAGATTCAGCAATAAATACTTCTTTTCTGGAATTTGTTTGACATCATTGTACTCTTTTTATGGACGATACGAGGTCTAAGTAATAACAAAGGTCAAAAGAACGCCTTGCTGCCTCCTTAATGTGAACGCCAGGCTCTTTGCTGAGTGGCTCAAATGCTATGTGGCTGTTAACTGGGGTGGGTGAGCCGCTACTAAGTCAAGGACATTTTCTAGGAGAATTTGAGTCCTCCCTAGACCTTTCAGTTTTGGTGGCATGTGTGTGTCTAGGAGGAGACAGAATTTTTAAACTCAAATGCTATTTACCTTCCTAAAAATGAAACTCTCTCAGTGCTGAAGTGCATTAGTTGTAAACAGTGTTGCCTCGATGACAGCATAGAACAGTTTGCTTATCAGTGCAGCTTGTGGCTTTGTTCTGCTGTGAAAGTGTCATGGTTGAGATCCTTGATGGCCTGGGTATGGTATTTTAAGAAATGTCTGGATTGCCTCCCCCACCCCCCATTTGTGTTTTTTAAAAGATGCATCATGTTCTGGATGGATGAATGTGAAGTCATAGTTGGCCTGTCTTTAATGTCACTGGTGGAAATTGGCAATTTTTACTGGACTGTGTGCTGTATAGTTATGTTTGTTATAAAAACTAAAGGAATTTGTTACTTTTAAAATCATAACAGCAAGGTGAGGGGTTAAGAAAGCCTTGTGCTCGAAGAGAGCTTACAGCCGCCTAGTTTATTGAAGCATTCTCATGTTGTTTATACTCTGCCTTGTAACTTTCCAGAGCCTTTACTTCCTGCCAGTCTCCAGATGACAATGATTTGCAGAGTTATTTCCATTTTACAATAGCTTTTGGCATCAGGTGTGTTAAATCCTTATGTAAAACAAACAACAAAATCCAGTTGCGTGGAACAGAGAGCTGGTGGGTTGAAGCTTTCTGTTTTATGCATATTTATTGTATGTGGCGTCCCAGCACGGCCCTATGGATTAACCTCTCATCTCTCCCCACTTCACTCCTAAGTACCTGTGCCTGCATTAGCTGTGACTTCTTCATGAAACAGCCTTTAAGATGTTTTAAGCTTTCCTGAAGTCTCTTATTGCTTTTCCCTGCAGTCTGAATTACTGGTTCATCCTAGTAAATAATGTATTGCAACTTCAGATTTCTCTTCCTGTTTAGATGGGGACGATGTGGCCAGAACTAGGTCAGAGCTAGATAAAGAGGAAGGCGTGCTTTTTTTTTTTGTCTCCAGGAGGCCTTGATAAATTCCTCAGAATTAAGAAAAAATCTAAATCACTATGGCAAATGAGACTCCCCCGGCAAATTAAGGACGCAGGAGGTAATGAAGTACTTGTGTGCCTCTGGAGGGCTTTATTATTTTGCATTCATGGGGGCACTGTCAACAAGGGTGTGGTTGAGGAACAAGAATGGAGCACACCCCCCCCCCCAAACACACACTCTGTTGAATACATTTCAAGCTGTGATTTGATATGAGGAGTCATGCAGTTAACTCTAACCTGGTGCTCCGATAGCCCTATATAAGACCATCCCTGATACCACGGACTGGAGCTTTCTTGTTGCTGTTGTAGTCTGCTTTTGCATTTTAAAGTAATTTATGTTTTGAATCAATAGATACATTCCAATCAATGGGAAACACATTTATGGAGTCTGAAATTTAAATGATGCCCAAGGGAATGCAGTGAAAATTTCCCTTCCTATTTGACTCTTAGGCATCCAATTCCCTCCTGGGAGACACCCAACTGTTATTAGACTCTGTCTCATCTTCGACAGTTTTGTCTTGTCTATGGATATTTTCTCCATCTTCTCTTTTTCTGTTTGCTTTCTCCACCTTTTTCTCCCTACCTGATCCCTCCTTTCCTTTTAGTCCTCTCTTGTGTTTATATTCTGACCTCCTATTACCTGAAAAGAAAACTTTCTTGAGGAAGGTGATTGCTTTTTTGTTAGGAGACGCACTTTCGCGGTGTTCCTGAAAAGAAATCTGGCTCTTGTCTGAAATACCTGGCTGTTTTAATGAAATGTGGTATTTCTTTTTTTCCTTAGAAAAAGAGGCAGTGGGAGAAAAATAGATAGTTATTTACTTACCAGCATCATTGAAAGGTGTCTGTCTGCCAGCCTCACTTCTTAAAACATGTTTTAAATACAGCAAACTGCATTTGTAGTCCAGGATTTTTGGACCACAGCCATGTTGCCAAGTTTATATCCCTTCATCAGTACATTCTGTTATGTTGTCAGATTTCAAGGAGGCAATTGGATGGTTATACAATGTACCTCTTTATCTTGGCCTCCTGGAACGGTGGATAATACAAAAAGATGCAGCTACTCAACCATGTTTTGTGCATGTAGACACCTGTAGGTATTGGTACATCCAAAACCCCTCTTATTCTCCTTTTCTCACAAATCCTATTTCCCCCGCCCCCAAAACTGCATTCTGTGAGGTACTTATTCTAAAAGATATTATAAAATCTTAAAAAAATTCTTTGCTCAATTCATTATGTTAAAGGGAGTTAAACTTTCTTTTAAGCTGCAGGACTTCTCAGAGCCTTTAATGGGCAAAAACAAAATACAGAGATGATGATAATATACATTATTAAAATTTATTTATTTTTTTAATTGGAGGAAAACTGCTTTACAATGTAGTGATGGTTTCTGCCATACAGGAATGCAAATTAGCCATAATTATGCATGTATCACCTCCTCATGAGCCTCCCTCTCCTCTCTGTATGCAATTTTTTTTGCAAACTCATCTGATCACAGACCACTTGGGGATACAGAATACACTCTGAAAAACACTTGGAAAATTATTGCAGTTTTGTTTTTGTTTTTTCCAGTTAGAATGTTACTGTCTGAAAGTTATAGCAAAGCTAAGCATTCTTTAAAACATAAAAATATCTGGTCATCTCCCAGTTTCAGCATTCATTTATTAAGTGGATTTGGGAGCAGGAGGCAGTGATCTAGAATCTTTGAGCTCTCTTAGTCTTTCTTTCTTCCCAGAGGAAGAAGCAGCATCACATGCTGGACACAACAGTCTCATCCGGAGAGAAAGCTAAGAGGAGCCTTTTCTTTTGATTGTGATTGGAGGAAAAATCATTCCCAGAAACCGTCTAGGCAGATATTCTTTTTCACCTCATTGGCCAATCACCATGCCAGAGCGACTTGGGAGGTCAGTGATTGGCCACGCGGCCCCCCGCCCCCCAGGGACAGGCACATCGTCACCGGAGGATGATAAGATTTGCTTAAACGGGAAGAAGAGGAGCATGTTGGCTGGTGGAGTTTCCCACTAGCATCATCCATGAAAGGAATCCTCATGAGTCCTCCCTGTCACTCGTGTTGCTGGTTTCCTGTCAACCCCTTTAACCCTGCGATTAGGACTCCGGGAACCACACTTACAGCCTCAGCTATGCCCGAACTCTGGGTCTTGGAATCTGAAACAGATGCTTGCTTTGCCATTCTCAGGGATCGCATCTCCCCATCCTAACCGCCTTTTCTACCCAGCTTGGCACTCTCTTTGTATTTCACCTTATGTTCTTTGGAACCATCCTGGATCCTGTCTTTGCTGATTTCCCCTCATCATCGGGTATTGGCAGCAGACCAAAGACCTCACTCCAGGACCTACCTCAGCCCCAGACATATCATCCATGAGTTCCTGGCCTCTACTCCTCCCAAGAGAAGGCCTCCAGCCAGTCATTCTGAGTGATGACTCACCCTTCTCGGAAGGCTATTGGAATTACTCTCTTTGCCAGTGAGCAAACAACAGAACAGAAAACCTGTTCATTCCTCCATCCTAAATTTTGTCAATCTAGAGTAGGCTAAGCCTTCTTCTAGTTTATCTTTTCAGACTATTACTAGATCCCTTTAGGGTGATAGCTCACAGGGGCTCACCACGAAATCTGTGCGTTGAAAGTTCTCTTGACACTGTGGGCTGCAATTACTCAGGTTTGCTGCCAACCGATGCCCAACAATGCCAGTTGGACAGTTGTCATAACCCACCATCAATATTTACCTCTCCAGCACCTGAAACCAACAAAGTGAGTGAAAGTCGCTCAGTCGTGCAACCCCATGGACTATACAGTCCGTGGAATTCTCCAGGACAGAATACTGGAGTGGATAGCCTTTCCCTTCTCCAGGGGATCTTCCCAACCCAGGGATCGAACCCAGGTCTCCCGCATTGCAGACGGATTCTTTACCAGCTGAGCCACAAAGGGAAGCCCCCCAAAAGGGAAGCCAACAAAGAAAAAAACAACTAAGAGAAATTGTATGATTTTAGTACATTGTCACTCTCATCCATCTCCCAGCAGGAAAGATTGTATAGTCATAGAATCCAAAAATCATTTTTATTTGCATTCATATCAAATACTTGGTTACAAAGGGATCTTTTGTGTGTGGCTTTCAGCTGATGGATTTGGATGAGTGACTGTTGAAGTTTGGTCAAGTCACTACCAGGCAGGTAAAGGTTCGGTTCCCCGGGTGGATCAGAATCATCTGTGGACTTAAATTTTACCTGTAACATGGCAGATGAATATCATGGGAGGCAGCATAGTTTGAGTGGTTAGTGGCAGTTAGGAGCTCTGGTGATGGTCTTAGGTTCCTGTCTCTCTATGCTTGAGTTTCTCTATGTGCAAAATAGGGAGACTTTCTCAAAGGATTGTTGATTGAATTAAATGACTTCCATAAAGCTCTTCCCCCAAAAAGTATATACTCATCATCAATGATGTTCTGAATTATTCATCTTACAGTCTTCCAACTGGTCCTCTCATCCCTCTTCCCACTAGGAAGGTGTGAGTGTGGTTAGTTGCTCAGTCCTGTTCTATTCTTTGTGACCCCATGTAGCCCACCAAGCTGTTTTGTCTATGGGATTTTTCAGGAACAAATACTGAAGTGGCTTACCATTTCCTTCTCCAGGGGAACTTCCTGATCCAGGTATTGAACCTGAGTCTCTTGTATCTCCTGCATTGCAGTCGGATTCCTTACCCTTTGAGCCATCAAGGAAGCCCTCCCACTAGGATTAGCAGCCAGAAAGTGTGTTCAGAGTCTGTCTGTCCCCACACTACCCCCAAACTAAAATAATTCAGAGAATGGGTTCTGTACCTGATGGTGTGGTAATGTCTTCAGAAGAAAACCACCCCTCACTTTGTTAGCAGATGATAGAAACTGGCTTGGGCCAGCCTAAGCAGAAAAGGCAAGCAATCAGGCCTCACAAGGTACAGAGCTTAGAAGCTGAAAGCTATCAGGATTCAGGCAGCTTTTTCCTGCCTCTTCTGCTTGGTTATCCTGTGGGTCCACTCTATTGCTTTGCTTTTGAAGGCTCTCTTCACCTTCTTTAGGCACATGGCCCTTTCCAGCCACTAAGATTTATGCAGCATTTGTTCCTACAGGTACAGGGACTGAGCATTCATGAATCCTTTGGTCCAATCAGCTGTGTTAAAGGGACAGTGTAAATAAAGCTAGTTGCCCAGGGTCACCTACTGAGGGATGACTGAATAATCTGAGAAAGAAGATCATTGCCAGCGAGTAAATATCCCCAAGGATGTTTGCTATACTTTCCATTCTTGGAGGCCAGAGCTGAGCAAAATAAGTATGCCACCGTAGCATACTGCTGGGAAATAAGTATGCTACACCCTACTTAAGGGCTTCCCAGGTGGTTCGGTGGTAAAGAATCTGCCTGCCACTGCGAGTTCAATCCTTGGGTCGGGAAGATCCCCTGGAGAAGGAAATGGCAACCCACTCCAGTATTCTTGCCTGGAGAATGCCATGGACAGAGGAGCCTGGCGGGCTCCAGTCCATGGGGTCGCAAAGAGTCAGACACGACTGAGTGACTAAAGGATATCACCCCACTCACAGCTCAGTGTTTCCCAAAGTGTGAGACACTTACCCTGCACGATCCAGCCTCCAGGTGGTGAACTCAAGTCGAAAGGAAATGATGAATCACTTAGGAAGTTACTCCCTTTTCAATTCTCTCTTGACCCTCTTTATGTCAATGAGAGACCCTGTTTAAATGAGGAATCTTAAACAAGTCTCTATGAATTTCTAAGCTTTTTTTTTTTTTTTTTTAACAGAAATGGAGCATGCCTCAGGCTTAAAGCCTGCAGCAGCCAAGGCATCTATCCAGACTTGAAAAACACTGTTTGCAAAATATCGTAGTTAAGAACAAGGGGCCTGGAGCTAGGCCTACTGAGATAAAAATCTAGACTCTGCGATTTAGTACTTAAGCGTGTTACTTAAATCTTCTCTTCCTCCAATTCCTCCTCTTTTAATGGAGATTATAGCTGCACGCATTTAATAAGTTGTGTGTATGTGCGTGCCAGCAAACAAAGATTAAAATAATTAATGCACAAGAGGTGCATTAGTGTCTTAGAACAGTGTCTGGTAAAGGTTGGTAATAATTATTAGGTATTAATTTTTTTCTATTAACACATTCAAGACTGTAGATACGGTTTTCTGTTGAGCATCAACACAAAGTTTCTTTAGCAAGTACATCTATTTAGGTTAAAAACCAGTTGCTTTAAAGATAAATATTAACTACATAATGTTACAGATTGCCTGCAGTTATGACAAAATTCGTGACACTGGAATGCAAATGACGGAAGTTTTAGAAACACTAAAATGATAGTGCCAGCCTTGTGAAAGGTGTTGTTGAGCAGATCTGCCTTATCAATATTTAATTTGCCAGTTAGAAGCAAGTTTCTCATTTCTGCTCGATGCAAGAGTGATGTGGATTGCAGCTTGCAAATGGCTAATGATCCTCTTGGCTTAAACCCATTGCCTTCATCCGGGCATCAGAAAATGAAACTTTCCCAACCTCCTGGGAAGTGAGTTGTCAACAGCAAAGCCATCGTTCCCTGCCTCTCTGCCTCCCACCCTCCAAAATGCCACCCCATCCTCAATGGGTCTTAGGAGAGCAGGGAAAGAAACGAAACGTCAGCTCCCTACTCCTTGAAATGACCTCACCAGATTCATGGTTTGGGGATTATAGGTTTAGAATGAGACATTCTAAGTAAGAGTGCCTGCTTCCCTTTAGCTATTTATTTAAGAAGTTTGTTTTTTCAGGGGTGTATATTAAGGGAAAGGGCCTACATGCAAACCAGCATAGTCAGCTCTGTTTTTTTTTTTTTTTTTAATAATTTTACTTACTTGTTTCTGCCTGTGCTGCTCTTCATTGCTGTGGGCTTTTCTTTTGTTGCGGCAAGCAGAGGGTTACTCTTTTGTTAAAGTGCCCAGGCTTCTCATTGCATTCTCTTACATTCATGACTGTAGATATGGTTTTCTTTTGCAGACGCAGCACGAAGCATCCTTGGCAAGTCCAGCTATTTAGGTTAAAAATGAGTTGCTTTAAAAATAAATATTAACTACGTTAATGTTGATATTGTAGACTCTAGGACACGCAGGCTTCAGTAGTTGCGGCTCCTGGGTCTAGAGCACGGACTCAGTAGTTGTGGCACGAGGGCTTAGTTGCTTCTCGGCCTCTGGGATCTTCCTGGATCAGGGGTCCAACCCACGTCTCCTGCATTGGCAGGCGGGTTCTTTACCACTGAGCCACCTGGGAAGCCCAGGAAGTGTTTTTGGATCATGTACCATACACCCATCACTGTGCCAAGCGTTGGAGACAGAAGGGTATAGGAAAACCTACGTGGCTCCCATTCTCCCCAGCCTTACAGGTTAGTGGAGAAGATGAGCATTTGTTAGAAGAGCAGCACAAAACGGTACAGGGGGAAATGATAATTTTCTGAAATGAGAGATGCTGTGTAAAAGGACCCGGATGGAAAAACATACCTAATTGGCCTCCACTTATCAAACCAGCCATCCTATCCTTTTATACAACATATTGACAGATGTCTGTGCAGCCTGTGAACTGACTGTTTTGTGCAACCTCACCTTTCTCTTCACCCGTTGAGGTGTCTGCTTGCCAAGAGTCAGCTGTATTTATTCCCAGACCTGCTTCTGCCAGCTGCACTTGTTATTGTAATTACATTATTTAGTGGAATATTATGTAAACTGGTGAAAAATGAGTGCAATAAGAAAAAGAGCTGTTTCTCTGAAAACTAAGTTAATGCTTTGGAAACATTCTATGAAAGCAAGCCCAAACATTATTTGGATTAGCTGTAAGAGGATGGTAACATGTTAGCAGAAAAAGAACCCTCAGAAATCTGGAAAGATTCTGCACTCAGAATTTTTCAAGTGCATCTTGGAATTCTTGCTTAACATTAAACAAAGCCAGAACTGATAGTATAGATCAGAGCTTGGCAAACTTTTGCTGTAAAGGGCCAGATAATGAGTCTTTTAGGCTTCACAGCCATACAGTTTCTACTGCTATTATTCAAAATTGTCTTTGTAGCACTTAAACAGCCATAGACAAAATGAATGAGCAAGGCTTTGCTCCAATAAAACTTTATTTACAAGAACAAGGGTTGGGTCAGATTTGGCCCCCAAGCCACGGTTGGCTGACTTCCAATGGAGACTGAGAAATATGGATGAGGTTTGTGTGGGAAAGATGATCAGGGATTCCACTCAACACTCAAAGGCCTTGGACTCAACATCAAAGATCAATAAATTAATGTACATTAATATATTTTACATTAAAGCAAAAAATTTAAGAAGCCTCTGTATCTCTTTAAAGTGATTCCTTCTTTTCAAAGGCTTCTAATGA
This sequence comes from Aepyceros melampus, assembly GCA_006408695.1. NCBI lineage: Eukaryota > Metazoa > Chordata > Mammalia > Artiodactyla > Bovidae > Aepyceros > Aepyceros melampus. The sequence goes on from SJXQ01011316.1 coordinate 55,768, forward strand.
ACTACCTTCTCTCATTCCCAAATGAGATAACTTCTAGAGAGCTGATACAGGGCCTTGAAACACAAAATAAAATCATGCTTATTTTTATGTGCTAGCCCATCAGTCTAGAATGGAGGGAAAATTTATCCTCTTTCTTGGGATCCCCCAGCAAGTAATTTCTGGAACTCCACATCAAGAGTGACATTGTCTACATATGTATCACGGGGCTTGTCCAATGCAAACTGATGTTCAGCTGCTCCAGAATATTCTCTTTTCTTAACAAGTATCTGGTAACTTGCGTGTCTAGATCATTCTGTCTTCAGAACCGCTTCTCTGGAGGCATGAACATTATCGTCTATGTTAACATCCCCAAAGCTCTGTTAAAGTCAGGCTTTGGAGATTGGCAAAGCAACTGAACAGCAACAAATCTTTGCCAATACTCAAGAGGTGACAGAAATCCAGGGTCCATGACTTAGAGACTCACTATCATTGCCCCTACCTGGTTCTTTGCTTCCATGTATATTCAGGTGTGCACACACAAGGAAAAAAAGAAAAAAGATGGATGCTTGCTTTAATCTTGTAAAACTAATGGTCTCATCTTAGAGATTTTTCCCAACCAAAAGGAACTTGTTGTTGTTCAGTCCCGAAGTGTGTCTGACTCTCTGCGACTCCATGGACTGCAACACACCAAGCTTCTCTGTCCTTCACCATCTTCTGGAATTTGCTCAAACTCATGTCTGTGGAGTCGGTGATGCCATCCAACCATCTCATCCTCTGTCATCCCCTTCTCCTCCTGCCTTCAATCTTTCCCAGCATCAGGGTCTTCCAATGAGTTGGCTCCTTGTATCAGGTGGCCAAAGTATTGGAGTTTCAGCTTCAGCAAAGTAATTAGCTCTCTATTTGTAGAATTGACTGTAATTCAGACCACCAGAAAAATCTCCAAGGGCAGCTTCCTTACTAAAATAAGAAATTCATAAATACATTTAAATTAAAAAAAATGTTGTCTTCATTTTTGCACACTCTTCCTTCCAGATCTCATGGATTCCCCAATATTCAAAAAGATCAATAACAGATGAGCTGGAAGGATAATGGATCAGGAAACCAGCTGACTAGTTACAGACACTAGTTTTCCCAGCTTCATAGTGAGGCACGGTTACACAGAGAGATGTACAGGTAGCCACCTCCCTACATCTTAGATGCTGAATCCTGGCACTCACACGTGTGATAATACATCTGTCCTCCTTTGCATCTCCTCAGGCATTTCATGGCTTCCTCTGGGGAAGACTCCAGAATTATTACATTTAGCACACTTGGCCTAATATATTTTTTTTCCTTTTCCTTTGCTTTCATTTTAGCCTAGTTTCCCAAGTCAGCATCCCCACCTTTCCAGGACACATTTGTCCTATTTCTTGTTTTATCATTAAATCAGTATCAAACAGCTTCCAACAAAACTGCTAATAATGCTGACATTTCAAATTTGTCATCAGCATTCCTCATTTTATGACTGATGCCTCAGTGAAGACTTACCCTCCTGCAGTGTACTTCTGAGATCTAAATACCATTCCAGGAAAAAAAAAAAAAAAAAACTTGATAGGGAACAGGGAGAATGGGGCAGGAATCAGATAAATAAGTATGTGTACTTTCCTCTACTTGGGTGAAGAAAGAGGCAAGTTTTCATCAGACAACAAGGCCTCCTCTACTCCATCATGAAAGCATCATAAGCTCATCATTAGCGTTCTTTTTAGAGATCCTTTACTCAGGCTGTGCTGTTTGCAAGCACATGGCAGGTGTAGTGGACACATGCTCATTTATTGTTGGTGTCCAGCAAGCATCCCTACTCTCAGGGAACAGCATCCTGTGTGCACTCGGGGTTAATTCTCTCCCTCACATTTTCATTCATTGTGGTTGTTTAGTCGCTCAGTCATGTCTGACTCTTTGTGACCCCGTGGATTGTAACCCATCAAACTCCTCTGTGCATGGGATTTCCCAGGCAAGAATACTGAGGTGCATTGCCATTTCCTTCTCCAGGGAATCTTCCTGACTCAGGGATCAAATCCTCCTCTCCTGCTTGACAGGCGAATTCCTTACCACTGAGCCACTTGGGAAGCTCCATGTTCATTCTTGCAGAGGCAATAAATAAGCCAAATGATATAGATACGGCCCAGGCAGCCAGTGGGATTCCCTCTACTGAGATGTTGATGGGGGTCTTAGTCCATTCAGGCTGTTATAACAAAATACCACACTGGGTGACTTATCAACAACAGAAATGTATTTCTCACTGTTCTGCAGGCTGGAAGTTTGAGGTCAGGGTGCCAGGATGTTTTGTGAGGAGCTGATTTCTCATTATAGCCTGACATAGTGGAAGGGGCAGGGGATCTCTCTGGGGTCTTTTTATAATGTGGCCACTAATCCCATTTGTGGGGCCCCCACCCTCATGACCTAATCACCCCCCACAAAGGCCCCACCTCCAACAACTATCACATTGGGCATTAGGATTTGAGTATGTGAAATTCAGGAGGACCTCTCACTGAAGGACTTCCCTGGTGGCTCAGATGGTAAAGAATCGGTCTGAAAGGTGGGAGACCAAGATTTGGTCCCTGGGTCAGGAACATCCCCTAGAGAAGGGAATAACTTTCCTGGTGGCTCAGCTGGTAAAGAAGCTGCCTGCAATGTGGGAGACCTGGGTTCGATCCTTGGGTTGGGAAGATCCCCTGGAGAAGGGAATGACTACCCACTCCAGTATTCTGGCCTGGAGAATTCCATGGTCTGTATAGTCCATGCGGTCACAAAGAGTCAGACACCACTGAGTGACTTTCACTTTCTTTCCAGTATTCTTGCCTAGAGAATTCTGTGGACAGAGGAGCCTGATGGGCTACAGTTCATGGGGTTGCAAAAAGTTGGACACGACTGAGCAACTAAAAATCAATATATGAAAGAAAAAGGAAAAAAAAAAAAAGCTCATTGAAATTGTGGCAGATGTGGGTGGCAGTGATACACAATAGAGGAGAAAAAACTTACAACAACAAGCTGGAGTTGATTCATTTCAGGGGTGACATCCTGATAAGACTGAGTGAGGAAGCCCCTTCCTAACGTTAGCCTTGCCAATCTACCCTGCTTCCTCTTTTTATACTTGAGCTTGGTTATCCAGCTCTCCCTGGAGTTATTGCATACCCTTCCAGTGATCTCTTTTTCTGCTGAAGTTCGTCAGAATTCATTCCTTCGGCCTGTGATCAAAGAACCTTTAGTGATACACGGGGGACATATGCTAAACTTGGGAGAATTGCAGAGCCGAAAGCTTGGTTAAAGGTTTGCTAAAAGCCAAGTCTTGTATCATTTTCCAAAATGCTTCCCTGATGGCTGTGTGGATCAGCACTACCTTTTGGCATTGATGGACCTTGGATTGATAGACCAAGGGAAGGCAGCTAGCAGTTTCCATCCACAGAGGACATAGGGCCAGATGCTTTACCTACATTTGTTTATTTCATTGAGTTGCCAGGAGCCTGAGAGGCATGTCAGAACTTATTCCTTTTTTGAACAAGTAAGTATTCTCTTTCAGCCACAAGGAATCACCCAGATCCCTGCAGATAGAGGAGAGCTGATACAAGATCATCACATGTCACTTGGTTAATGCTTCTCAGTGTGTGTGTGCATGCTCAGTTGCTTAGCTGCGTCAAACTCTTTGTGGCCCCATGGACTGTAGCCCACCAGGCTCCTCTGTCCATGGGATTTCCCAGGCAAGAATACTGGAGTGGCTTGCCATTTCCTTTTGCAAAGGAATGTTCCTGACCCAGAGATCAAACTCACATCTCCTGCGTTGGCAGGTGGATTCTTTTCCACTGAGCCAGTTGGGAAGCCCAGTGCTTCTCACTGTATCCCCAGAGGCCACTTAGAGTATTAACGAAAACTACCATTTTTGTTCTTTTTTTGTCAAACTTGGTAAAACATTCTGATGCCCTAACCTCACCCTGAAGGTGAAGGTGAAGTCGCTCAGTCGTGTCCGACTCTTTGCGACCCCGTGGACTGTAGCCCACCAGGCTCCTCTGTCCATGGGATTCTCCAGGCAAGAATACTGGAGTGGGTTGCCATTTCCTTCTCTAGGGGATCTTCCCCACCCAGGGATTGAACCCGGGTCTCCCGCATTGGAGGCAGACGCTTTAATCTCTGAGCCACCAGGGAAGCCCTATATCATATTATTATAGGCTGAATCATGTCCAGTCAAATTCATATGTTGAAATTCTCACCCCCACCTCATACAACAGAATGTGACAGTATTTAGAGATGGGTCTTTAAAGAGGTAATTGAGTTAAAATGAGTTCATATAAAGCTGGAGTTGATTCATTTCAGGGGTGACATCCTGATAAGACTGAGTGAGGAAGCCCCTTCCTAACGTTAGCCTTGCCAATCTACCCTGCTTCCTCTTTTTATACTTGAGCTTGGTTATCCAGCTCTCCCTGGAGTTATTGCATACCCTTCCAGTGATCTCTTTTTCTGCTGAAGTTCGTCAGAATTCATTCCTTCGGCCTGTGATCAAAGAACCTTTAGTGATACACGGGGGACATATGCTAAACTTGGGAGAATTGCAGAGCCGAAAGCTTGGTTAAAGGTTTGCTAAAAGCCAAGTCTTGTATCATTTTCCAAAATGCTTCCCTGATGGCTGTGTGGATCAGCACTACCTTTTGGCATTGATGGACCTTGGATTGATAGACCAAGGGAAGGCAGCTAGCAGTTTCCATCCACAGAGGACATAGGGCCAGATGCTTTACCTACATTTGTTTATTTCATTGAGTTGCCAGGAGCCTGAGAGGCATGTCAGAACTTATTCCTTTTTTGAACAAGTAAGATATTCTCTTTCAGCCACAAGGAATCACCCAGATCCCTGCAGATAGAGGAGAGCTGATACAAGATCATCACATGTCACTTGGTTAATGCTTCTCAGTGTGTGTGTGCATGCTCAGTTGCTTAGCTGCGTCAAACTCTTTGTGGCCCCATGGACTGTAGCCCACCAGGCTCCTCTGTCCATGGGATTTCCCAGGCAAGAATACTGGAGTGGCTTGCCATTTCCTTTTGCAAAGGAATGTTCCTGACCCAGAGATCAAACTCACATCTCCTGCGTTGGCAGGTGGATTCTTTTCCACTGAGCCAGTTGGGAAGCCCAGTGCTTCTCACTGTATCCCCAGAGGCCACTTAGAGTATTAACGAAAACTACCATTTTTGTTCTTTTTTTGTCAAACTTGGTAAAACATTCTGATGCCCTAACCTCACCCGAAGGTGAAGGTGAAGTCGCTCAGTCGTGTCCGACTCTTTGCGACCCCGTGGACTGTAGCCCACCAGGCTCCTCTGTCCATGGGATTCTCCAGGCAAGAATACTGGAGTGGGTTGCCATTTCCTTCTCTAGGGGATCTTCCCCACCCAGGGATTGAACCCGGGTCTCCCGCATTGGAGGCAGACGCTTTAATCTCTGAGCCACCAGGGAAGCCCTATATCATATTATTATAGGCTGAATCATGTCCAGTCAAATTCATATGTTGAAATTCTCACCCCCACCTCATACAACAGAATGTGACAGTATTTAGAGATGGGTCTTTAAAGAGGTAATTGAGTTAAAATGAGTTCATATGGGTGGGCTCTACTCCAATAGGACTGGTGTCTTTATAAGAAGAAGAGATGAGAACACAGACACACACAGAGGCAAAGCCATGTGAAGACACAGGGAGAACATGGCCATCTTCAAGTCAGAAGTATAGGCCTCAGAAGAAACCAACTTGCCTGACACCTTGACCTCAGACTCTTGACCTCCAGAGCTGTGAAAAGATAAATGTCTAGTGTTTAAGCCACCTAGGCTGCAACACTGTGTTCTGGTTTGTTGTTCCTTTGTTGTTCAGTCCCTAAGTCATGTCTCTTTGTGAGCCCATGGGCTGCAGCAGGTCAGCTTTCTCTCTCCTCCACTGTCTCCCATAGTTCATTCAAATTCACGTCCATTGAGTTGGTGATGCCATCCGACCATCTCATCCTCTGTCGTCCCCTTCTCCTCCTGCCCCTAATCCCTCCCAGCATCAGGGTCTTTTCCAATAAGTCACTCTTCACATCAGGTGGCCAAAGTATTGGAACTTCAGCTTCAACATCAGTTCTCCCAATGGATATTCAGCATTGATTTCCTTTAAGATTGACTGGTTTGATCTCCTGCAGTCCAAGGGACTCTCAAGAGTTCTCTAGCACCACAGTTTGAAAGCATCAATTCTTCAGCACTCAGCCTTCTTTACTGTCTAACTTTCACAGTGTATGTGTTTGGTACCCCTGGAAGATTCATGCATGTCCTGTGAGTCTCCAAGACATTACTACTAAACAAAGGCAAGATGGTGTCGTTGATTTTGATGTATTTTGGTACCTTTGATTTTTGTGCCCTATTTAGTGTTCTGAGTCACTCAGTTGTGTCTGACTCTTTGTGTCTGACTCTAAGAACAGTATCTCACCAGGCACCTCCATTCAGGGGATTCTCTAGGCAAGAATAATGGAGTTGGGTAGCTGTTCCCTTCTCCAGGAGATCTTCCCAACCCAGGGGTTGAATCTATCACGTCCATTGAGTTGGTGATGCCATCCGACCATCTCATCCTCTGTCGTCCCCTTCTCCTCCTGCCCCTAATCCCTCCCAGCATCAGGGTCTTTTCCAATGAGTCACTCTTCACATCAGGTGGCCAAAGTATTGGAACTTCAGCTTCAACATCAGTTCTCCCAATGGATATTCAGCATTGATTTCCTTTAAGATTGACTGGTTTGATCTCCTGCAGTCCAAGGGACTCTCAAGAGTTCTCTAGCACCACAGTTTGAAAGCATCAATTCTTCAGCACTCAGCCTTCTTTACTGTCTAACTTTCACAGTGTATGTGTTATGGTACCCCTGGAAGATTCATGCATGTCCTGTGAGTCTCCAAGACATTACTACTAAACAAAGGCAAGATGGTGTCGTTGATTTTGATGTATTTTGATACCTTTGATTTTTGTGCCCTATTTAGTGTTCTGAGTCACTCAGTTGTGTCTGACTCTTTGTGTCTGACTCTAAGAACAGTATCTCACCAGGCACCTCCATTCAGGGGATTCTCTAGGCAAGAATAATGGAGTTGGGTAGCTGTTCCCTTCTCCAGGAGATCTTCCCAACCCAGGGATTGAATCTGGGTCTTCTGCATTGCAGACATATTCTTTACTATCTGAGCCACCAGGGAAGACCTGTTGATAGGTGATTAAAAAAAAAATATATATATATATATATATATATATATATGCCCTCTCGTGGAGGGCAAGGATTATTTCCTAGACTCCTTCTGTGTTTCCTGAGGGTACAATACATCAAATGGACAAATCAGTGCTATTCTTGGTGGAAGTCTTGGATTTTTGAGTAGATTCAAGCTTGATCTTTCAAAAATATATATATATATATGCCCTCTCGTGGAGGGCAAGGATTATTTCCTAGACTCCTTCTGTGTTTCCTGAGGGTACAATACATCAAATGGACAAATCAGTGCTATTCTTGGTGGAAGTCTTGGATTTTTGAGTAGATTCAAGCTTGATCTTTCATTCATTTTACATTTCCCAACATTTGAGCAACATGTGTTGAGCTGACAGGGTAACTGGCACACTCAGTTTTGACAGGACAATGTCCTTCAAGCATGTGGGGAAACCAATGCCTTTGCTGCTACCGTTTGCACGTTTGTGTTTGCCCTGATGGCATTTCCAGTTTTCAGGTTGTGGTGAAGAGTATAGCAAGCTTCCTGGGTAGAAAGCTTAGAGTCATGATTTCTATGAGCTCGCTGTCTAAAATGTAGTGCGTGTGTACACAGTAACACTCACAGAATATTCTGCCAAGAATAAGTCAGAGATTAAACATTTTCAGGGATTTTTACAGTGTTATTTTCTATGGTTATATACACTTGATCTTGACTGCGTTTATGGTTCGACACTTTTAAGCCAAAGGCATGTTTTTATAAATGTCTGAATTAAACATAGGACAGTTTTCAAGATAGCTGAGTTGATGTTTAAGTGGTTTTGATTAACCTGGTTTTGCTTATTTGCTCCTACATATTCCTAAGTAGAGTCATCTCCCCTTGCATAAAGTGATTTGGGAACACAGCCCCAGGAAGCATAATTTGCTAAATAGCCAAAAGCATCATGTCCAGAATATTTTTGCAAAGTTGCCTGAAACTAAAAACTTGAGACTAATCAGCTAATCAGGTGATGCAGATTGGGAAATTGCAACAAAACTGTTGTGTTTGCTGTTCATTCGCTAATTGTGTCTGCTTCTTTAGCAACCCCATGGACTATAGCCCTCCAGGCTCCTCCATCCATGGGATCCTCCAGGCAAGAACACTCGATTGAGTTGACATTTCCTTCTCCAGGGGATCTTCCCGACCTAGGGATTGAACCCGCATATCTGGTGTCTCCTGCTTGGCAGGCGAATTATTTACCACTGAACTACCAGGGAAGCCCCAACCTAACTTTATAGATACCAGATTGATTAAGGTCAGCAAAAGCCAAAGCTGACAAGACTGCGGTTAGGAGGGTTGATGAACCAGTGAGCAGGGATTGGGTGTGAATGTGCAAAGTCTTTAGTGCATGCAGCTTTGCCCAGAGAAGCATGTGGTCATGTGTTCTTCTGGATACGTTTGTCATTGAGAGAAATGAACTCCTGATAAACAGGCTAGTGCTTCATGGGCACATCCTCACCCCAAGCTTGAAAAAGGTGGGTCCCATCTGGTTTAACACACTGTAGATTCTTCAAAGGCTCAGCTTCTCTGCTGCTTCTATAAACCTGTCATCTTAAGAAGCGTTGATCCTTAGGCATCTTAGAACAATGACGTCATTCTGATAGTTTCTACTGAGCATCTGTACAGCACCAGGAAAGTAGCTATCTAACCTCTAAGGCAAAGTAAGTAGGTATCTTGCCTTTGAGGGGTATGCAGTCTTCTTGAAGGTGTGAAATGTGGAAATAAGTAATGATAAAATAAGGCAGAAGAAAATGCCATTTAATAGGTATGAAATGAGGTGCCATGAGAGCTCAGAGGAGAATAGTATTTCTCACCCTAGATGCCAAGGCTGGGACAGATTTTTTTAAATAATTTTATTTATTTCCCTATCTGTTTTTGGCCACTCTGGGTCTTTGTTGCTGTGCATGCTTTCCTTTAGTTGCGCGAGTGGGGGCTATTTCTCTAGTTGTGATGCGTGGGCTTCTCATTACGGTGGCTTCTCCTGCTGTGGAGCACAGGCTCTAGGGCATTCGAGTTTCCATTGCTGCAGCACGTAGGCTCAGCAGTTGTGGCTCCCAGGCTCCAGAATACAGGCTCCATAGTTGTGGCACATGGACTTAGTAACTCTGCGGTGTGTGGACCTTCCTCAACCCAGGATGGAACCCATGTCTCCTGCATTGACAGGCAGATTATTTACCATTGAGCCACCAGGGAAGCCCCCAAACAGATCTTTGAAAGGATAATTCCCCACCTGTCCCCCACGTTGAAATCTTGCTTGAGTTCTGGGTTTTAATAACCAAAGACTACTGTTTATTTCAACTTAAGTATTACTTAAGCATCTCAAACTCAATATACTCAAATCCATAGGCATCCATTTTCCCTTTCCACACATATCCATCAATCTAGTCTTCCTTTCCTCTTCTATCACCTCATAAGAGATTCTGATTCATTTGCTGAGGCCATAAAACCAAGGGGTCGCTCTTGGCTCTTACATCTTCCTCATCTCTACAATCTCCTTCAGATTTGAGATCCTACAATCTCTCAAATCTGTCAGTGCCTCTCCAAATCCATTTTCACAGAGTTGAGGCCACCATGATTTCTCATGCAGATTACCCCCAGAGCTTTCAAACAACTTGACCAGCTTTCTGGTTCTTGTTCCCTTTTAGGGTGAATATATATTCGGGGTTGCTTGGAACAGTCCCAATTACCACTATTGTTCTGATGTAATTATGAATCATCCTTCCGTCCCGTCCATAAACTGCTGTTTTGAACAACTGATCATGACTTCTCAACATTCTGCTCACTCTTCTGGGCCAGAAGGACCTTGCAAAAGCTTAATACTACTCTTACTCTTTATTTTGTTACTATGCTTCTCACTTTCTTTATGCTTGCATGCATAAGTAGCTTCAGTTACGTCCAACTCTTTGCAACCCCCTGCTAAGCTCCTCTGTCCATGGGATTCTCTAGGCAAAGACTGGAGTGGTTTGCCATGCCCTCGTACATGTAATCTGTAATTGTCTAGTTTATTTACCTATTAACTAGTTCAAGATCTCTTTTTTCTACCTTCCTACTACCCTTATAGTTTATCCCCTAGAGTTAATTTTACTTACCTTTCTGTTCTCTAAATCCTATAACATAATAGAATAAATGTTTGAAAATATAAGTTGAATGTTGCTTTTTATTGTTCATATAGTGAAAGAAAGCAGGATGAAGGCCAATCATTTGCTGAGGCCATAAAACCAAGGGGTCGCTCTTGGCTCTTACATCTTCCTCATCTCTACAATCTCCTTCAGATTTGAGATCCTACAATCTCTCAAATCTGTCAGTGCCTCTCCAAATCCATTTTCACAGAGTTGAGGCCACCATGATTTCTCATGCAGATTACCCCCAGAGCTTTCAAACAACTTGACCAGCTTTCTGGTTCTTGTTCCCTTTTAGGGTGAATATATATTCGGGGTTGCTTGGAACAGTCCCAATTACCACTATTGTTCTGATGTAATTATGAATCATCCTTCCGTCCCGTCCATAAACTGCTGTTTTGAACAACTGATCATGACTTCTCAACATTCTGCTCACTCTTCTGGGCCAGAAGGACCTTGCAAAAGCTTAATACTACTCTTACTCTTTATTTTGTTACTATGCTTCTCACTTTCTTTATGCTTGCATGCATAAGTAGCTTCAGTTACGTCCAACTCTTTGCAACCCCCTGCTAAGCTCCTCTGTCCATGGGATTCTCTAGGCAAAGACTGGAGTGGTTTGCCATGCCCTCGTACATGTAATCTGTAATTGTCTAGTTTATTTACCTATTAACTAGTTCAAGATCTCTTTTTTCTACCTTCCTACTACCCTTATAGTTTATCCCCTAGAGTTAATTTTACTTACCTTTCTGTTCTCTAATTCCTATAACATAATAGAATAAATGTTTGAAAATATAAGTTGAATGTTGCTTTTTATTGTTCATATAGTGAAAGAAAGCAGGATGAAGGCCAGTACATAATTTCACCTGTATGATAACCTATATCCCAGAGAGCTGCCCTACGACAAGAGATTATAATGTACCAGTGCATCCTCTGATTTTGTCCAAAGGTCAACTAACTGTGCCTCACAGGCCACATGTGGCCTGTGATTGTTTTTGCATAGCCCATGGCCTACGAATATTTTTAAAATGTTTTTAAATGGTTAAAAATAAGAATAGGTGATTAAAATCATATGTCATCTGCAAAGCCTAGAATTTTCATTACTGGCCTTGGTTGAAAATGTCAACCAATCCCAGCCCTTTAATAAGAGTTATGCCTTAAGACTATGGACAAATTCAAAGCAGATTTGCCCTAACCAATTATGGAAATGAACTTGAAGAGGTCAAGAGCACGTACCAATTATTTAAGGGTTTCTGGGGAGAAAAAGAACAAGAACAACAAAAAAAGCAAAACAAAATCTGAACTGTAGCTTAAAGGAAAAAAGGAAAAAAAATTAGACCCTCTATCATGTGTCAATTAGAATGTTCACCACAAAACAACAGCTACACCAGTCATGTGCAGAAGAGAGAAAAAAAAAAAAGAAAAGAACAATCATCTAGGTCAGGGACTGGCAAATTACAGCTTGTGAGACCGCCACCTGCTTTTATAAATAAAGTTTCACTGGAATGCAGCCAATGGTAGAGTTGAGTAGTTTCATCAGAGACCGGAAGGTCCACAATGCCTAAAATATTTCTTCTCTGGCCCTTTAAGCAAACATTTTCTGGCCACTGATTAGGAGGAAAAACAAAAACAAAAAAACAGTCAATAGACAGTAACTACAAGGTGACTCAAATGTTTAGATTAGTAGACAAATCATTCTAAAAATAACTATTTTCCACACTTAAGAATTTAAAGAAAAAGATGGACACAGTAAGTTCATTAATGGAAATCTCAGGAGTGGAATGAAACCTGTAAGTAGGAACTAAATTGAATTCTAGAACTCAGGTGGTATATACTATCTGAAATGTAAACAGCAGGTTAGAAAATGCTGAATAAACAAATCAGTAAACCTGAAGACAGAATAGAATAATAGCATTGAGGAACAGAGAGAAGAAAAAAATATTGAAAAATAGTTGAACAAAGCCTCAGTGGCCTGTGGGAAATATCAGACATTTAAATACATGTAATTGAAGCTCCAAATGGAAGGTAGAGACAGAAAGTCGGACAGAAAATATATTTTAAAAAGTAATGACCAAAAACTTTCCAACTATGGTGAAAACATCAACCTATAAATCCTGAGAGTATAGAAAAACATATATAAGCAATCTAAATACAAAGAAATAACATACCCAGGACATTATAAAGAAACTGCTCAAAAGCAAAGATACAGAGTGCATCTTCTCTTGGAAAGACCATCTTTATTGGGTCTGTTGTGCAATCTGAGTCTAGAACGTAGGGCCATCCCAGTGAAACATTGTGCAGACTTCTGGGGATGAAAATCAGTGAGAGATAGAAAAAGGACTCATCGATAGCAACATCAAAGGGAAGTCAAAGACTGGGAATTAAAGAAAAAGAGAGAAAAGGCAAAGAGATCCACAAAAATGAAGAGAGCATATCTGGTAAACTCTATAGTAGTCGAGATAGAGTGCCAACGTTATTGGAAATACATGACTAATGGGGCTGAAGCTGGGAAGGTGATCTCACTAGGACAGACAGTCTCATCCTATTGCAAAAGTGCAGACTACGGTGATTCTGCATATATAGGGAATAGCTGGGGTTGGATAAAATAGTGAGAACCAATGTAATATAAACGCCTCTCCTGGACACCAGCAATAAAAGTGTTTCATTGCTTGTTGATAACCAAGGTCCTCAGATGCTTCCAGTTATTAATTTTAGGGAACTTTTTAAAAACTACAGCACCGAAGGTCCCCAGTGAACGCTGGAAGAGGGTTGTGAAGTGGAGAACGTATGGCTACTGTGTTGTTTGGGGACACTTTTTGGCACATACAATGATGGAATAAAAAAGTAAATAATGTTTGCCAATATTTTAAAAATTTGAAAGTTTTCACATAAAGGTTCAGAATTTTAGCTTTTTCTTTAAAAGACAATTTTTTTAAATAAATAAAAATCCATGAAATGTTGGGCTTACAGGGAGACACATTTTTGAAACTGAGAACTGTTGCTTTATTTAGATAACGTGAATACTATAGTTTGCTACTTGTTATCAGTATTCATCATCACACACGTGCTGCTTTCATTTTTTGCAGAGTTAAGTGGAAAGGAAAAATTGCCTTTACCCAAGTGTTAAAAGGGCTTCCTAGGTGACGCTGTGGTTAAGAACCCTCCTGCCAGTGCAAGAGATGTAAGAGACGTGGTTTTGATCCCTGGGTCGGGAAGATCCCCTAGGGAAGGAAATGGCAACCCACTCCAATATTCTTGCCTGGAGAATCCCATGGACAGAGGAGCCTGGTGGGCTACAATCCATAGGGTCGCAAAGAGTTGGGCATACTGAAACGACTTAGCATGCCTACTAGTGTTAAACATGGAAGAAAAGTTGCATGATCTATTACAAATAAATAAAATAAGCTAAATTTATAATAAAATTTGTGGAGATGTAGAATATTTTCATATGTAAAACCTAAATCATATACCATCCCCGTTTCACTCAAATGCAGCAGCTGGGTGTCTCCTCGCAAATATTTGACTTTCTTTAAATGTTTGCAGTGGAATGAACAACACAGAGGATGTGTAAACAGTTCTAAATGCTACTTTTCCATTACCAACCGAATACCTACTTGTAATAGTTTGTACATATTCTGGATTTATGGCTGTAAATCCCTGTTTCAATGTCATGGTTGACAAGCCCACTCATATACCTCTCGTGAGCCCCTGGGATAACGATGTAGGTCATTCTACAGCAATGTCACCTCTCTTGAGACCACAGAACAGGCTCCTGGTTGTTATCTTAAACACTTTCTAACAATTTTCTAACATTGCATTTCTAGAATAGCTTGGAAGTATGTGCTATTAGTAGGTGTGAGTAGGTTGGGCAAGACAGCAGTCTGATTTCTTGGAACAGGGCCATTTTAGTGGATTAGATTCCAGAGATTTTCCTCATCCAGACTTCTGGTATACCTACAATTTCCTGCTCAGAAATCTCTTCAAGTCTTAACCCGGGGGGAGTGATAACTCTGAGAAAGCAGCTTATCAGCAACACATGGAATCAGGCTGCAATCAGGCTAGTCCTCTTTCAGACAGTCCGTGAGGGGGGATCTCGTCATTGGAGCACCAAGGTACCGTCAAGTCATTGTGGCTTAGAAGGTTAAGAATCTGCCTGCAATGTGGGAGACCAGGTTTGATCCTTGGATCTGAAAGATCCCCTGGAGAAGAGAATGACAACCCACTCTAGAATTCTTGCCTGGAGAATTCCGTGGACAGAGGAGACTAGGGCACTGCAGTCCATGGGTAGCAAAGAGTCAGGCACGACCGGGCATCTAACTCTTTCACTTTCTTTCTTTCCTGTTGAACTGACCTATGTCAGTGCTATTTTGCAAGCTGCAGTGAGTTTTACATGAGGAGTTTTCTTGAGAAAAATAAAATGAGAATTTTAGGTGCATGGAGGCTAATAAAGTCAGTGCATTTATTACCATTGAGGATGCAAAGTCTCAACAGTTACCTAATCTGTGAATAACTGCGCTGTTTGTAACATCATCAACAGGGACTAATGGGGACACAGTGCTTAGGATTGCAAGTATTTGCAACCTGTCATCTTATTAGTACAAGGATCGAATTTGCTACTCAGTTCCTCAGCAAATACTCGGTATCATGTTTGTGTCTTCTTGTTATAATTTGTACCATATTAGTAGCATCTTACCATATTAGTGACATTTAAATGTTTTTAAAATTATGTCTCTTGGGTGGATGGAAATGGAATGTTCTGAGGTTGTGGGAGTATTAGTCATATTAAACGTGCCCTGTTAGCAGCTTTCTCTTAAACTGATACTTCAATGAGGTTCTAATATAAACAAAATGTACTTTTGAAATGTGCTTCTAGCTATAATCCATTTCTCCCAGTCCATTAGCCACTTTGCCTCCTTTTCCTGAAACTTGAGATTGTGCTCTTATTGAGGAGCCAAAGTATTTGCTCAGTTCTTGAATTCCAGCGGTGAGCAGGTGACTTCAGTGCCCATTTTCTCTGGGTCCCGTAGTTGTCATATTACCACCCTCACTCCTAAGACACACAAGCATCTTTCCAGATTTCTCTGTGTGCACCTCTCTGTACCACTTACCACCCTTCCTTTAGTCTCTTCCAAAACAATGGTGACTGCTATTCCTGCTTTCACATTGTCGTGCTCTTTGGATTTCAACAGTCTAATTTTCTTACAGACAAAGGCATAAGGAGCACTGAATTGTCAAAGCACCCCAGATCGACAACACAGGGTTTTACAGTATCACTCAGTCCTCAAGTTATGTCCCACCCTTTGTGACAGCATGGGCTGTGGGTTGCCAGGCTCCTCCATTGCCACTATCTCCTGGAGTTGGCTCAAACTCATGTCCATTGACTTTGACTGTGTGGATAACAACAAACTATGGAAAATTCCAAAAGAGATGGGAATACCAGACCACCTGATCTGCCTCTTGAGAAATCTGTATGCAGGTCAGGATGCAACAGTTAGAACTGGACTTGGAACAACAGACTAGTTCCTAATCAGGAAAGGAGTATGTCAAAGCTGTATATTGTCACCTTGCTTATTTAACTTATATGCAGAGTACATCATGAGAAATGCTGGGCTGGAGGAAGCACAAGCTGGAATCAAGATTGCTGGGAGAAATATCAATAACCTTAGATATGTGGATTATACCACCCTTATGGCAGAAAGTGAAGAAGAACTAAAGAGCCTCTTGATGAAAGTGAAAGAAGAGAGTGAAAAAGTTGGCTTAAAGCTCAGCATTCAGAAAACAAAAATCATGGCATCTGGTCCCATCACTTCATGGCAAATAAATGGAGAAAGAGTGGAAACAGTGTCAGACTTTATTTTGGGGGGCTCCAAAATCACTGCAGATGGTGACTGCAGCCATGAAATTAAAAGACGCTTACTCCTTGGAAGAAAAGTTATGACCAACCTAGACAGCATATTAAAAAGTAGAGACATTACTTTGCCAACAAAGGTCCATCTAGTCAAGACTATAGTTTTTCCAGTAGTCATGTATGGACGTGAGAGTTGGACTGTAAAGAATGCTGAGCACTGAAGAATTGATGCTTTTGAACTGTGGTGTTGGAGAAGACTCTTGAGAGTCCCTTGGACTGCAAGGAGATCCAACCAGTCCATTCTGAAGGAGATCAGTCCTGAATGATCACTGGAAGGGCTGATGTTGAAGCTGAAACTCCAATACTTGGCCACCTGATGCAAAGAGGTGACTCATTTGAGAAGACCCTGATGCTGGGAAAGGTTGAAGGCGAGGGAAGAAGGAGGAGATGACAGAGGATGAGATGGTGGGATGGTATCACTGACTCAATGGACATAAGTTTGAGTAAACTCTGGGAGTTAGTGATGGACGGAGGCCTGGTGTGCTGCAGTCCATGGGGTCACAAAGAGTCGGACACCACTGAGTGACTGAACTGATGTCCATTGAGTCGGTGATGCCATCCAACTGTCTCATCCTGTTTGCCCCCTTCTCCTTCTACCCTCAATCTTTCCCAGCATCAGGGTCTTTTCCAATGAGTCAGCTCTTCATATCAGGTGGCCAAAGTATTGGAGCTTCAGCTTCAGCATCAGTCCTTCCAATGAACAGTCAGGACTGATTTCCTCTAGGATTGACTGGTTTGATCTCTCTGCAGTCCTAGGGACTCTCAAGAGTTTTCTCCAGCACCACAATTCGAAGACATCAATTTTTTGGCACTCAGCTTTCTTTATGGTCCAACTCTCACATCCACATATGACTACTGGAAGGATCATAGCTTTAACTATTCAAGCCTCTGTTGGCAAGTGATGCCTCTGCTTTTTAATATGCTGTCTAGGTTTGTCATAAACAGTGTGAAGCTGGTTTAGGAACCACTTTATGAAGTGACCTAACCCAGGGTTGGCTTTGTACCATGGCCTTTTCTCCCATTTATAACCAACCACATGGACATTGTTGTTAAAAAGAGCTTCAAACTGTGCAGAGAGTTTGTGTGTTCCTTTCCTAGGACTGCCAAACAAAATACCAAAACTGGGTGGCCACAATCACCAGGTATTTGTTGTCTCAGAGCGGAGCTAGACGTCTGAGAGCGGGTGTCAGCAGAGTCATCTTCCTCTAAAGTTTCTAGGGGGACATTCTGTCTTCGCCTCCCCTCCTGCTGCTATTCGTTGTTGCTGTTTAGTCACTCAGTTATGTCTGACTCTTTGCAACCCCATGGACTGTCGCCCACCAGGCTCTCTGTCCATGGAATTTCCCGGGCAAGAGTACTGGAGTGAGCTGCCATTTCCTTCTCCAGAGGATCTTCCCAACCCAGGGATCCAACCCAAGTCTCCTGCATTGCAGGTGGATTCTTCACCGCTGAGCCTCCAGGGAAGCCCCTCTGTTGGTATAACATGTCCCTAATATTTGGGGTCCCTTGGCTTTGGAAATGGGTGACCATCCACTCTAGTTGGATGACCGTCTTCTCTCACTGTATTCATACTGTTTTCCCTCTTGTGCATGTCTGTTTCTGTGTGCAGATTTTCTCTTTTGAAAAGTTCACCGGTCGAGTTGCATGAGGACTCACTCCGTTGATTCCCCTCTAAGTTGATTGTCTCCATCAGCGTCCTGTTTCCCAATAAGGTCCTGTTCTGAGATTCCAGGCACTGGGGTCGTAACACATCCTTTGGAGGAGGGGTACAGTTAAGCCCATCACAGCCCAGTTCTTGCTTCTTGTATGTTTCTGCACCCACAGTGCCGCAGCCACAGCCTTGGAGCCGTGCAGCCACCGGGGATGCTGAGCCATCATTGGTCCCCAGAGAACAGCACTATTCATCTGGGGACCCAGTTGTCTGAGTTCCAGAGAGCTTCAGACCACTTCTTGAGCAGCAGCATGGAGGGAACATGGAGTGATCAGAATTCTAAATCAGCACCTTATTTACTTTATTTATAGCAAATAAATGTATAGAGAAAATGAAGAGAAACAGGATGAAGAGGTGGGGACAGGATTGCATTATTAAAACAGGGGTTACTTAAAAAATTTTTTTTATTGGAGTATAGTTGCTTTATAACACTGTGATGGTTTCTACTGTACAGCAAAGTGAATCAGCTACAAGTATACATATGTGTGTGGGTTAGTCGCTCAGTCGTGTCTGACTTTTGCGGCCCCATGGACTATAACCCACCAGGCTCCTCTGTCCATGGAGTTTCCCTGACAAGAATACTGGAGTGTGTTGCCATTCCCTACTCCAGGGGATCTTCCAGACTCAGGGATCATCGACCCAGATCTTCTGCATTGCAAACTGATTTTTTTTTTTTTTTACTGAGTCACAAGGGAAGCCCCAAGTATATATATATATATATATATACCCCAAAATTAAAAAAAAATAAACAAAACAAAATTGAAGATGAGATAGACATTAAATGTTAAATTAAACTTGTGATCAATTTCTAAATTAAAAAAGGAGTGCATCTTTTTAAATCTACCCAATGTATTTCCAAAAGATCTATCATGTGTCAAATACTAGAAGTATGGAAAGAAACAGACAGTGTTCACAGTGAAATTATGCCTTCCGTGAATTCACCGGCTAGCTCAATGGGTATCTTAAAGAAACATTACAATAGTGATTATGTTCTCGTTGGTGTAAATCCTAACACATACAGTTTATTGAGCACTTACACTGTGCTATGTGGCACGCTCATGATGTGACTTCTGTTAGCTCATTAAGCCTTAGCACAGTTCAGTGATGTGGGTTTTATCTTCCTCACTTTATCACTGATAGCCAGCAGGGTTCTCTAACACAGGGGTCCCCAACCTCTAGGATTGCCTGACGATCTGAGGTGGAACTGATCTCATAGAAATAGAAATACAGTGCACAGTAAATATAATGCACTTGAATCATCCTGAAACCATCCCCCCTGCCTCCTTCCTGTCCCCCACCCAAGTCCATGGAAAAATTGTCTTCCATGAAACCAGTCCCTGCTGTCAAAAAGGTTGGAGACTGCTGCTCTAACACACCCAAGACTGCACAGGCTGGGAGTGGGACCAAACTGGATTTGCCGACTCTTCTTCCCATCTCTACAAAACCCCCTATGTCCAGGGGCTGCCTGTGGTCCTTGGCAAAGTCCACTATCCCTCGCCCCCTCTTGCATCTGGCTCAGCTCTGCCCAGCCCCTGCACATTGTGGGTTGTTAGTGGGAGCTATTCTAAGGAAGACCAGCATATATTCCTAGAAGCCTAGGAGGTGGGCACTGGGGGTGGGGGGCGAGCAATGAAAATAGCACTCATCTGCTTCCAATGGGCATTTTGCATAGGCAGAGGGACTTTATGCTTGCAACCTCTCTGCTCCATCTTGGAGCCCAAGCCCCAGGCACAGGAGAGATTCAGCAGGTTAGAGTCCTTCCTTGTCAAAGGCAGGTTGTAAATTCTTGGAAAATATAGAGGTGGCGTCACATCTGTTTCTCTCCCTCTGTATAAAGAAAAATAAAATGCCATTGTGAATAAGTACCTCGTAAAGGCTTTTGCATCCTGATGGAGAGAGAAGCAGGAGGATGAAAAAGAAAAATAAACTTTGCTGTTTGACAGGAGAGAATCTTCTGGATAGCTTGATGCATGCAAACTCTTGATCTGGGAGGCAGGGGGTGGTTTCACAGGGGTATGTGTATGTTGTGTATGTGAAGCAGTCTACTCAGGACTAGTGAACTTCATGGAATGGTGTCTGGCAAAGGCTGGAGGAAGAAGTTGTGGGAGCTATTTTTTTAATTAATTATTTTTATTTTGGCTGCATTGGGTCTTCATCACAGTGCTTGGACTCTTCTCTACTTGCACCACGCAAGCTTCTCTTGTAGCGGTGGAGAGGCTTAGTTGCCTCACAGCATGTAGGATCTTAGTTCCCTGACCAGGGATTGAACCCGTGTCCTCTGCATTGGAAGGTGGATTCTTAACCACTGGACCACCAGGGATATCCCTGGGAGTTACTATCTAAGGGTCCAGCATTTCAGTTTCGCAAGATGAAAAGGTTCTGTGGCCAGATTCTGATGAGGTTTGGCAACAAGGTAGCTCAACTGTAGAGTTAAAAATGATTAAAATGTTAAATGTTGTCATAGATAGTTTGCTGCTGCTGCTGCTAAGTCGCTTCAATCGTGTCCGACTCTGTGCCACCCCAGAGATGGCAGCCCACCAGGCTCCCCCGTCCCTGGGATTCTCCAGGCAAGAACACTGGAGTGGGTTGTCATTTCCTTCTCCAATAGTTTACACAACTTTAAAAAATCAACATCCTTTACTGTACCAATGTTATATCTCAATCACAAAATAAGAGTGAAATAAATTTTTAAAAATGTTCCACTTTCCTTTAATTTTGGTGGAGCCCCTAGAAGGGTTGCACCTATCTTTGATACTTTTATGCAGAGTGGACAGGCAATTGCAGAGCTTCTGCCTGCAATATATCAGTGGATTTTAAAAATTAATCATTTTATTTTTGGTTGTTCTAGGTCGTCATTGCTGCATACGGGCTTTCTCCAGTTGCAACGAGCAAGGGCTGCTCTTTATGGAGGTGCACGGGCTTCTGATTCCAGTGGCTTCTCTTTATGCAGAGCATGGGCTCTAGGGCTTGTGGGCTCAGTAGTTTGGCGTACCGGCTTAGTTGCTCTGCAGCATGTGGGATCTTCCTAGACTGGGGGTTGAACCCATATGCCCTGATATAAATATCAGTTTGGCTGAAAAGTTCATTCAGATTTTTCCATACCTAGACCAGTTTTTGGCCAACCCCATAATTTTCCTCCAGTGCTTTGCCCATCTTCCTGTAGCTTCTTCTGCCACCCAGGTCCTATGAGTAACCTGTCTTTATCCTCGTGGAGCTACCTTCACTATGATTTTGATGCCAAGGAAATGACTGTTTTTGTTGAATAAATCCAACAGAGCCTTAGTCCCCAGGAAATGTGTATCTTTCTCCTTTGTGTTTGTTCCAGTTTGCAGGTCACTGTTTCTCTGGTTATTTAAGCTCTCTGGACTATTCAGCGATTTCTCAGTGGCTTGCTCTCTTGATGTCCTCTTATTCCAGTCCACATTCTCTTAGGGTGTACTCACAACTTGATCTTGCCCAGCTGCATGTCAGCATTTTGGAATCGGCTGCCGTGCAACCCATCAGTGTTAGGATAGACTTTGCATCACTGCTTACACGATGTAGTTCAACCCACTCCATCACCACCTGGTCCAGACCAGCTCGTTTATTGCCCAGAGGGTTGCAAAAATCCTGACCTGCCTTCCCCATTGTCAGCAGCCAAGGGGACACAGGCTGTCCCCAGTGGATTCCCTTGGTGGGTGGCTTTTCATTGCTCTTGGAGCAAACCCAGCCCCCACCCTGTGGTGACCGAGGCTCTGCTTTAAACTGCTTCTCTTTTTAAATTTTATATTATACTGGAGTATAGATGACTTACAGTCTTGTGTGAGTTTCCGGTGTGCAACAAAGTGATTAATTTGTACATACGCATGTATCTTTCTTTTTCGAATTCATTCTCCATGTAGGTTATTACAGAGTATTGAGTGAGTAGACTTCCATGTGCTATTCAGTACATCCTTGTTTTTTTTTCTTTTTAATTGGAGTATACTTGATTACAGTGTTGTATTGGTTTCAAGTGTACAGCAAAGTGAATCAATTATACATATACATATACCCACTCTTTTTTTAGATTCTTTTTCCATATGTGCCATTAGAGAGTATTGGGTAGAATTCCCTGTACTATAGGTAGGTCTTTATTAGTTATCTGTTTTACATATAGTAGTGTGTACATGTCCATCCCAATCTCCCAATGTATCCCTCCCTCACCCCCTGGTAACCATGAGTTTGTATTCAGTACCTCCTTGTTTATTTTCTATTGTATGTATAGTAGTCTGTACATGTTAATCCCAAACTCTCAGTTTATCCTTCTTCCCCACCTTTCCCCTTTGGTAATCATAACTTTGTTTTATTAGTCTGCGAGTCTGTTTCTATTTGGTAAATAAGTTCATGTGTATCTTTTTTTTTTTATTCCACATATAAGTGATATCATACGATATTTGTCTTACTCTGTCTGACTTACTTCACTTAGTGTGTTAATCTCTGGGTCCATCCACGTTGCTGCAAATGGCAATATAGCATTCTTTTTAAATGGCTGAGTAGTATTCCATTTATATACACACCACAGCTTCTTTATTCATTCTTCTGCAGTTCTATTTACAATAGCCAGGACATAGACGCAATCTAAATGTCCTTCGACATATAAATGAAGTAAAGAAGACAGTACATATTAAGCTGGTCTTTACCTTGCTTTCCAATCTCAGCTCTTGCCCCACTGGCCTTATTAATCTACAAAACATGGGTATCCTTTCCATCTATTACCACAGTCTCTGTCCTAAACCTTGGCCACTATGCCTGTGGCTATTCCTCATGGGGAAACCAAAGGAAGGATGAGTCTGGCTTCAGAAAATTCATCTCCAAGGTTGGAAAAATAAGAGCCTTGATTCCTCACTATTTATGGAAATAGAAGTAGCAATGGTTTTTACATGGAAGGCAATATTCATGTGCTTATTAATTAATCTGTTCATTGATTCAATACATAGTGAACACTTCACTACACCCATGTTCTATATTTCAAGCTAGGGGCTGGGTAATTGAGTAGTGCTTTTATTATAATTATGCATTTAAATTAAAATAATCATGTCAGTGACCTTGGCCTCATTAACCTGGACGATTTTAGCAATACCTGCCTGAACAATGCAGTAATTGAACGGCCCTTATTGATTAATTCATATAAATCTAAGCATCTCCCTGTCCAAGTCAGTCTTTTTGGTGGCCTAAATATTCTTTGAAGACACTAGCATTCAGGATAATGTGGTTGGATTTGCTGCAACTTCTACTGCCAAAGAGATAAAAATTGGACACGGACAGCTATGTGGCTTTAAGAGGAAGAAGAAATTAGTAGATTTTTCCACGCTACCTGGCTAACAGAGACTGTGGTTAACTGTCTCCATGCAATGCTGAAGACCCTTACTGGAGGTCACCCACTGGCGTCCTTCTGCTCTGTAGACTGTCTGAGTGGAACAGTGGCTTTATGGTAGGATATTGTAGCTATTACAAAAATGAAGACTCCTGGCTCAAAATGGATCAACCTACTCAGGACTTCTATTCTTACAGATAATAGTGTCAAGCGAGGGCACAGTAATATCATATAAAATAAAGGTCCCAGCACTAATTAGGTTGGGTTTCTCAAGTCATTTTTCACATTCAGTTTAGTGTTTAGTAACTCGGCTTTTTAATGAAGACTTGCTTTCATACAGCTGAAAGTCCAGGGCTGCCTGTCCTATATTATCTAATATTTCACAGTGATATTCGATTTCTGTAGCACATTAGAAAAGATAGGTCACCAGGAGCTTCATCAGTGTTGCTTTTAGGCCATTGCTTTGCAACTGATTAATTATGATGTTGAGCTGATAATTGACAAACGGATTGATTATTTTAAAATAATTCTGCTTTGAACACGAGAACAAGGAGCTTTAAATATATCCACTGTGAAAGCAGTTCCTGGAACATTGGCCAGGTTGCAAATGGGGGGAAAATTGGTTTTGAATTTGAATATTTGAATATGTTTACTTTGATATTAAAATGATTTAAAATGGAAGTTTTCGGGGTGGTAGTAAATAGAAAATGTCAGTGTGCTCATTTCACGTAACAAGGTTTGAGGAATTGATTGAATAATCAATCTGGTTATGAGCAGAATTTCAAACGTAGAAATAATTTGCTGACCACCCCCCCTCCGAGGACGCAGCCCACCGAATGTTCCATTCTGTCTGTTTAAACTCTGGACTCCAGTGAAGAGAATCGTTAACACCTCCCAAACCTGATTTATGGGAAACAGCTGTCTCCTGCTGGTGTCACGGTGATAAAATGTCTCACTGTCTTGGGCGAATCTCATTCCTGGCAGAGGGGCCATGTGTTCAAGCAGGTGGGAGGATGAGAGGGTACACAGGATGAAAGGAGGGAGAGAAAACACAATCAGGGGAGTCCTTGATGCTACCAAAAGTTGAAAGCCCAAGGTGTCACTCCCTTAATCTCGTAGAGAGTGTCAAGTCCAGACTGTGTCCACCTCTCCAGGGCTCAGATGTGTTTCTCTGTTAGCTTTCTGTTTAAATATTTATTTATAAATATAAATATATACATTCATTCATTTATTTATGTCTGGCTATATCAGGTTTTAGTTGTGGCACATGGAATCTTCACTGAGGCTTGTAGCATCTTTCCTTGCTGGGTGCAATCTTCTCTCTAGTTGTGACTCACAGGCTGAGAAGTTACAACATGAGGGCTTAGTTGCCTCATGGCATGTGGGGGTCCTAGTTCCCTGACCAAGGATAGAACTTGCATCCCCTACATTGGAAGGCGATTCTTAATCGCTGGACCGCCAGGGGTGTCCCCTTTGTTAGCTTTCATAAGGCTTGTGTGAGAAATCAGTTCATTAACTCAAATGTGCAAGATGATTTATTTCATCCTTTACTTGGAATCGACTTAATGTTGAATCCAGTCTCGTATCCTACTCTTCAGGAAAACATTTATTGTCAGCCATCATAAAACCCTCCCTTTTCCTAGGCAGGTGCAGAGGCCTGGGAGGTGCAGATTGCAACAGCAGGGAGACGACTGGGGATGGTTCATCGACCACCAGTTGATATGGTTACCAAGGCAACATCTGTTGTGTGGTGCCCATGGGTTCTCTTGGCCTGGTGGCTCAGTCTCTTCTTCACCATCCTTAAGAGTAATGGCTCTATAGTGAAGCTAGAAACTCTGCCACTTAGAATCCAGCTTTCCTAGGGTCACTATGCAAACTGTCTTCTTCTTGGGACTTGAGATGTCTCACCCACTTGCAGTCTTTCGAGCTCCTTCTCTTCTGATGCCTCCTAAAGTCATTCCCACTCTCTCAGTCACCCTTAAGGTCACCTGCTGTAATCTCTCAAGTGGGTTTCTGTTTCAAAAATTATGAACTCAAACACCCACAAAATCCACACTTAGACAAGTGAATGAAGGAGGCAGACTGGTATAATACAATTAAGACATGTGGCGGTCAAGGTGAACAGAAAACCATAATCCAACTGTAAAGGTACTCAGACACAATGAAATAAAACACACACTCTTCAAGTCCAATGAACCACCTCCATAGCTGAATCTATCTATAACTATATTTTATTCATATCTATATTTCTATATTTGTATTCCTTGACTTAGGCTTTAGCTAAAGGAAAGAAAACAAGCAAACAAGAAAAAAAAATAATTTCAGACCATATCTTTGTATTGATTTGTACCAAGAAATGGACTTGAGGGAGTAAGTTGTGGGTGAAAGTGAGAGGGAAAAAAGGAAAAAAAAAATATGGAGAGGAAAAAGCACATTAATACTTGAAGAAAATTTTGTCCTTTATGCACATATTGAAAAGGAAAAAGAAGGTGTGAATTTGCATTGATCTAGTAACCTCTATCTTAAAGAGATTTATTCTTTCCTTTAGTTGATTGCAGTGGAACCATTGGTATAAAATAGATCCCCACTCCATGATGAACTGTTTTTAATGACCATGTGAGAAGGCAAGGGGACTTTGAAGGGTGTGATACATTTCTATAAGTTGAAATTCAAAGACCAGAGCTCAGTCGGTTTCCGGGGCTCCCTTGCCTTGAGTTGAAATGAGATTTCTCTTTTATGTGGGATCGGTGCCTTATAACTCTCTCTGTGGAAAATGAGCATTTAATGAATATAAAATATACACACACAGAATATAGTTTCTCTCCTCTGTCTCCATCATCTATCAGTCATCAATCTCATCTATCATCTTCTCTATCTATCTACCTACCTATTTATTTATACTAAAGTGCCAATATCTTAATTCAGATTAGGAGACACTGTTGATAAAATAAATATTAGATCTAGTTGTAAACGTTCTATATGAGCTCTGTATCTGAAGTGCAGTGTTGAGCGTGTGTTCTTACATCCCAGGTCACATCAGAGGCATTTATAAACATGCATGTCCACAAAGGCCAGACCCATGAGACAACGAATCCACGTGCCATGGAACATCTCATTTCAGGGACAACTGGGAGGGGTGGAGACTATGGAGAAATGGAAAATGTTTACACCTGATGAAGCAGCTGCGACTCAGCATGAGCCCACTGTCACCGCTGCGCAAATGGCAATCTTATCTTGCTGGATCCTCTGATCGTTCTTTAAAAAAGTGGTACTTTCAGGTTTTCATTTGAGATCTCCTGCTTTTTAAATATTGGCAAATAAGTTACACTGTTAAAAACTGGAGTGGGCCAGAGAAATGCATCTCCAGGGTCTTTGTGTGCGTGCTAAGTCGCTTCAGTCGTGTCTGCCTCAGTGCAACCCCATGGACCGTAGTAGTCTGCCAGGCTCCTAGAATTAGTGAAGGTCACGTGTACAGGTGATACCATCACCCCAAATGATGAAGAAGATGGATTTCCTATTTTTGTTCACTGTAATGTTGAGTAACCCTTCTAGTGTGAGGCTGTTCTGGTTTTAGCCCTGAACGTCCTGCGTCTCAGGAAACTTGTGGCCACTGTCAAACCAGGACAGTCACCTGCCTCTGAATCCTATTCTGTGACTCAAGGGCCCCTAAAATGCTGTAGGTCAGTCCACATGCATGATGGAGACTTTACCAGTTGTTGACTGTGTGGTTCTTTTCTTGCTGCTTGGATATAGGCGTTTCTTCATCACCGTTTGTTTAACAGCCTGTCTTGGTGTTGGTTCTCCCCAAACTGCTTGGCCATAAGCATCTTGATGGCCTGTGGTCTCTTTTAACAGGTGCCCTGCCACCTGCCCAGTCCTGCAGATGATTCCATAAGTTAGCTAATGCCTTTTAATAATTTAGGTGACATTTTTTGCCTTGTACGATTTTAGGGAGAAATGTGAATCAACACGGGGCTCAGCCAGCCCCTCTGTGTGATGTGTAAATATATATAACTAATGTCAGAACTCAGGCCTGAGCAAGAGATCATTTTTTCCCCTCCTTCTCCCCTAATGTACAAGATGCATTTTAATATTAATTCCTCCTTTATCCATATATCAATAATTGAGCACTGCGTCAATGAATATGCCAGGCAAATTGCATTCCCCATCCTCTCGTTTGTGATGTATTTCAGTAATGGAGATAATTTTCAAGATAAAGTATACAATTTAAAAGGGATTAAAAAAGAACAACTAATAAAGGAGAATTGATTCAGGGAAAGGGGAAAAATTTTTTTTTTTTTTTGGATAATGTCAGGAAATCTTAGCTGTGCTATCGGAGCCTGTGGATTTTGTAAGAAGAGCCTGTCGAAATGATCAAGTTTTATGAATACTGCAGAATTGCTCAGGTCTGCAATTGCAAAGGAGGAGGGAGAAGGAAACACACACGCGCACACACACACAGGCACACACATCGGGTCTCCTAATGAGGGCATGTGTAGGAGCTCCTCCTTAGATTAGGAAGGCTAAACATGTGTGCAAGTCTTTTTGAGGCTTTCCATTTGCTGGGTTGAGTTGGTGGGGCTTGCTTTGGCTTTTGATTTGCTGAATTGGCACCGAAGCGTCTACGGCCCATCCTGCATTCTCCCCCACCCCCACCCCCACCCCACCTTTCCCGGTACACACCCTGGCGGAGAGCCCTGCGCGGGGAAGCCGCTGCCCCGGACCGCGATGGGCAGGCCGGCGGCTGCAGCGTGGACAGCCGGCAGCCTCGGAGCCCGCAGTGACGCAGCGGCGTCGGTAGATGGCTGTAGTCAAGTGTGCTGAGCCCGGTGCTAGGCGAGCGATGAGCCTGGGGAGGCCTTGACCGGGACTGGATGCCGCTTTTTATCTGAAGTACGTTTAAAGAGATAAAGGGGAAGCCGGCTTGCTGCACATGTTCTTTTCTCTGCGGCTGGAGCTTTCCTTTGAGTTTAAAACAAAACAAGAAACAAACCAAAAAAAAAAAAAAAATCACAGATGCTGGCCGCCCAGACTCAGCGGCTCCGTGCAGATGTGTTTGCCTCCAGAGGATCGGCCGTCTTCCTGTAAATTCCACCAGTGGGGACCTCGCGAACCTCCCACCAGCCGTCAGGAGATGGTGTAGCGCCCGCTTGTTTATGGTTTACACCATTGCTGTTATTATTAATACTACAAGCATCGTCAGGGTTTGTGGTCCCCACTCTTGCTGGCCGCCTAAAGTGTCCGGATTTTTTTTTTTTTTGCTCATTAAGGAACCACATCGGGAAATTTGTTACCAAAAGCAGCCTTGACAGGAAAGAGAGGAAAAGCAAGAGTTAGGAAGGAAAGAGAGAGAGAGAGAGAGAGGAAGGCAGTGTGAAACAAGTCTCATCGCACACAGTGCTACTGAAGGAATGCTATGCTCGTAAACTCATAAACAAGCACACCAAACCTTAAGGACCTGACAGACAAGACAAGATTTTCTACCCACTGGTTTCAGTTTTTCTTCCAGACACTCTTGGTGAAGTAGGAGACTTCTGTTTGCTGACAGAGAACCCTTGATTTCTCTTTCAAGATGATGATGTATTTGTGGGTAGGTAGCCTCTTTCTCTCTCTCTCTTCTGTCTCTCTCTCTCTTTCTCTTTGATTAATAAGTTGACTTTGGGGATAAAAATTGCAGCCCAGAGTAATCACATTTTGTGTAAGGTGATTATGCTTGTGGCAGAATAATCTTGCCTTGCTACAGTACATGTGCTCATGTTTCCAGTGGGACCTTAGGAAGCCCTGGGTCATTAGCATTAAGCTGCAATTTTATTTTCAGTTACAGAAAGGAAACCAAAAAAAAAAAAAAAAGGATGTGGGGGGAAATGCATGGCTGGCTTCTTTTTCTCGGAACACTGTGATGAGGAATTCGGAAAAAAAAATTTTTTTAATAAAAAGAAAAGGTCCGAAAAAGCCAGTTTATGCATGGAGCGGATTCCGCATCACTTGTAGCTGTGTAGGATTTCATGTAATTGCTAAGAATGAACTGTTCTGAGTCGTGGTGGCTTTTTGTTTGTTGTTTATTTGTTTGGTGTGGTTTGGTTTTTCTCTCCCAAGTGACTACGTGTTTGTCATTTGGGGGCTGAGGGCTGGAGATGTGAGCAGGGTGTCTTATGTTCCTTCCTCAGGTGTGTGTGTGTATGTGTGTGTTTCACAAGGATCTGTCTGGCAAAAGGTGGACCTCTCTGTATTTGTTCTGGCTGACTGATAAATATTATATAGTTATTGTTTTTTTTTAATATTATTTCTTCTTTTGGGAGGTGGCATGGAAATAAAAGCATGGAAGTATTAACCTGCAGTTATGAATTCCACCGTTTAACTGTCAAGGCAATTTAAAAAAAATAGTCATATAGCAGGACAGGCTTAGAAAAACGTATCAGTCATGTTTTGGGGGACACAGGTAGATCCTTGTCAAGTTTGGGCACTGCAGGAGTTGTATGCATTTGTCAGCCAAAGACAGGCTATGTGATTTCAGGTTAAAGACAGGATGCTCTCGAGTTTTCAAGGGAAGAGGCATTTCCAAGGGGGGAAAATAGGGGGGAAAAAAAAAACCAAACCAGTGGTACTTCAGTTTCAGCAGCAGCAACATCACTGTTTTTTTTTTTTTTTTTGGTTTGTTTGTTTTTTATTGTTCAGCATACTTAGAGAAATCTCTCTTACTCTCCCTCCGTCCTAGTTCAACTCAGATCCCTGAACTTGTCTTTGCCACAGGGGAGAAAGCCTCATTGTTAATCACCCCTGTTCTTTGAACTCAGCCTGCCTTACCCCTCACTGAGCTTTGGGATGCAGACTTTCTTCTTATTCCCTTCCCTCTGTCTTTTATACATTTTCTTTTATAGTGCTTTTAGCTCCATTTACACCTGGTTTATTTCTGCACAACTCAACACAATGAATCCCGCCAGTTGGGGACAGGCTGTCTCTATTATTATTTTGTTTTCATTTTAGGGCAAGTTGTACCTTTAAAGTTGCCTGTCGTGAGAGAGGTGTTTGGAAATAGCAAATCACTAACTAGCACAAACTTAGCATAAACTTAATATAGTTTTACCTAAAAACACTGAATCGTCATGCCATTTATTTTTGACAGTGGAGGTGGAAAATGATTCACATGCTGAATGTTTACAAATGTTGGTTTTTAGGCACTAAGAAAATGTGCCACATGGGATCATGGCATCGATGATTAAGGAAATAACTCTGCTGGTCTTTATGGGAAAAGGGTCTATTTGGCTTTTTATTTTGTAAGTGGAGTCTGGCTAATTTAAACAAATTTCCTTTTTTTTTTTTTCTTTTTAAGACTGTGGTACATTTTACAGGTTGCAGTTTTTCTCAGTTGCTAAGTGGAGTTGTTGATCTTGTTTGTGGGATTTACTGGCTTAGACACGTGTTTCTTTGCATCTCAGAGCCCAGGGGCGAAACACTGTGTTCCGGACCCTCAAAGCTTGCTAACCCGATTTTCGGTAATTATTCCTTGACTAGTAAATCCTGCCTGCCTCAATTTCTATGTTCTTCTTTCTGACCAGTGATTTTCAGAGT
Organism: Aepyceros melampus; assembly: GCA_006408695.1. Lineage (NCBI taxonomy): Eukaryota > Metazoa > Chordata > Mammalia > Artiodactyla > Bovidae > Aepyceros > Aepyceros melampus. Next base: position 86,638 of record SJXQ01011316.1, read on the forward strand.
TCCAGTTTTATTCACTGTATTTATCAAATTGAAAAAAAAAAAATGGTTACTACCTCTTTGCCCTGTGTTCAAGTATTCTGCTTAATTCTGAGTTTGGGGGGGTTGCATTCAAAAAAAGGCAGAGACTTTAAGTTGGAACAGTTGGAACCATGTTGTTTAAGGAGATATGAACTGATGAGCTAACATTAACACTATGAGGGATGGAGTTCCAGTCCTCACTTTTTTTTTTTTTTTAATACAGACACACTGTTGTTGCTTTCTAGTCTGTGGATAAAAATATTCTAAATGTGGTTGATATCTCTCTTAAGAGCGTCTTGCTTTAGGAAAATGAGTCTCAGTCAGGTCCATGTGTGGTGAGAATGTTTGCTATTCTCTTGTAGATGCAAAAATGGAAGTGAAGCGACTTGGAGATACAGTAAAACATAATCCATATTTAGTTTGTTCTCAGCCTTATTTCTGAAATTTGTCAAGTAGTTTCTTTATACACACCTGCGTTAATGACACATGATTTCAGTGAGAATACTTTTATTGATTGGAAACTTTTTGTTGGAGGGAATTACAGGGGCCCATAAGGGGAGCGCCTTCTCTCTTTCCCTCCGATCCCCACTCAGTTATAGTCAATCAGAACTGTCTTCTCTAGATGAGAAAGGCAATGAGATGCTTTAGAAGTGAATGTGATTGTCGCTCAGTCGTGTCCGACTCTTTGCGACCCCACGGGCTGTAGCCCACCAGGCTTGGGTCCATGTGATTTCCCAGCCAAGAATACTGAAATGGGTAGCCATTCCCTTACTACAGGGGATCTTCCTGACCCAGGGATCAAACCTGGGTCTCCTGCATTCAGGCAGATTCTTTACAGTTTGAGCACCAGGGAAGCCCATCCTAGTTAAAAGCATAGCATAGCTCCTGGAAGCCAGTCTGATGACGTCATCGCAAACACATACACTTGAAATCTGTTTGCTCTCATCTAACATTTGTATATATGTTTTTCCTGAAATTTGGGAGTTTTTCCTATGAAAAACAAGATGGTAATGTCCCTGTTGCTATACAGGGAGGGAAAAAAAAAAAGTTATGGTCTCTGACACCCTTTGTTATCTTCTGGGCAGTTTTGATTCACCAAATTCAACTTCAATAGAAGAAAGAAACAGTTTTCCCTGGGGACTCCCAGAACAGGCAGAGGAATCACTTGTACCAAGGTCTTCACCTGTGCCGGTACCGGGCTACACATGCCTCGTGTGAGATGAAGCCCTCCTCGCGCAGCATAACTATGGTTATTTCGTTCCTCCAGCATCAGTGTTTCGTGGGATACAGTTGACCTGTGTCTTCTCAGGGCTGGGTAGAACATGCTGGCAATTGACACTCGCTCATCCAATTCAGGCATAAGATACCATTTGCCCTCATTTCTCATGTCCTGGACCAGATGGTCCCCCAGGTTAAACTCCACGGTGTTCATTTCTTGACTCTAGAACCTTTTACTATCTCTCTGCAACAGAACCATTTCCATTTTATTATTTCTAGACAGACGTTCCTTTAGCTTCTAGGTGAAACACTGCGATCTTGATTTTTAACTTTCTTATCATGTTTTGTTTCCCGCCCCATCCTTTTATAAACAGTGGCGTATACATCCATATCCTGGGTTAAAATGGGTGGAGAAAAGAACAACAGGTAGCAAATTTCTGAGTGATTTTGTAAAGACTGATGCAGTCACCCCAGTAGGCAACATTACTGTTCGTGCCAATGCAGTTCAATCACTTAAAAAAAGAAGAAGAAACAAAAACTCATCATTCTTTCTCCAGCATCCTGAGAGTCCTGTATCTTTCACTGTGCGTTTCCCTTGGCAAGAACTCCACTATCCAGAATATTCTATCCTCAGCCTGCTCCAAGCAAACTGATGAAGTAACTGAACATACCTGCAGTCTTTCACATTTTCCAGCTCACTCTGAGTACTGGGGGACCCTCCTCTGAATTCTCCATTTTCTTTCCCAAATGCCTAAAGCTTTTTCTGTTCCACGCCTCACATTCTAGCCTTTGTTTATAAACTGATTTCAATTGCTTGACTCATGTACTCAATATAGAGTAGAAATCATGAATAAATTATAAGCTATAGTTATTTTATGTTCTAGGGCCATTGTGCCAACTGTATATCAACCCTTTTAGGACAAAAGCATCTCTTCCTTTTATTTGATGGTTGTCTTCAGCTTTCATTTCAAACAAACAATACACACACCCTTTGTAGTAAAATTAAGAGGAGAACATATATAGCACAAACTCTCTGCTACCTAGGATATGTGTGTAAATACAAACCCTGCTCAATTTCTTATGAATATTTCTCTCACACACACATTTGGACACCTGCACTTCCTTTTTTCAATTTGGAGACAGCATTGATTTGAGGATTAGAAGGCATGCCATTGACTTTGTTGGTTGTTTGTGTTTTGTTGCTGTTTGCTCGTTTGTTTCTGCTCTGAGTGTACGTGTGGGTTTATTTGTAGAGGCCAAAATACTGTGACATTAAAGTACTACCTCAATTGTAAAACACATCTCAAGTTCAGGTACGCTGAAATAAGAAAGGAAACAAAGTCTCTGAGAGGGAATATTCTGTTGGAAAAAAAATGAGATCATAGTCTGAGAACTTAACCGTTTTGTAACCTGCTTTTATCACTCAGCAGTTTGCGCCGTTAGATATTTTCCACACCAGCACCGTTAATGACCACATGCTACATGTTCATCCTGCTTATGGATGCTCCATGATTTAACCAATTCTTTACCTGTTGGTTGCTGCTGCTTATAAAAATCTTTGCTAGTACCTAGCGTGGTATGAATAGATTAATTAAACGAACACTCATCCAGTGTGCTGAGTATTTATTAAGCCTTTACTGAGCATAGACTCAATGCCAGGCATTGTACCAGGCCTTGGGAAATACACCATTATGTAAAAGATATCTTTCCAGTGGTCATTTACAGATGTGAGAGTTGGACCATAGAGAAGGCTCAGTGCCAAAGAATTGATGCTTTCGAATTATGGTGCTGGAGAAGACTCTTGAGAGTCCCTTGGACAGCAAGGTGATAACCAGTCAATTCTAAAGAAGATCAACCCTGAATATTCATTAGGAGGACTGATGCTGAATCTCCAGTACTTTGGCCACCTGATGCAAAAAGCTGACTCATTTGAAAAGACCCTGATGCTGGGAAAGATTGAGGGCAGGAGGAGAAGGGGACAACAGAGGATGAGATGGTTGGAAGGCATCATCAATGGACATGAGTTTGAGCAAAGTCCAGGAGGTAGTGAAGGACAGGGGAGCCTAGTGTGCTGCAGTCCATGGGGTCACAAGGAGTCAGACACGACTGAGGGACTGAACAACAACAGAAAGATGTTCTGAAAATCAGGAAGAGCTGAGAATGGAGAGTTGATTGTTAGCATCAATCACCTGTTGACTGAAATTCACACATCTGCTAATTCTTTGTTTCTGCTTCAGATATTTGCTCCTTTGGGCCAAATCTAGCCATCAAGGAACTTCCTTTTCATTGTGATTCCTAGTTCTGCTTCGTTACACGGGAAGCCCGAATGTGGTCTTTTTTTCTCTAACTTAGTTGGCTAGTTAATTAAATGGTTCCTTGTTGTGGGAATCTGTGCTAGAGACTGCAGGCAGTAACCAAAGGGGAATTTTTTTCTTTTTTCTTTTTTTGCTGTTGTTGGGGAAAGACTTCAGCTTTATCCCAAAGCTGAGAATTCCTATGTTTTCTGTGACTGGACTGCTTTGTAGCAAAATGCTTCAGGAATACAAAGATGAATCCTTTTCTCCTGTGAATTCTGATTCAGAAATTCATTTCTACTGACCTGGCAAGTTCATTGAGCACTGATACCATCACTGTAGATCTTAGTTAGGGGCTCAGAAAAATGCACCTCTTCGACTCTGATTACTGCCATAAAAGTGTTCATCTTTTCTCATCTCTTAGTTTCCTTACCTATAACTTATACCAGAATTCTTGCTGTTTTCTGTATATCACCAGGGACAACCCAGAGCTCTGAACAGACTCCACTCTCTCAAACACTCTAATGACCATCCTTTTTTGCCAAACCCAGCCCACTTCTCTTTTGCATCCCAGCAAAGGAGCATCTGTAATGTTGCTTAAAGATATGCCTTAAACATTTATAAAGGGCTAGTGTCCTAGCATCTTTGAGTCAGAAGGACCCAGTGTTCATATCGTCTTCAGGCCGAAGAAGAAAGGTGGGCACTCAGTAACATCCCAACCAACCTTCTGGTTGATGAGCGGGAGTGTGGTTGGCCCGAACGGTAATGAATGAAAGCTCATTTATGAGTTACATCTTCTCCCCCTCTGGCTTAACCATTCATGGCCTCTACTTACTGCCGAATCTCTCCGGCAGAAGGAGTAATACGTTATTTTCCGCTTGAGCACCCAGAAGCCATTGATGTAAACTGATTGGTGCTTTTTGGGGGTATTTGTCTGAAATTCTGTCTGCATGCACATCTCTCTTTGTCTGTAAAGTGATTTGTATCAGAAAGCCCCATCCATTTTTCTTTCCGATCTAATAATGACACTAAACTCATTGAATTTTTGTGTCTAAAGATTCCTATAAAAATAATGGGCCTGCTATGTAGGGCAGCAAATACATGGCATTGCATCGAAGGAAACAAGAAGTGAGCCAACGTTTTCTCTCAGTAGGAAATTCTAGGCACTAGGATTGTGTTCCTTCCTGAGGTGTGTGTGTGCGCGTGTGTGTGTATAAAGCAAAGCCCAGTGAGTATTAATATAAAAGGCTTACGAAGGCTTTATGTTTAAGTTTTAAACACAGTCTTTAGCAACTCTGCAGGTTCTTTAGCTCCAGAGGATCAGAAAAAAGGAACCTGATTTAATGTGAATCAGTCTTATTCTTCATTTTACATTTTGAGTGGTGTTTCATATACCTTTGGAAAAATTTCACAAAGCTTCAGATAAATACTTGATCAAATGATGTAGGTTTGAACGACATAACCAAATTAGTTTCTATACAAAACCTTATGTCCCCATTCAGAGAAGAACAAATTGAAAAATTGATATTCAATCCCAACAAGATAATTTCGGGAAGCAACAGAGCATTGTTTTGACAACTAGGAACATGAAGCTTTTAGGACAAGTAGAGAGAGAATTGGACATTATGCTTTCTGTTTATTATCCCAAGACATCTTAGGTAGAAATTGAAGTAAAGGGAAGGAGAGGCAGGTGTGGGGAAAAGATTTGGAAAGGATTTGTTGTGGTTGTTTAGTCGCTTCAGTCATGTCCAGCTGTTAGTGACCCCATGGTCTGTAGCCCACCAAGTTCCTCTGTCCATGGGATTGCCCAGGCAAGAGTACTGGAGTGGGTTACCATTTCCTTCTCCAAGGGATCTTCCCCAGCCAGAAATCGAACCCATGTCTCCTGCCTTGGCAGGTAGATTCTTTACTGCTCAGCCACCTGGGAAGCCCAATAAGGGAAATTTAATGCTACTCAAGTGGTGATGTGGGCTGGATAAGACACATCATGTCTCTACATTCTGAATCTAATATTCCCCATGGTTTTATACTTAGATTCAATCTTTCAAATTTTCTGTATTGGATTGACACTCCTAGGCACCCTGACATGAGGATTTTTGTATTCCTTTTGCAACTTTTTATTCTAGATATATTATTTATCATTTCCCAATGTCTGGCCTTAGATAACTACAGATTATGAGAGAGAGAGAGAGAGGGCAAGTGAGCAATTTCTGTTTACATTTAAATAACCTGCTATGGATAACATCTGAATTATCTGCTCTCTCTAATTACCCCAGAATGTTGTCCCAAACTCTTAATACCGTAAGAATAGACTTTGCTTTTCCAGCACATCAAAGACCACTGTTCACTGATGAAAATTTTGTGTACTATTAAGGAGTGACTTGCAATTCTGTTATTTGCTAATCTGTCTATTGGCAAAGTATGCAATTCTAGCTAGAAGGTTCTGTCTCAGTAGAACCTGTGACAAAACAAAAATTTCTCTAAATGTTTGTCAGCGATGCAGAATTGCATGCTCACTTATATTTGGCCATCTCTTCTCTATTTCTCTGGATCGCCGTGTTAATCCGTTCATGTGACAAAGTGCCTTTCTGTGTACATGGAAGCAAGATCCACACTTGGTGGGAACTCAAGGCAAGTTTATTGATGGTGAGCATGTGTACAAGGTCTGGGTGTGTCACTAAACAATTAGATTTTTTTTTCATCTGTGTATTTGTTTAAAACTAATCACTGAGAGTTTCCAGTGTGTCAGATAGTGTCTGTGTTGTATTGAGGACATGGAGAACATGATCTGGGCTCAGTCCTTGTGGAATTTATATGTAGTTGAGGAAACTGATGAAACACAACACAACAAAACCCACATGGTAATGCAGGAATAAAGCCAGCAGATGACGGGATTTAGTTGAGGCTCCTGGTTACAGACTTCCCTGGTGGTGCAGGTGGTAAAGCATCAGCCTGCAATGCAGGAGACCCGGGTTTGATCCCTGGGTCAGGAAGATACCCTGGAAAAGGAAATGGCAACCCACTCCAGTATGCTTGCCTGGAAAATCCCATGGACGGAGGAGCCTGGTAAACTACAGTCCATGGGGTTGCAAAAAGTCGGACACAGGTGAGCGAGTTCACTTCACTTCATTTCATGGTTGTAGAACTAAGATGAATTTCAAAAGGGACTACATGGAGTCACATACCCAAGAAACTCAGAGGTGCACTTTGAAGGCCAGATGGATGCAGTTGGTCAAGGCTCATCCTTGGATGTCTAACTCTGCTTCTCAGATCCACTTTCCTTTGTACCCCTCCCACAAGGTGGCTGAAGTTTAGTTGCAGGAAGGCGGGTACCTTCCAGGGCTGAGAGCGGGCTCTGGTCTAACACTCGGAAATGAATTGTCCAAGGAGACACACGTGCTAACAAAGCAAGAGACTTTATTGGGAAGGGGCGCCCAGGCAGAGGGGGCTCCCCAGATGGTGCTAAAGAACCTGCCTGCCAATGCAGGAGACGTCAGCGATGGTGGTTCAATCACCGGGTCAGGAAGATTCCCTGGAGAAAAGGAATGGCTACCTTTTTCAGTAGTCTTGCCTGGAGAATCCCATGGACAGAGGCGCCTGGCAGGCCACAGTCTATAGGGCCCCAAGAGTTGGACATGCATCCCTGGGCAGGGAGCAGGAGAGTTAAGGGAACCCAGGAGAACTGCTCTCCCATGTGGCTCTCAGTCTCAGGGTTTATGGAGATGGTGTTAGTTTCTGGGTTGTGTCTGGCCAGTCATCTTGCTTGGCCCATAGTCTGACTCATGATCCTTCCTGATGGCGCATCTCTCAGCCAAGATGGATTCCAGGGAGAAAGCCTCTGGGAAGTTGGTCATCTCCTCCCTCTTTTGGCTCATCCCAAATTCTCCTGCTTCGTTTTTGGCGGCAGCACCATGCTGTCTATTGAGACAGCTCAGGCAAGTGGGTGTGGCCAATGCAAGTGGTTTCAGTCAACACTTCCATAACAGTACCTCTAGTGGCTCCAAGCTGATGTCTGCTGTCAGTGCTATGATGAGAGCAGCCCCATCAGATGAACCCCGCTCATCCAAGAAGTACTCAGTTCTCAGAAAAGTTCTGAAGCCCATTCTGTTGCTCTTGGATTGGGTCACCTACGCATCCAGAACCATCTCCTGACTATGTCCACATTTGGGTGAAATACTGCTTGGAATCTGAGAATAGGCACAGATTTTTTTTTTTTAAGCATGAACTGAGAGTTGGGGAGAGGTGGTTTCTCAAGAAATATTAAAGAGCTGTTAGCAGAAGGAGAAATGAGTCCTGGTTAGGTTAAAAACAATAGATGCCTGAGATACAAATAAATAAACATTATAATTACAGCTTGCAGCGGCGTCTAAGACAAAACAAAAAGAGAACTGGAGTTGTAGAAAAAAGGAGGGGTATTAGGAATGGTGATATCAATCAAGCCTTTTCCAAGAAGGACTCTCAGCTGGGACATGGGGGTTAGCAGGCTTCCAGGTGGCTTAGTGGTAAAGAATCCACCTGCCAATGCAGGAGACCTAAGTTGGGAAGCTCCCCTGGAGGAGGAAATGGCAACTCACTCCAGTATTCTTGCCTGGGAAATTCCACAGATAGAGGAGCTCGGCCAGGCTCAAAGAAGCAACTGAAGCAATGGGCACACACACACGCAGAGAATTGTCCAGTCATCCTTCTCTCAGGATCTGAAGCAACTCTCCATCTGCTGCAAACCACCAAACTCCCCCCTATGTGTCTGTGTTAACCAATTATAAGCAAGTACACAGACATAGGAAACCTTCTTTGCATCCAGCCCTGATTTTCAAAGAAACGTTATTCTCAGACCTTTCCAATGATTCCTTCCCGAGTGCTGAATCAGCAGGCTTCCCTTCTTATTTACCCAAAAACTGTGATGAGGGCGGGGTGCGCAAGGAATAAAGGGTAAAAGGGAGGAAAAAAAGAGAAATGTAGAGTGTATTGAAACTCTTTGGTCTCCTGCAGAGCCAGCAGGAATGGGCTGAGAGATGCTTGAATAAAGCACAGCGCTTTGCACAATGGCTGACTCTGTCCAATAACCCAGCACTTTTGGTTGACAATCAGAAATACAAAACAGTTTAATAATAGTGAGTGTTGTTAGGAATTTCAAGTATCTTCAAGGGCATTTGACTTCAATGAGCTCAGTGATGGAGTGTTCAAGTAAAGAGAGTGTTGTTAATGTGCTAAATTAAAAGGCTAATCAAAGAGGCAAGTGCTACAAATGAGAACAGGAACACAATTAGTTAAAGGAGGATTGAGAGACAGAAGGACATTTTTTTTTCATATCCATGATCACTTCACATTTTCACTGAAGCCCTCGATGTTTTCAACCAGTGCAATGGGCCAAAATTCTTACATCTTTCTCTCATTTATAAAATTAAGCCAAAGCCAACAGTGTAGCATTCTTTGTGAACACAAGGGGATTTCATAAACAGACAAATACATTCACCCTGATGCTCTTAAAACATATACAGCCATTGTGTGTGTGTGTGTGTGTGAGAGAGAGAGTTTTTTAAAGGGGCTTCCCTATTGGCTCAGCAGGTAAAGGATCTGCCTACAATGCAGGAGATAAAGGTTCAGTCCCGGGGTAGGGATGATACACTGGAGAAGGGAAATGGCAACCCATTCCAATGTGTTTTTGCCTGAAAAAATCTCATGGACAGAGGAGCCTGGTGGGCTCCAGTCCAAAAGGGTGCAAAGAATCAGACATAACTAAGTGTGTTATAAAAGTATTGTTTAATTTCTTCTTATATTGGCAACTTATAGGTACCATACCTAGAAATTAGGAGTGTGCATGAAATCTGAAAATCATGGTTTTTAAAATTTGGATCGTAGAGATTTATTTTTAAAGCCTTTCCTATCACTGCTTGACAAACGAACAAACAAAAGCTTTGCCTAGGTAATGATGGAAAAGGAAGTGGAAGTTACAAAAGCAGTAACTTTTTAAACCCCATTTTCCTTGCATGTATAAGCTATGTTATGCTGACAGATCTATGAAAGCTTTTTGGAATTATCTATTTGATTTTGGCTGCATCAGGCCTTCATTGCTGTGAGCAGGTTTTCTCTAGTTGCGACGAGCTGGGTAGCTTTCCTTGCAAGGAAAGGGCTTCTCACAGCAGCGGCTTCTCTCGTTGTAGAGCCCGGGCTCTAGGGCACCTGGGCTCTGTCTGCAGCAGGGCTTAGGAGCTGTGGCCCGTGGGCTTAGCTGCCCCGTGGCGTGTGGAGTCTTCCCCAGCCCGGGCTTGAACCTGTGTGCCCCCTGCGTTGGCAGGCAGATTCTTAAGCGCTGTACCACCAGGGGTGCCCAACTTCTGCTCCTTTTTTGCCTGTTACTACTAATTAACTCTCATATTGAGGGGAAAATCTCTTCAGAGAGAGATGAAGAAAGAAAATAAAGATACAAGCAGTCTTTAACTCTGGGCTCTAATGAATGAACAGATATTGGTCTTAGTAGCTGTGTTCTGAAAAATGAGTAGAAGAAAATGCCCCGGAAAAGTGTTCTTTTAAAAAAGAATGGTTACTTTCTTTATGAAAATAAAAATGGTGTTTGAACATTATAAACAATTCAAAATATGAATAGAAACACGATTCCCCCATCTTATAACTCCCCAACTTAATATTTTGATAAATTGCTCCCTGTTTTAAAATATCCATATATCTGAATTTGTTGGATATCCTTTTCCCTCAAAATTGGAGTCACACTGGAAATATATTTTCATACAAATTACTTTAGGAACATTTTCTGATGTTACTACATTTATTTGAGAATATGAGTTTTTAAAGATTGTATCTTTTTTTAAACCGTTTGAATGTACATTTACTTACCCATTTTCTTATTATTGGACATAAGTTTTTCAAATTTCATTTTAACATAGCTCATGATAAATATTAATGAAATGAGCAACAACAACTTTTAAAATGTACAAAGGGAGCAAAGGAAAGTGAACAGATAATTCGGACAGAAAAAATAAAATAGTATAGGACATTATATTCATCCTCCCCAATGTCAGACAAATGCAAACTAAAACAAGGGTTTTGTTAAATTGCGAGAGATGGAGAAGGATAATATACTGAGTGTTTGCCAGAGTGTAAGAGCACTCATTCTCAGACAATTTTGCTGGGAATCTAAACTGCTAAATCTTTTTAGAGATTAGTTTGTAGGTAAAAAGATTGTTTTTAAAAGAAAGAAATGTGTACTTTATGATCTGAGAAAGGATTATGTACCAAGGAAATAAATATTGGCACAGGAAAAATATGGACAGCAATATCTGATACTGAGTTATTTAACTATACTAACTATCTTCTCAGGTGGCTCAGCTGTAAAGCACCCTCCTGCCAGTGCAGGAGATGTGGGTTCGATCCCCAGGTCGGGAAGACCCCTTGGAGAAGGAAATGGCAACCCACTCCAGTATTCTTGCCTGGAGAATCTCATGGACAGAGGAGCCTGGTGGACTACAGTCCACAGGGTTGCAAAGGGTCAGACATGGCTGAAGTGTCTGAGCACAAACTTGAAGATATATAGAGTCTCTGTCTTCAACATATGGTATATTTTTAAAATGTGATTTTGAAAGTCGCTCAGTCGTGTCTTACTCCTTGTGACCCCATGGACTATACAGTTCATGGAATTCTCCAGGCCAGAATACTGGAGTGGGTAGCTGTTCCATTCTCCAGTGGCTCTTCCCGACCCAGAATCGAACTGGGGTTTCCTACATTGCGGGTGGATTCTTTACCAGCCGAGTTACTAGGGAAGCCCCTTAAAACATGTTTGCTTGCCACCAAAGACAAATGCAAAATAGTTCCCAAGTCTACTTCCAGCTTCTCTTGATGTCAGAACTTGACTGATGCTCAAAATTCAAGTTGGAGTGTGCGACTTCTGGACCAGTACCAGCTTGTCTGTGTCTCGTGCTCAGGGATTGTACAGTTGGTGGACTGCACCAATGCATCGAGATAAGGATGAAACCCAGACTTCGCTGCCCTCACCAAGCTGCACGCCACAGCCTGGAGCTGCATCCGCCCAGTGCCGTTTTACTTACACAGAGATTCCATCAGCTGCCAATGGTGCTGGTTTCATTGCTCAGTCATGTCCGACTCTTTGCAACCCCACGGACCTCAGCCCATCAGGCTGCTGTGTCCATGGACTTTTCCAGGCAAGAACACTGGAATGGGTTGCCATTTCCTACTCCAGGGGATCTTCCCAACCCAGGAATCGAACCTGGGACTCCCACATTGCAGGCAGATTCTTTACCATCTGAACCTCCTCTTATAACTCAAATTGGGCAGAGCATGCCTTTATCCATCTCACAACAAAACAGTGTAAGTCCTGCTAGACTCTACCCTTTCTCTCTTCAGAAAGAAATGCTCCTCTGATTCAGGATCCTAATTCACTTGCTATCTGCAGGAGTTTTTGCTTCGGCAATTCAATTTTCAGTTGCTAGGTAATTAACACCTACCTCAGTGCTAATTTTGTAGGGGAATGCTGTTCCATATGCATCCATAGACTATGGGATTCCATTAGCCTGTAGGTAAAGAGGGATCCAATTTTGAGCCTAAATCTTACTGAAAGCCTTAGAATTGCCTTTAGTGAAGTGTTAAATAGTAGCCCTCAAGCATTCACTTTTTTAGATGTCTTCACAGGATTTAAAGGAAGAATAAAACATGCCAGGATATTTATGAATCATGATATTTAATAGAGACCAGAGTAGATCTTATTATGATGTGCTTACTGCTTCATTAAATTCCCCTTAAGGTTTGCAGCATGGATATGGATCATTTGCAATAATAATTATGCAGTGATCGATTGATTGGGTCTGACATTGCACTTGTCACCTTGAAATGCAAAATTCATCTATTTTCAACAGTATGAACATTTCTCGCTAATCTTGCACACCAGCATGCAATAGTTTATTTTATGGAGAAAGTACAATTTATAAAGTTTGGAGACTTAACATTAACCTTTTGCTAAAAAATGAAGTATCACTTGTCATTTTACAAAGAAATGAAAATCATCCAACCAGCAATTTTTTTGAGATTAGAAAACACAGTCTAATTTTTAAAGAACTTTTCAAGCCAAAGATACATGCATTAATACTTCTATTGAGAACTGCAAGGATATTGTCAGTTCTGGTGGTGACTGAACCTTCACAGGAAGCATGGATGATATGATTGCAAGCTTGAGCCTAACTCTGTGTGTGTGTCCCAGGCGGTGCAGTCGTTACAGAACCCATCTGCCAGGGCAGGAGATGCAAGAGATGTGGGTTCGATCCCTGGGTTGGGAAGATCCCCTGGAGTAGGAAATAGCAACCCACTCCAGTATTCTTGCCTGGAAAATTCCACGGAGGAGTCTGGCCAGCTGCAGTCCTTGGGGTCGCAAAGTATCAGACACAACTGAGCACACACACCCACGCACCGTAGAGACACACACACACACACACACACACACGCGCGCGCGCGCGCCTAACTTCTTTCTTCCTCCCTCCCTCCCTTCTTCCCTTCCTTCCCCCGTCTTTCCATCCCTCCCTCCCACTTTTTTTCCTTCCTTCCTTATTTCCTCCCTCCCTCTCTTTCTTTCTCTTTCCATGTCCAACTCTCGTCCTAATTCTCTCTGCATCTAAAAAGATAATGGAAAACTCTGTTTCTCAAAAGCATGGGCGCTTCCTGAGTCTTCTGCATAAGATATTATTGTATGTTACACAATTGGAAGAGTCATCCATCACCTTCCAAGTCATAATTATTTTTTTTAAAAAGGGGGGGATGGAAAACCAATGACCTCATTCTCCTGCATTTATAGCAGTTTTGATTTCCAGAACTTAAACTATGTTGAGTTTCTGACTGCCCCATCTCAAGCCAGTTTAGCAATGAATATGTATTTATAAAATTGCTTATGAAAGGCCAGGCGTCAGGTCTGATGCTGAGGATAAAGCACTAAATATAATTGACTGGGCCATTTTTCTTATGGAACTTACATTCTAAGAAAGAAGTGGCCCCTCTTCAGTTCTGCTAAATTTAGAAATGCAGTATAATAATTGATGTAAAAGAGATTCATTGCTACATTAAGCAATGACGATGAAAAAAGGTATGTACAATAAGGTCCCGTTTGAAATATATTGAAAATAATAATGAAATAAAGGAAGGTATTATTATTATTTCCAGTATGCATATTATGACACTGAGGACCAGAGAGGTTTGTGTTGTGTTCCGTTGCTAAGTCGTGTCCGACTCTTTGTAACTCCATGAACTGCAGCACTCAAGGCTCCTCTGTCCTTCACTCTCTCTCCCAGTTTGCTCAAATTCATATCCATTGCGTCGGTGATGCTATGCAACCATCTCATATTCTGCTGCTCCCTTCTTCTTTTGCCTTCAATCAGAGAGGTTTAAGTTCCTTAAATTTATGAGCTAATAAGTGGCAGAAAGTTAGGATTTGAACCCAGAAAGTTAATCTCCAGATTAATCTTGCAGTAATTCACTTCTAAAAGTGTGTACATGCACCATGATGGTTAACAGTGGTTGGCACGACTGATTGTTATTTTCTTCTTTTTTAACCTCTCCACAATTTCTAATTGTATCATTATTTTTATGTGATATGTACATAATGAAAATAATTTTCTGTAAGTAAATTTTCTTCAATATAAATAAATGAATATGCCTTATACAGGGAATACTCACCAGCAAGGATAGTGATAGCAAAATTTGTATAAAAACATCTCTAAGGTGCTGAACAGCTTCAGAAATCTCCAGTCCTGTGACCTAAAATGCATTTACTCTAAGCCATGGAAACTGCCAGAGCCTAGTTGGTACCATGTGCAAGTGTTCAGTGCTTAGCTGTTCAGTCATGTCTGACTTTTTGCTAAGCCCACCAAGCTCCTCTGTCCGTAGGATTTATAATGCAAGAAGACTGGAGTCTTCTTCCCATTTTCCTCCTCCAGGGAATCTTCCTGACCCAGGAGTCGAACCCACGTCCCCTGTGTCTCCTGCATTGTGGGCAGATTCTTTACACAGAGGGCCATCAGAGAAGCTCCTTCACAAGTGTAGGAACACTCAAACAGCTCTTTCTGTTTGCTGACCTGGGTCACTCTCTCAGATATCCACGGACACTTGGAGTCTGTCAACCCGCTGAAGACAACTTTGCTCCCTATTCTGTAATGACAAGAGTGAAAACAGAATTTAGCCTTCCTTTTATGTTTTTCATCTATGAAATCTAAAATGATTTGTTAAAGCCATTCCATATGAGAAGAGACTAGCAGTTTTAGGATTATATAGATGTGCTTCCTAAATTTCTATATAAATTAAAGCCAAATTAAATGATAGAAACAGTACTCACATATTGACTGCCAGGTGCTATACTGAAGGTATTTATTCACCTCTAAATTTATTTATTTATAAATTTATTGACGTCTAAATTCGGTCCCCATCTCCCGTCCCTCATCCTCCAGCAGAACTGAAGGCAGATGTGTTGCCAGTAGTTATTGTGGTTTCTCACGAGAGAGAACTAGTGTAGTCTGAAAAAGCTTCCAAATGAATCTGGCACCTCACCTCATCCCCATCAGGAGAACCTGCCCCTCTCAAACAGAGAGCTAGTGGGAGTCTGTTGTGTGTAGCACAGGCAGGTCCACTTGCTGCTCTGTGATGACCTAGAGGGGTGCGATGGAGGGCGTGGGAAGGAGGCTTCAGAGGGAGGAGATATATGTGTACACGTAGCTGATTCAGTTCCTGTACAGCAGAACTCACACAACATTGCAGAGCAGTTATACTCCAATTAAAAAAGAATAAGCAAGGACTCTTGAAATCTGAGATGGAGGCAAATTATATGTAAGTCATAGCTGAGGAAAGTGAGATTTAGAAAAGTAAAAATCTTGCTCAAGACTCGGTTTTCCTGACCTGAAATGGTAAAATGAGATGAGGATGTTGGGTTTCTACAGTTAAGATCTCTTGCTATTAAATCACTGACTCCTTAGTGTGGATATTTAAACTGTGACACCCAAAGACAAGTAGATTTCATGTTGGTTTCAGTTTATGGTCAATTGAGACAGGGTAGTAAATGCAGGGAATCTCATACTCTTCAACTACTTGTTCTTTGATTGAGTATTTCTCTGCCTTCTTTTAGTTGAGAGTGCAAAAATAACCGCTTCAAAGAGACAAAATCACACATAAATGGAGAGTATACTGGCATACAAAACAGAAAGGTCTGAGAGATAGATCCCAGACATAGCTGCACCCAGAAATTCAGACAATAGTCTCAGAAATCTTTCTTTCCTTCTCTCATCTCTGTTTCCTTTGATGAAGGCTTTGGTCACAGGCAAACCTTTCTTCCTGGTAACGTGGCAACTTCACGCTTCTGTTCTTCTAGCTAAGCACTTATAGCTAAAAGAAAACAGCTCAGTTCCCAAAGTCTTTAAGTCGAAGCAAAAGTCCCAGAACTGCCTTTCATTGGTTCATCTTAGGTATGAACCAGTCCATTAGCCAGTCTCAGTAGTCAGGAGTGTATATGGTGATTGGCCAGCTCTGGGCCTCATGACCGCCCATGGAGGCAAGAACTTTCATCGTCCTCTCTGCAACATTTGATCTGAGGGTTGAGGAGGTGCAGTTCTGATCAACACAGGTGATGCCGGGCAAGGAAAGCAATTCCTAGCCTTTGCTTTTGGTAGTGACAGCTCTCTGGAATGACCCCATCTAGAAGGACTGCTTATGACACAAAAGCTCTGGTTTTGAGATAAAGTTCTAGAATACGTGAGACTATTTAGTATCTCTTAGTTGAATTCTTCCTTACTCCTTGAAACTACTTTTGCTGTGGATCTGTAATAGTCCATGAACTGTGAAGGCATGTTTCGTGTCTTTGCGTCTAGGACACCTGTGTGTTCCATTGTGTTCTTAACTTCCAGGTACATCATGTTTTGGGTTTTTTTTTTTTTTCTGTTTTGTTTTGTTTTAGTTTCTATCTCTTGAGATAACTCTGTTATCTGATTTGATCCATTCTGGTCAAAGAATAAGCAGTGTAGGCTAATTACATGGTAACATTAGTTGAGAATTGGCAAATGCTAGAATCAGATTGAAAAGTGTTTTACAACCTAACATATTTTGTTCCACATTTCTGGTGATAAAACCAACAGAAGAGCAAACACCTTCTGTGATTTTTAGTGATGATTTAAGTCATAAGTCTTTGAAATCCCTTACAATTCAGTAGGTCATTGATTCAGGATTACTCATTGCCTTTATTCTTTAATGTTTGGGTTTTCTATATGTTTCAAGATTTTTTTTTCTTTTGGAAATTAGTCTGTCTCAAAGGTCTAGCACCATAATAATTATTTGGTTTTGGCATAATTATTTCATTTAATTCAACAGACATTTGTTGAAAATCTACTATGTGTAGGCCCTGTAATAGATGCCTGAGATACAAGTTCATAACACATGATCTCTGCTGCCCTGAAGCACCAAATTCATTAATATGAATTTTGGAGGGAGTGAGCTGACCAAATGCCCCAAAGGGTATCTGGTGAACAGTGTTCAACAGATACGTAAGCAAAAATAGTTGGTACTAACGAAACCATTGGCCATGGAGTCACAATGAGTCAGACATGACTTAGCAACTGAACATCAACAACAATGAAACAACTGAGCCAGTACTTCTCATGCACCAGACCCTTTTCTTGGCAGTGGACCTCTATGAACAAGAACTGGGATGAGATCCCTGATGAGACATCGCTTGCGTCCCACTGTAAGAGACAGACAGTAAACAGGCAAACTGAACACGTGAATGGGCGATGCTCTGCAGGATGTAAGTGGGATTTGGAGATGGGGCAGTCAAGTAAGGACTCTTGGAAGAGGATATGAAGCCAGTTCCCAAAGTGAGGGGGACCGGCCATGCAAAGAACCAACAGAAAGACATTCTAGGCAGAGGAGAGCAGGAAGTACAGAGTCTCCAAGGTCAAAGGAGATGATTTAGGTTCAAAATCAGAATGTCTGGAAGGTAGTAAGCAAGAGGGAAACACATGATGAGGTCAGAGAGCAAGACTGAGGCCTTCCTTAGGGACTGAAAGCAAAAATAGAGGCACAGATAGAGAGGACAGATGCATGGATGCGAAGGGGGAAGGCAGGTGTAGGAGGAGTAGGGAGATTAGGGTTGATACAGACACAAGATTGATTGTGGCTGTTCATTCGCCAAGTCGTGTCTGACTCTTCGTGACCCCATGGACTGCAGCATGCCAGGCTCTCCTGTCCTTCACTGTCTCTCAGAGTTTGCTCAGATTCATGTCCATTAAGCATCTTATCCTCTACTATTCTAATACTATTGCTACTGTATACAAAAATGGATAACTCTTTTTTATGCACTGATACTAGTGCAAAATAGAAAACTAAAGAGATTATGCTGCAGAGCACAGGGAACTCCACCCAGTGCTCTGTGGTGGCCTGAATGGGAAGGAAATCCAAAAGCAAGGGGATAGATGTGTACACATAGCTGATTCACTTTGCTGTACAGTAGAAACTAACACAATATTGTAAAGCAGCTATACGACAATGAAAGTTAATTTGAAAAAAAAACAAAAAGCAAGAAAAGACCTTCCACGGGCAGATGGGCAGACAGGGAGAATGAACCAAAGCTTAGCACATCCTGGAGATATTACTAGCTCCAAAAGCATTGGGAAGGGGACCATGCCACAGCGAGAACTAGACCTCAGCTTAGAACTTCTTGACTCTTGTTACATCTTCCTCCTTGTTCAGATATCGTATTTTGGTTTTTAAAATAGCTTTAGGGATGAGATGGGGAGGGCGGTGGGAAGGGGGTTCAGGATGGGGAACACGTGTACACCCATGGCGGATTCATGTCAATGTATGGCAAAACCAATACAATATGTAAAGTAATTAGCTTCCAATTAAAATAAACAAATTTATATTTAAAAAGTAAAATAAAACCGCTTTATTAAGGAATGATGTGTAGCAAACTGCCTATATTCAAAGTGTGCGCTTTGATAAATTGTGATGCATAAACACACTGGCAAAGCATCACTACAATCCAGATAGGGAACCTCTCCGTCCCCCAGGATTCCTCCTGCCCCTTTGACTTCTCTTCCTCTAACCCCTGCCCTCCTGCCTTCCCCAAGGTAACCACCGATCTGCTTTCTGCACCTATGCATGTTAGTTTGCCTACTCTAGGATTTTATATAAATGGAATCCTAGAGTAGGCGGGGTTACTTTTTATAGTCATTAAGCCTACACAGAATTCAAGTCTTCTAATCATTTTTTTTTAACCCCATATGTCTTTTGTGTTTGAAAAGAATCTTAAAACTCATTTAACAATGACCTCTTTTTCTGTAGTTGAAGTCCAGAACATGTGTTTGCTTGACTCTGAAGAGTGGAGGGGTTTTCTGACTTAAAAAAGATCGAGTTAACTCTTCCTTTTCTTCTTTCTGTTTTCATCTTGGACTACACAGTCGACCTAGAAAAGAAAAAGGAGATGGACATGACAAAAGGTTGAGGAAGTGGGGGCAGAGCGGTCGATGAAGCAAAGGAAGATGCTCCTGCTTAATCATTCTGATCCTAGAAACAAGATGTGGGGATGACCGATTTTCAGCTAATTAGAAGGAAATAAAATACACTTCGCTAAAAATTGTGCTTGACATAATTTAATCTCTGATGATTCAGAACGGCCTTGGGGTCATCGTGAACATCAACTCTGCAATCAGAAGCGTGGGGAAAAAGGGATTAATTGAGAACTCACATTCAGGGAGTACGGGTGTGCTCTTACACAGATAGGTTCCCAGTCCTTTCGGTAACAATAAAGAGCCTCTTCATTTCATCTCATTTACATACAAGGTGTTTTTTGCTTGCTTCCCAAAGAATTTTAAAACGCTCACAACTTGCAGAGTGATGTAATTATGACTATTAGATGTTAAACTATACAAAGGACAGGTATAAAATGTATCCATCCATCCATTTATCTAGTAAACACTTATTCCCCGTGGGCTAGCTCCAAGATATTTTTCTAGGTACTGGGTCTATAGTAGCGAACGAAATAATTACATTGCTCCCTGTATTTGCCCGCATATGTTTTCCGTGTTTGAGCATGGTTCACTGGGAGTTGTTAAATATATTATTAATTGATTATAAAATATGAAAGCCGACCCTGTACATAGAAGTTTAAATACATACCAGAGCTTGGCAACAGCCATGGCAATTAAAAATACCCATACTGCTGGGTCCTCTGTTTGCACTGGGAGAAATTTATCTTAGAGATACACTCAGCCATGAGCACGAAGACATGTCGCCTTGCCTGTTGTTTCTAAATGCCCATCAAGGTAGAGACTGATTAAACAAGTCAGGTCACACACTTATGACTGAGTACTGTGCATTTAGGAGAAGAATAAGGTGGATTCATCTGCACTGACATTGAGCTAACTCTTAGACATGTGATTAAGCGGGGGGGAAAGGCAAGAAGCACCGTGATAGGCTTTCATTTGTCAATGGGCTGGAACACCATATATGCACTGTGTAAAATGATGCCAGAGACTGTGAACTTCTGCAGATGTAGGGAACAGACGTGTGGACACACGGGGGAAGGAGAGAGGGTGGGATGGATCGAGAGAGTAGCCTTGACATATGTAAACTATCATTTGTGAAATCGATGGCTAGCAGGAAGCTGCTACATAGCCCAGAGAGCTCAGCTTGGTGTTCTCTCACAACCTAGAGGGGTGGGATGGGGAGATGGGAGGGAGGGAGTCTCAAGAGAGAGGAGATATATGTGTACTTATAGCTGATTCACATTAATGTACAGCAGAAACCAACACAGTATTGTAAAACAATGATCTGCCAATTAGTCCTTATAATGAAAAATTTACCTTAATTTTTTAAATTAAATAATTACATACATAATTAAATCAAATAGCACTAAAAATACGTTAGTACAAAACAGTAGAATCCTATACAACTCTACCCCAGCTGCCAGTCTTTGACTAAAGATAACTGCTTTGATCAGATGGTTGTAGGGCATCACCAACTCGATGGACGCAAGTTTGAGCAAACTCCGGGAGTTGGTGATGGGCAGGGAAGCCTGGCATGCTGCAGTCCATGGGGTCACAAAAAAGTGAACTGAACTGAAATTTTGCTTTTTTAAAAAAAAAAAATTGGAGTATAATTGCTTCACAGCATTGTGTTAGTTTCTGCTGTTCAGCAGTCAATCAGCTGCTGCTGTTGTTCAGTGGCTCAGTCGGGTCTGACTCTTTGCGACCCCATGGACTGCAGCTCGCCAGGTTTCCCTGTCCTTCACCCTCTCCCACGTGCCATGATCTTCGTTTTTTGAAGGCTGAGTTTTAAGCCAGCTTTTCCACTCTCCTCTTTCACTTTTATCAAAAGGCTCTTTAGTTCCTCTTCACTTTCTGCCATAAGGGTGGTGTCATCTACATATCTGAAGTTATTGATATTTCTCCCGGCAATCTTGATTCCAGCTTGTGCTTCATCTAGCCCAGCATTTCGCATGATGTCAGCTATGGGTATGCATATATCCCCTCCCTCGTGAGCCTCCCACCCTTAGCACCCCATCCTACCCATCTAGGTTATCACAGAGCACCGAGCTTAGCTCCCTGTGCTGGAGAGCAGCTTCCCACTAGCTATCTATTTTACCCACAGTAGTTTGTAGTCAATTAAGACACTGTTAACTTTTGAAAACTTACTGGGCAAAGGGTGGATGGCCTCTTTGCATTATTTTGTAATGTGCATGTGTTGGCTTTACAGTTTTATAAAACTAGTTTTTAAAGTAGATAAAGAGATAAAATAAGGATACACATAGATTTTCTAATACTTAGCTTGGAGTGTCTTATAATTATTTGATGCAGCAGTCTCCAGGTTTCTATTCTGTTTGGCTTTACCGTGCCCTGAAACAAACATGAGGAAGAGGGATATCCTGCAGGCAGGCTCTCTTTTTTGGGTTTCCCTCCTAATCCTACCCATCTAGGTTATCACAGAGCACCGAGCTTAGCTCCCTGTGCTGGAGAGCAGCTTCCCACTAGCTATCTATTTTACCCACAGTAGTTTGTAGTCAATTAAGACACTGTTAACTTTTGAAAACTTACTGGGCAAAGGGTGGATGGCCTCTTTGCATTATTTTGTAATGTGCATGTGTTGGCTTTACAGTTTTATAAAACTAGTTTTTAAAGTAGATAAAGAGATAAAATAAGGATACACATAGATTTTCTAATACTTAGCTTGGAGTGTCTTATAATTATTTGATGCAGCAGTCTCCAGGTTTCTATTCTGTTTGGCTTTACCGTGCCCTGAAACAAACATGAGGAAGAGGGATATCCTGCAGGCAGGCTCTCTTTTTTGGGTTTCCCTCCTGCTGATAAAATGACATTAGCTGCCTCTCAGAACCCTAAAGCAATACAGAGCCTTGAAGGAAGAAGTTGTCCTCAGGTGAATAAATCCCACCTGGAAGATGAAGGCTCCTTCAGGCCTGGGATGGTGGGCATCTGTGACCAGGTGTGGCACAGACATCTCAGCTCAGAAGAGGAGGTTCTCTGTGGTTGCAGGCTGGAAAAGGTGGTGGTCCGACCTCACAGAACCTAGGGATCCCAAGCCCAGATTTAGGAAAGCGAAGTGAAGTGAAAGTCACTTTGTCATGTCTGACTCTTTGTGTCCATAGAATTCTCCAGGCCAGAATATTGGAGTGGGTAGCCTTTCCCTTCTCCAGGGAGGTCTTCCGAACTCAGGGATCAGACCCAGGTCTCCTGCACTGCAAGCAGATTCTTTACAAGCTGAGCCACGAGGGAAGCCCAAGAACACAGGAGTAAGTAGCCTATCCCTTCTCCAGCAGATCTTCCCAACCCAGGAATCAAACCGGGGTCTCCTGCATTGCAGGCGGATTCTTTACCAACTGAGCTATGGAAATAGGACCCTAAGAATAAAGGCAGCCACAGAGGGATAGAATCTCCTCCTCTCTTTAATAACACCATTAAGTTCAAGGAGTGAAGCGTCTCCGCTGAAGAAAAAAAAAAGAGCTGATTCCAAACAGAAAAACATTGAGCTGAGCTACCTGGGACATTTCATTCATTCATTCTTCTGTTCATTCGTTTAATAAATACAAATTGACATTTTCTTTGGGACGGATGCTTTTTTCACTACCTGCTGGTCATGAGATGACGAGACACTGAGACTGAGTCACTGCCTTCCCTGAGCTTTCATTTCATGCTAGTGAGAAAGCCTCATGTAAGATCATCTCACAGACAAATGCATCCTGACAAACCATGATCAAGATTATGGAAGAAGCTTGCAGAATGAAAAGGATGGCCCTGATCCTGTGACAAGAACAGAGACCTTCTCATTCACCTAGGTATTTAGATGTCTGCTAATATTGATAATTATTATTGATAAAGTAAAGCTCAAAATTCTCCAAGCCAGGCTTCAGCAATATGTGAACCATGAACTTCCAGATGTTCAAGCTGGTTTTAGAAAAGGCAGAGGAACCAGAGATCAAATTGCCAACATCCACTGGATCGTGGGAAAAGCAAGAGAGTTCCAGAAAAACATCTATTTCTGTTTTATTTACTATGTCAAAGCCTTTGACTGTGTGGATCACAAGAAACTGTAGAAAATTCTGAAAGAGATGGGAATACCAGACCACCTGAACTGCCTCTTGAGAAATCTGTATGCAGGTCAGGAAGCAACAGTTAGAACTGGACATGGAACAACAGACTGGTTCCAAATAGGAAAAGGAGGACGTCAAGGCTGTATATTGTCACCCTGCTTATTTAACTTCTATGCAGAGTACATCATGAGAAATGCTGGGCTGGAAGAAGCACAAGCTGGAATCAAGATTGCCAGGAGAAATCTCAATAACCTCAGATATGCAGATGACACCACCCTTATGGCAGAAAGTGAAGAGGAACTAAAAAGCCTCTTGATGAAAGTGAAAGAGGAGAGTGAAAAAGTTGGCTTAAAGCTCAACATTCAGAAAACAAAGATCATGGCTTCTGGTTCCATCACTTCATGGGAAATAGATGGGGAAACAGTGGAAACAGTGTCAGACATTATTTGTTTGGGCTCCAAAATCACTGCAGATGGTGACTGCAGCCATGAAATTAAAAGACACTTACTCCTTGGAAGGAAAGTTATAACCAACCTAGATAGCATATTGAAAAGCAGACATTACTTTGTCAACAAAGATTCGTCTAGTCAAGGCTATGGTTTTTCCAGTGGTCATGTATGGATGTGAGAGTTGGACTGTGAAGAAGGCTGAGCGCCAAAGAGTTGATGCTTTTGAAGTGTGGTGTTGGAGAAGACTCTTGAGAGTCTCTTGGACTGCAAGGAGATCCAACCAGTCCATTCTAAAGGAGATCAGCTCTGGGATTTCTTTGGAAGGACTGATGCTAAAGCTGAAACTCCAGTACTTTGGCCACCTCATGCGAAGAGTTGACTCATTGGAAAAGACCCTGATGCTGTGAGGGATTGGGGGCAGGAGGAAAAGGGGATGACAGAGGATGAGATGGCTGGATGGTATCACTGACTCGATGGATGTGAGTCTGAGTGAACTTCGGGAGTTGGTGATGGACAGGGAGGCCTGGCGTGCTGTGATTCATGGGGTCGCAAAGAGTTGGACGTGACTGAGCGACTGAACGGAACTGAACTGAATAGTGATAATTAATAACACCATCTCCACTTTACAGTGAGGCACAGAGAGAGGAAGCTGCCTCCCTATCTCTGCAAGTCTGAATGGAGTTAAGCTTGAACGGGTTAACTTGTCACAAAGAGTCGGACACGACTGAGCGCCTGAACAACAACAACAAGCTTCTGAGGTGAAACTAGTGGCAAAGAGTCCACCTGCCAGTGCAGGAGACATAAGAAACATGGGTTCAATCCCTGGGTCGGGAAGATCCCCTGGAGGAGCGCATGGCAACCCACTCCAGTATTCTTGCCTGAAGAAGCCCATGGACAGAGGAGTCTGAGGGGCTATAGTCTATGGGGTCACAAAGAGCCGGACACAACAAAAGCAACTGAGCACACACATACTCGGGCTTAGAGAGAGAGGCTGAACACTGCTGATTATTTTGGTTGTAAAATCTGAGACCTTTGTGTGCTCAGCGGATACAGCAAGCAGAGATCTCTGGCACGTGGATTAATCTAGTGACTTGGGTGATATTTGGAGCATTAATTGGGGACACAAAGAACCCTAAACCATATCCCCTCTGCACAGTTAAATCAGGCATAGGCCCTACAAGATAAAAATTGGCATTAACCGTCTAGACACATGACTCATTATTTTTTTTGTTGTGATGGTGAAAATAATGTGCCAAAATGATAGCGTCACAGGAGAAAAATCAGTGACTAAAGGCTGTATTTCTTCTAGCCACCAAAGCAGTAATGGGTGGCAAAGAATGTGTGATTTTCACCAGGGCCACTGGCGATATAAAATTAAGCTTCTTAGTCTTTGCTTGTGGATGAACACCAAGGTATCCCTGTACCCCTGGAATGGGGCATGAAACAATATTTCTGGATGGGGTTGTGGGGGAGGTCTTTGTGTGTGCTCAGCCTCTCTTTGTGTCTGACTCTTTGTGATCCCATGGACTGTAGCCTGCCAGGCTCCTCTGTCTATGGAATTTCCCAGGCAAGAATACTGCAGTGGGTTGCCATTCCCTTCCCCAGGGGATCTTCCTGATCCAGGGATCGAACCTGGGTCTCCTGCATTGCAGGTGGATTCTTTACCTTTTGAGCCACCAGGGAAGCATGGGGGTGGTGGGGGAGGTGGGGATTGGTTCTTCATTCCTTTCTTATTTTGCTAGAAGGACATGGTGGAAAAGAAAGGTTAAGAAAAACTGCTCACCTCAAAAAACCAGTAATGGTGGTTCCCTATCTTGAGACATTTGGCAAATCTCATTTTCCTACAGATGTTGTTGGACATAAATTGATGATTTCAAGAAGCAAATAGAATATTCTGCGATGCTCGGTATTAAGGAGTTCAGTGTGATCAGATGGGGCTTTGTCAAATTGAAGTATTTGAATTAACTGACACCGTAAAAGCGAAAGTGTAAAGCTTTGCTTTTCTTCCAAGCTAATCAATGAAGATTAATATTCTATGGGAACCTGATTTTGCAGATGGAGCTGCACGGCACTGTTTTCCCTTCCATTTTTTTTCTCCTAGTAAATAAATCATTTTTATTATACTGTATGAATTTACTTAGCTCTTTTAATAGCCTTTGTAAGAATAATGCTTCCTTTGATTATATTACATTTTTAAATGTGTGCTGTGTGTAATACAATTCTGCTGTCGAGAGGAGGGGGGTAGTGAGGGACGGAAGAGTTACTGAATAGATCAGCTTTACCATCATATCCCCTGTGTTTTAAACAGGATGAAGAAATATCTGGGAGTCCTGGGGGCTTTAGGAGTAAATTACTAAGAATTTGCTTGGATGAAAATGGTTCATACCTGTGCCTGGGTGTAAAATTTTTTTTTTCTGTTTTGTTTTTTTTCTACTGAAGAAGATTAGATTCATCTTTGTGGGTGACCCTGGTGGCTCAGATGATGAAGAATCTGCCTGAAATGCAGGAGACCTGGGTTTGCCCCTAGGTTGGAGAGATCCCCTAGAAAAGGAAATGGCAGCCCACTCCAGCATTATTGCCTGGAGAATTCCATGGACAGAGGAGCCTGGTGGGCTATAGTCCACGGGGTCACAAAGAGTTGAACACAATTCTGGTGGTTATTTTGTACCTTTTATACCTTCAAGGTGCTAGAAATTTTATTTGATTTTTTCACCCCATTAGAAGGGAAATAAGCTTTATAATCCCAGGGCAAACATCCACATGTATACATTGATTAGGCACTTTTTGACTTAGCAGATACTGCATGTGGTCTCATTCACAGTTGATACAGTGACTTCTCACCCTGAATTCTTGGAGCTTTAATCCTTGAAGGACAGAGACAACTTGACCTTCACAAAGTGTACATCGCATGAGACAAGGAAAGAGAACGAGGGAGGGAGCAAGGGAGGGAGAGACAAACACATAGAGCCAGAGATTTCTTTAACGACAAAAATATAGTATGGTTTTATGCCTTATAGTGAATCCTCAATTACTAAAGTTCCTGATAACAAGAGATCAGAATCATCCAAGTTTTGCCTATATCCTTTGTACCGTTTATTTTGTACACAGTCAACAAATGAATCCTCTTGAAGTACTTTGCCCATCGAGTCACATTTTTTTTTAATTGAGGTATATTTGATGTACAACATAGTAAGTGAAAATGTTTAAAGCTTATAGTGCAAGTATAGTTATTAGAAAATGTTGGTTTTATTCCCTGTGTTGTACAGTATATGCTTGCAGCTTATTATTTTGCATGTAGTAGTTTGTGCCTCTAAATTCCCTAGCCGTCTTGTGTCCCTCCCCCTTGCCTCTCCCCACTGGTAACCACTAGTTAGTTCTCAATATCTGGGTCTATTTCTCCTTTTGTTTTATTTTTTAGATTCCATATCTGTGAGATTATGCGGTATTTGTCTTTGTCTGACATATTTCACTGAACATGTGTTAGTCACTCAGTTGTGTGCAACTCTTTATGACCCCATGGATTGTAGCTCACCAGGCTCCTTACATTTTCCTACAGATGTTGTTGGACATAAATTGATGATTTCAAGAAGCAAATAGAATATTCTGCGATGCTCGGTATTAAGGAGTTCAGTGTGATCAGATGGGGCTTTGTCAAATTGAAGTATTTGAATTAACTGACACCGTAAAAGCGAAAGTGTAAAGCTTTGCTTTTCTTCCAAGCTAATCAATGAAGATTAATATTCTATGGGAACCTGATTTTGCAGATGGAGCTGCACGGCACTGTTTTCCCTTCCATTTTTTTTCTCCTAGTAAATAAATCATTTTTATTATACTGTATGAATTTACTTAGCTCTTTTAATAGCCTTTGTAAGAATAATGCTTCCTTTGATTATATTACATTTTTAAATGTGTGCTGTGTGTAATACAATTCTGCTGTCGAGAGGAGGGGGGTAGTGAGGGACGGAAGAGTTACTGAATAGATCAGCTTTACCATCATATCCCCTGTGTTTTAAACAGGATGAAGAAATATCTGGGAGTCCTGGGGGCTTTAGGAGTAAATTACTAAGAATTTGCTTGGATGAAAATGGTTCATACCTGTGCCTGGGTGTAAAATTTTTTTTTTCTGTTTTGTTTTTTTTCTACTGAAGAAGATTAGATTCATCTTTGTGGGTGACCCTGGTGGCTCAGATGATGAAGAATCTGCCTGAAATGCAGGAGACCTGGGTTTGACCCCTAGGTTGGAGAGATCCCCTAGAAAAGGAAATGGCAGCCCACTCCAGCATTATTGCCTGGAGAATTCCATGGACAGAGGAGCCTGGTGGGCTATAGTCCACGGGGTCACAAAGAGTTGAACACAATTCTGGTGGTTATTTTGTACCTTTTATACCTTCAAGGTGCTAGAAATTTTATTTGATTTTTTCACCCCATTAGAAGGGAAATAAGCTTTATAATCCCAGGGCAAACATCCACATGTATACATTGATTAGGCACTTTTTGACTTAGCAGATACTGCATGTGGTCTCATTCACAGTTGATACAGTGACTTCTCACCCTGAATTCTTGGAGCTTTAATCCTTGAAGGACAGAGACAACTTGACCTTCACAAAGTGTACATCGCATGAGACAAGGAAAGAGAACGAGGGAGGGAGCAAGGGAGGGAGAGACAAACACATAGAGCCAGAGATTTCTTTAACGACAAAAATATAGTATGGTTTTATGCCTTATAGTGAATCCTCAATTACTAAAGTTCCTGATAACAAGAGATCAGAATCATCCAAGTTTTGCCTATATCCTTTGTACCGTTTATTTTGTACACAGTCAACAAATGAATCCTCTTGAAGTACTTTGCCCATCGAGTCACATTTTTTTTTAATTGAGGTATATTTGATGTACAACATAGTAAGTGAAAATGTTTAAAGCTTATAGTGCAAGTATAGTTATTAGAAAATGTTGGTTTTATTCCCTGTGTTGTACAGTATATGCTTGCAGCTTATTATTTTGCATGTAGTAGTTTGTGCCTCTAAATTCCCTAGCCGTCTTGTGTCCCTCCCCCTTGCCTCTCCCCACTGGTAACCACTAGTTAGTTCTCAATATCTGGGTCTATTTCTCCTTTTGTTTTATTTTTTAGATTCCATATCTGTGAGATTATGCGGTATTTGTCTTTGTCTGACATATTTCACTGAACATGTGTTAGTCACTCAGTTGTGTGCAACTCTTTATGACCCCATGGATTGTAGCTCACCAGGCTCCTTTGTCCATGGGATTCTCCAGGCAAGAATACTGGAGTGGGTTGCCATTTCCTTCTCCAGGGAATCTTCCTGACCCAGGGATCGAACCCAGGTCTCCCGCATTGCAGGCAGATTGTTAGCTGTTTGAGCCCCCTTAATACCCCAAGTCCATCTGTGTTGTTGCAGATGGCAGAGTTTCACTCTTTATGGCTGAGCAGTATTCCATTGTGTGTATCTATCTATGTATATCATATCTTCTTTACCCATTTATCTGCTGATGGACAGTTAGGTTGCTTCCACCTCTTGGCTATTGTAAATAATGCTGCTATGAATATCAGGGTTCATGTATCTTTTCAAATTAGTGTTTTTGCTTTTGATAAATACCCAGGAGTGGAATTGCTGTGTCATATGATGTTTTTAGTTATAAAAACAGCAACATATCATATAATTCAACTGAATACACATCCGTGTTATAAATATATGTGTTACTTGCTCAGTCATGTCCTACTCTGTGACCCTGTGGTCTGTAGCTCTCTGTAGCTCACCAGGCTCTTCTGGATTGCCATGCCCTTCTTTAGGGGGTCTCTCCAACCCAGGGATCAAATCAGGGTCTCCTGTATTGCAGGCCTATTCTTTACCATCTGAGCCACCAGGGAAGCCCTTATAAATATATATATGCATATTATTTTAGCCTGGAGGAACATACTATGGTCTCCCCTGATTCAATATCCTTCCACTCAGTACCTTTTGGAGATCTTTGCATGTCAAAATGTGTAGTCAATTTTATTCTTTTTTAAAAGGCTACACAGTCACTTAGGTTATGGATTTGTCCACACTTATTTGAATACTCACTCCCTTGTTGATGGAGACGAAGTCCCTCTCCACTGCCAATTTTCACTACCATTAGCAATGCTCATGACCATCTTAGGATAGGTGCCTCTGTATATAGGGGTGAACATTTTTAACAGAATATATTCCTAGAAGTAGAAGCCTTGAGCCTTTAAAAAGATCACCCATTTTTGCCTTTCAAAAGATCACCCATTTTTGCCTTTCATATGGTGAGTGCTTATTTTGCAATCATATGACCAGTAATAGATGTACAGTGAGCTTTAGGAGCAAAAAAGTGCTCACCTTAAATTTGGTGAAACGGTCTCTTACCCCAAATTTGGGCCACCTAAAAAAGACAAATTGAAACCTTTTGAGTTATTAACTCTTAACAGCACCTAAGCTATGAGTTAGTTTGCAGAGGCAAAGCCTTCCTTATATGATATTCAAAAAGCTGCAAAATGCAAAGCAACTAGGAATGTGATGTGTGTATGTGGTGTGTGTGTGTGTGTGTGTGCATACACACATTTTGGACATTTGGCATCCAAGTCAGTATGAAAAGATAGCAATAATTGGAGTAGCTGGCATTTTGCTCTGGAGGTCCAAAGTCATGTATCTAACAGCTTTAAATTTCTACCCTGAACAGGATGTATATGCTCACTATATCCTTTAATAAAGGCGCAGAAATGGGCCATGTAGTCTGCATTAAAGCATGAGTGAGCACTCTTCATTTTAAGAAGCACTCAAGCACTCTGAAAATTAGCACTGGAA
Organism: Aepyceros melampus; assembly: GCA_006408695.1. Lineage (NCBI taxonomy): Eukaryota > Metazoa > Chordata > Mammalia > Artiodactyla > Bovidae > Aepyceros > Aepyceros melampus. Next base: position 117,032 of record SJXQ01011316.1, read on the forward strand.
CATGGTTCCAAATGAAATTGACACCATGAGCCTAATGAGAACTGAATACCATGTATCCATCTCCTCTAGTTCAAGATCTTTCTCTTCTGTCATCTGAATGGTTCTGAAGCGCTGTCTCCTCTGGACACAAGTCTCTTCAAGGCTGAGTGTCTTTCCTCCCTTCCCCTGCCTGGCTGAAAATAAGAGGCACTGTGGTTTTTTTTTCTCCTCTTTCTGCTCTGATTTGGGGTTTAGCCCCATGCATCCCTGGTATGTATCATCTGTCTGGAAACTGCTTTCTTTCTCTTCCTGTGCCCACTCACCTCTCTCATTCTTTACTGCTGTTTTTAGTTTTATGTGTGATGACTATTGTGGTTTGCAAATAGCCAGAACTGACTGATAAATACACAATATTTGTTGGTTGGAAAATTGTCTGAGTAGGAAAAGGTCCGTTGGCTATGAAACTAATGCTCTTGGGTACATGGAGAAGGAATTTAAGATTGCAAACAGAACAAGGTTTGAGGGCTTATGAAAGCATTTGCTTAAAAATCATATGTTCCTCCATGTTCCTAGGAGGATGACATGGCAACCCACTCTAGTATTCTTGCCTGGAGAATCCCCACAAATAGAGGGGCCTGGTGGGCTGCAGTCCATGGGATCTCAAAGAGTCAAACACAACTGAGCAACTAAGCATATATTGTTCCTTAAATATAGGTTCAAAAGATATTTCTTTTTAGCATTTTACTAAGATATATTTCTTTTAGCAAAAGATATGTTTCCATGCCTTTCCTGAAGAAATGGGTATGTTTCTTTTACATTAATGATGAAAAGTTCCTGGTGAGGATTGGGCTTTCCCATGTTAAATGAATCCTTAGATGGGTTCCCATCCTTCATCGGGCTTCCCTGGTGGCTCAGATGGTAAAGAATCTGCCTGCAATGCAGGAGACCCAGTTCCATCCCTGGGTTCAGGAAGATTCCCTGGAGAAGGAGTTGGCTGCTCACTCCAGTATTTTTGACTGGAGAACCCCATGGACAGAGGAACCAGGAGAGCTACAGTCAGTCCTTGCAGTCACAAAGAGTGAGACACAACTGAGCAACTAACACTTTCACATTCCATCCTTCATAGAAAAAATATTTTTGGAGCACTTACTGTGTGCCAGAAATGTTGACATATATTTGACATAAAGTGGTGGATAGGATATTCAAATGTCTTGCTCGTAGAGCTTCCGTTCAAATGGAAAATACTGCTAACACTATCATTCTAGTTATCTATTGTTGTATAAAGTGTGGTGCCTAAACTTAGTGCCTGAAAACAACACACGCTTATCATCTCATAGATTCTTTGGGTCAGGGATGCTTCAGCTGCAGCATAATTTGGACCAGTCTTTGTTCAGTAGTTTTGGTAGGTTGTTGGGGCCAAAATCATTCTTAAGTCTCTAGGGGAGTAAGATGCATCACTGAGCTTTCTTGGGTGGCTCTCCTGTGGCTCCCAGTTGGCTTCAGGAAGTCTGCTGCTCAAATTTCCTGGTTTCCCCAAAATGAGGAATTCCAGGGAGAGTGGGAGAGTTCACCCAAGACGGAAAACACAGTCATTTTATGACCTCATCTTGGAGGTGACGTCTCATCACTCCTGCTCTACCCTGTTTGTGAATCCTTTAACCTAACCTCCCTACAAGGGGAGTGAGTCACACAGGTCAGAGATCTTTGGGAACCATCTTAAGGAGATTCCTATACATTTATTAAAAACTTACCCTGGGAAGCGCTTAAAAAAAGCATGAAAACAGCAAAGATGGTCATCATGGCCAATGACATTTATTGAAGACTTGATATTGTAATAGCCTTGTATTAAAAGTGATAGTAATAAAAATTCACATTTTTTAAGCTTTTTATTTTCTATTGGGGTATAGCCAATTAGCAAACAATGTTGTAGTAGCTTCAGGTGAGCAGCGAAGGGACTCAGCCATACATATATATGTATCCACTGTCTCCCAAATTCCCTCCCATCCAGGCTGCCATATAACATTGAGAAGAAAAGCTCACATTTGCTGAGCAAACACTGAGTGTCAAACACTGAGCTCTATGACTCATGTGCCTCTTTTTATGTAATCCTTGCAACGATCCTCAGTTCACAAGTACTAGTAGGGATTTAGTCACTCAGTGGTGTCCGACTCTTGCAACTCCACGGACTGTACCTTCCAGGCTCCTCTATCCATGGGATTTCCCAGGCAGGAATACTGGGAGTTGGTTGTCATTCCCTTCTCCAGAGGACTTCCTGACCAAAGGATCGAACGTGGGTCTCCTGAATTACAGGTGGATTCTTTACTGAATAAGTCACCAGGGAACCATGTTTTATCATGTGTCCATTTTATAGATGTGAAAACTGAGGCACAGATAGCAGTGATCTCTGAAATTCTCTTCTCGATGTGATACACCTTAGTTAGCATCACAGTTTTGTCTCACTCAACCAACCACATATCGGGTCTAAAGTCATTTTCACCACTTTCCTGAACATGCAAATAGGGAGAAAACTCAGATGACCAGGCAATCAATTTTCACTACTTCCATTGCTCTATCTATCTCTAAAAGCCTAGGGATAAAGGAAAATCCCTAAGCAGGTCGTGAGGAGTCACCCAAGTAGTTTTGAGGCCAGGGTATTCTGTTTTAAGGCTATCGTTCTCAGTGGACTAGTACTGTTGCAGTCCCACACACCAGTATCTCTGCTTGTCCCAACTTCCCCTCCTAAACCAATTTCTGAGAATGAAGCCTCACTTTGGAAACAAGTAAATTGTCCAGAAATAGTCAAGCTGTGGATGGGTTGCTGCTCTCGCCGACTGTACATTTCCATTCAATGAGTTTATTAAAGCTTAAAACAGAACCTTTTAGAAAAGAAAATGAAAACCGATGATACCAAAGGCAAGGGCTGTGGGGATAAGAAAGTGCAATTCATGTGACTTGGTGGAACGCCAGTGCAGCCACCATTAGACGATTCCTTCAGCAGTACTCTACTCAGTTTTAAGGTAAATGAGACAGAGAGGACCCTGGGGATGCTCAGCGTCCATCTGGCTGCTGGCTATGACCACATCCTCTGTACCAGCCGCTGTGCTAGGCATTGATGTATGATGCACACAGGATACAGACCGTGTCCTCAAGGTCTTTACAGTCTTCTGGGAGAGTCAGTGAATGGTATAAATCATGTGGTGTGTGCTAGGCAGAGGAAGTTTAGGATTCTAGGGGGGCAAATAGACTTAAAGGAATAAGACAGGGAGCCTTCTTGGAGGAGGTATTGTCTTAGCTGAGAGGTGAGGCCAAGAAAGGGTTAGACAAGTGAGACAAAGGAGAGGACATTTGGCCAAAGATTAAATAAAAATACCCAAAGTCAACTGAAATCATGATACATTTGCACAACTGCATGGAATTCGGTATATTGAAGAAAATATAGCAAAGTGAGGGCGGAAAAGAGAAGGCGGAGAGGTGACAGGTTGGAAAAGTAGCCTAGGTTCGGATCAGGATGGGACTTCCATGCCATATTAAGTATTTGGGGTTTGCAGCAAGTGCATTTATGTATTTAAAACCAGTGGAAAAAGCTATCTTCTCAATGAATGGCCTAGCTCATTTTTGTGGATTAGAGAGTTTGCAGAATAATTTTGAATCAATGATAAGGTATTAACAACCCAAATATTCTATATTTCTGTAAGCCATGGGAAATGCATGGAGGCAATATGACATGGTTATTAAGAGTACAGCTTCTGGAATCAGAATTACAGTAAGTTCCCTATGTATGAACAAGTTCTGTTCCAAGCATGTCTGTAAGTCCAATTTGTTTGTAAGTCCATTAATGTTAGCCTTAGTACCCAGTTAGCACAATTGGCTATATAGTACTATACTGTAATAGGTTTATAATACTTTTCACACAAATAATTCATTAAAAAAAACACAAAATAAAGAAAATATTTTTAATCTTACAGTATAGTTCCTTGAACTATACCCATAAAGAACAGCTGGTAAAGAATCCACTTGCAATGTGGGAGACCTGGGTTCGATCCCTGTGTTGGGAAGATCCTCTGGAGAAGGGACAGGCTACCCACTCCAGTATTCTGGCCTGGACAATTCCATGGATCGTATAGCCCATGGGGTTGCAGAGTTGGTCAGGACTGAGCAATTTTCACTTCACTTCGTAGCTCCTTGAAGAGTACAGTGGTACCAGCTGCATCACCTTTGCTTTTACATTTCCTTCTGGAATCCTGGGCTTGAAATAAAGATATTGCGCTACAGTATTCTATACGGTTGTTGCCGTTGTTTAAGCGTTAAGTCAGTTTGACTCTTTTGCAACTCCATGGACTGTGGCCCGCCAGGCTCCTCTGTCCACCAGCGCTCCCAGGCAAGAATACTGGAGAGGGTTACCGTTTTCCTCTCCAGGGAATCTTCCCAACCCAGAGACTGAACTTGCATCTCCTGCATTGGCAGGCAGATTCTTTACCACTGAGCCACCGGAGAAGCCCACTCTGGACAGGACTGTAAAGTGCACAGAAGCAGGACCACCTGGAGAGGATGCCCTTACGTGACAGACACGCGAACTAACGTAGATGAACGAACGTGCAACACACACCCACATCTCTGAAAGTTCACAACTTGAAGATTCCTGTGTAGGGGACTTACCGTGTATAAGTGGGAGTTCTAGCTCAATCATTTGCTTAGTGTATGACTTTGGAAAGATTGTTCTGCCTCTAAGAATCTCCATTTCATCTGAAAAAAAAAATAGAGATGATAGTAATATCACCCCGTGGAACTTTGGCCTTGTGGAAATTTTGTATTCATTTTCTATGCTGCAGAGAAAATTACCACAGACATAGAGGCTTAAGCAACACACATGTATTATCTCACAGTTTTCTGTGAGTCAGGATTTGGACATAGCTTAGCTGGGTCCCCTGCATAGGACCTCACAGAGTATTGGCTAGGATTGGGTTCTCATCAAAGGCTTGCCTGGATCTGCTTCCAAACTTCCTTAGATTGTCAGCAAAAAAGCAGCTCCTTGTGGCATAAAGATTCATGGCAACTTGCTTCCTCAAAGCCAGAAATGGAGAGGAAAGAAGCAGGGAAGGAGACTCCAGCAAGAGAGATGTTATAATCTTATACACATGTGTGCTTGCTAAGTCGCTTCAGTCGTGTCCGACTCTCTGCGCCCCCATGGACTGTAGCCCGCCAGGCTCCTCTGTCCATGGGGATTCCCCAGGCAAGAATACTGGAGTGGGTAGCTGTGCCCTCCTCCAGGGGATCTCCCCCAAACCAGGGATCAAACCCACGTATCTTATGTCTCCTGTATTGGCAGATGGGTTCTTACCACTAGCACCACCTGGGAAGCCCCAGATCTTATGTACGTGTCATCACAAAGCCTATCACCTTTGCCCCTGGATGGGGAGCAAGTCCCAGATACTGCCCACGCTCCAAGAGAGGAGATGACCCAAAGGTATGCATACCAGGAGGGTGAGGGTCATGGTGGGAAGCACTGTATAATCTCTACAACTCAAGGATCCAGTGGATCTAAGCACATAAAGAAAGACAAAGGAGTTTAGCCTGCTGCCTGGCACACAGACAACTTTCTCGCATCTGTGGCCATTATCGTTCCGTCAGCCGATGATTTGAGGACAATGCGGCAGACTGTCTCTGTGGGCTGGGCCTTAGATGCTCTAGACCGGTCAGTGCTACTGGTCAGATGCTAGTGAGGGAGAAGTCAAGATTGCCTTTCTCAGGTGATGGACATCTTGCAGGTGGAGTAAAGCCCATCATCTATAAGAATAAGTCACCCGGGGAAGGTGGCTCAAAGACGAGTATCCTCCAGCACTGTGGGTCAGTAGTAAAACTTACACTAGAAAATGATGAGCAAAGCAAATGGGAACCAAAAGCAAATGGAAAGAAGGAAGTACTAAAGAGCAGAAATTAGTGACATTGGAAAGAGAGAACACCCATCAAACCAAAACTAGTTCTTTCAAAGGATATAAAAAGAAAAGATAAACATCTGGAAAGACGGATAGAAAAGGTGACATGGCAAGAATGATAAATATCACATACATTAATAAGATGATAAGGAACTTTTGCAACCGTGTGACCCCATGGTCTGTAGCCACCTGGCTCCTCTGTCCATGCAGTTCACCAGGCAAGAATACTGAAGTGGGGAGCCATCCCTTTCTCCAGGGCATCTTCCCGACCCAGGGATCAAACCGAGGTCTCCTACACGGCAGGCAGATTCTTTACTGTCTGAGCCATCAGGGAAGCCCTTATTACAGTCTATGAACATTTATTCAATAACTCAAATGAAACAGACGAATTCCCTAAAATCATTAGCAAAAGTCACCTGGATGACTAGATAGTTTAAATAGTTCAAAAACTTTTAAAGAAATTTACTTACAATGTCCTACAAAAATAGAACTTTATATGCACTCAGATGGTATCACTGGTTATTCTAACACACGTCTAATATTGAAAAAATTACCAATTGTATACAGTGTCTTCCAAATAGAGAAAACAAGGGAATTCATTCAAGCTCATTTTATGAAGCCAGCACTAATCTTATACCAAAAGCACACAAGAGAGTTTTTTGGGTGATGAAACTATTCTGTTTCCTAATTGTGTTAGCAATTACAAAAATCTATATGCTGTGTTTAAATTTATAGAACTGTACACTCAAAATATCAAGTTTATAATGTTAAACAATAAAAGTAAATATAAGCCCCTAACAATAAGCTATATGAGACCAGAGGCTCATTTTTTAATTTATTGGAGTATAATTGATTTATAACTTTGTGTTAGTTTATGGTACATATCAAAGTGAACCAGTTATACATACATGAACGTTTTTAGATGTTTTCCCACATAGATCATTGCAGAATGTTGAGTGGAGTTCCCTGTGCTACACAGGTCCATATTAGTTATCTGTTTTACACATGCTACTGCTGCCAAGTCGCTTCAGTCGTGTCCGACTCTGTGCGACCCCATAGACGGCAGCCCACCAGGCTCCCCTGTCCCTGGGATTCTCCAGGCAAGAACACTGGGGTGGGTTGCCATTTCCTTCTCCAATGCATGAAAGTGAAAAGGGAAAGTGAAGTTGCTCAGTCGTGTCCAACTTTTTGCGACCCCATGGACTGCAGCCCACCAGGCTCCTCCGTCCATGGGATTTTCCAGGCAAGAGTACTGGAGTGGGGTGCCATCGCCTTCTCTGATTTTACATAGAGTAGTGTGTATATGTCAGTCCCAATCTCCCAATTTATCCCTCTTCTCCATCCCCCCTCTGGTAACCATAAGTTTGTTTTCTACATCTGAAACTCTTTTCTGTTTTGTAAAAAAGTTCATTTGTACCCATCTTTAGATTCCACATAGAAGCGATTCATGCCTTGGTCTTTCTCTGACTCCTCTCTCTGACTTCACTCAGTATGGCAATCTCTACATTCATCCGTGTTGCTGCAGATGGCTGCCTTTTTTGAATGCCCAACAGCCCACTGGGTATAAGTGTACCACATCTTCTTTATCCACTCCTCTGCCAGTGGACATTTAGGTTGCCTCCATGTCTTGACTACTGTAAATAGTGCTGCTATGAATGTTGCACTGGGACCCATGTACCTTTCTGAATTATGGTTTTCTCTGAATATACGCCCAGGAGTGGGATTGCTGGATCATATGGTAGCTCTATTTTCTGTATTTGTAAGGACCCTTCCTACTGTTCTCCATAGTAGCTGTAACAATTTACTTTCCCACCGACAGTGTAGGAGGGTTCCCTCTTCTCCACACCCTCTCCAGCATTATTGTTTGCAGATTTTTTTGATGATGGCCATTCTGACCAGTGTGAGACTGGTATCTCGTAGTAGTTTTGATTTCCATCAGAGTAGAGTCTTTATATACATTGTTATCATTCTATTTCCAGCCCCTGGCATAGTTCCTGGCAAAAGTTGCACACTTCAAAATATATGAGGATTGCGTAAATAGAAGAATGGAGAATTATTTTTAAAAAGTCATGTGTTAGGAACTAGCCCCAGGGGAATACAGGGTGTACCTAAACATATATATTTATATTTACATTATAATAGTTTACAATAATAGATGTCCGCTGGCTAATAAGATACACTGTTTTATATTTAAATTTTTCAATATGAGGAGGCCACTGGTGGGTTTTTCACAGCAGCAGAGGATGGGAAATTGGAATTGGTCACCTGACCCAGCTTCTGCTTTAAGATCACACAGTTTGCAGTGGAGAGTGGAAAGGAGAGGGACAGGATGGAATCTTCCTGTTTTAATCAATATGATATCGGTGAACATTATGTACTTCTTTGCACATGTGTTATATATCTATTGCTCTATCTGATTCTAAAAATGGAATGAATAGGTCAAAGGATGTGCATATTTATGGACATTTAGATATAACTGCATGACCCTTCAAAATGGCTGTAGTGTTTTATACTTTTAACCTGTATCAAGAGAATTTTAATAGACTTGAAGATACAATATATCCAAGTCATGTCTATAACACTGTACCTCTATATGGTATTCCTCAGTATACAATGTACACTTCTGTATAGTACCTATTTCTTTTTCATAATAATAATAACTTGTGGCTTTTTAAACTTTCTCATTATAATAACTTGTGGCTTTTTAAATGACTTCTGATAATGTCTTCTCCAACAGAGTATCATACCCCTGACTTTCTAGTTCTCCTTCCCAACCATACCCAACACGTTACATTATAATCTTCTAACCCCCACTACCCAAAGGCAAACAAACCCACAGAAAAGGCAGCTGGCTTTGGTATCGAGGTTGCCAAAGGGGAAATCTCACTTTCCAGTGAAAATAGACAGCCAGTGTACAAACAGTCTGTATCTCATTTCTACTGTATGACTCTGATTCATAAATTACTAAAGTGTTTTCCTGAGAAATAAATATTTCACTCGCCAGTGGCAGACTTATGAGCTAATTAAAATGTGAACCCTGGAAGAAAGAATGCCATCAGCTGGATTCACAGGGCTGGAAAGTGCCTGGCTACTCCTTGTCTCAGAGAAGACGCTTGTGTGCGGAAAGGAGGGGCCTGGCTTATTAAGAGCAACACTTGGCTTTGGACAAAGGGAGGTCTCTGTGGAAGCTGAGATAAGAAAACCAAAAGTGACAACACAGAGGTTTTTCTGCTCTTGGGAAGAGAGAGAGGCAGAGCCACTTATTGGTTAAATACAGAACCTTGGGGGTCAGATTTGTTGTTATTTCGTCACTAAGTCGTGTCCACCTCTTTGCAACCCCATGGGCTGTAGCCCACCAGGCTCTTCTGTCCCTGGGATTTCCCAGTCAAGAATACAGGAGGGGGCTGCCGTTTCCTTCTCAAAGGGATCTTCCTGGCGCGGGGAGGAGCCTGCATCTCTTGCAATGGCAGGTGGATTCTTGACCAGCGGGCCACCAGGGAAGCCGTGGGGGCCAGATAGTTGGGTTCAAATCCCATCTCTGTCATTTAGCAGTTGTAGGACTTTGGGTTCATTGCTATCTTTCTAAACGTCAGCATCTCCATGCATACAATACGCATAGAAAGACCATCCTCCCCACCAGGACATGAGTGTTAACAGAAGTAGTGTATTTAGATCATTAGCAGTGTGCCATGCAAACAGTTACTCAATAAATGTTAGCCAACTAGCCCCAGCTGTTTTAGTCTCATGAAGTCATGTGTATATGTCCAATTTTTCTTTTGAAAGTTCACAGCCCATTGGCTTTTAAGCAGGTTTTCAGTACACAATGTTTTACTTCCTTGGAAAATGCAAAATTCTTTTAGGACTTACTATGTGCTGAGTTAGGGAGGGTTCAAGCATTCTGTATGCACTCTCATTTGGCTCAGACGGTAAAGAATCTGCCTGCAATGCGGTAGCCCTGGGTTCAATCCCTGGGTCGGGAAGATGCCCAGGAAGAGGGCATGGCAACCCACTCCAGTATTCCTGCCTGGAGAATTCCATGGACAGGGGAGCCTGGCGGACTACAGTCCATGGGGCTGCAGGGTTAGACAGGACTGACTCACTAACACTTTCACTTTCTCATTTAATCCTCACTATAAACCAAAAAGATGGATATCATTAACTCTACTTTATGGAGGATACTGACCTATAGTGGTAGATGATGAATTATCTGTTCCAGAACTCAATATAAATTGCTCTTTTAAATATTTTTTTAAACTTATCACAGTTTTAGCCTCAAACAGCTCTAAAGGGCTGACCTTAGATTTTGATTCCAAATACTTGGTAGAGAGAATCTAATTGGTCCTTACTGGACTCCTTTGGTCTAAACAGCTATGAGAATGGTTCATGTAATCATATATAGTGGCCAATGTCTGGATTGCAGTTTCAGAGAAAGAAAGTCTCTGTGAATTGAGTACAGATGTCTTTCAAAAGCACACAATTATTATTCAGCATTTTCCACATTTTCTTTTATTCTGGTGTTATCAGCAATATGGAGTATTTTTCACAGTACGTATCACCCTGTGTTTGATTTCAAGAGAGGAGATAGTGTTAAATATAATGATAATAACAACAATGCCAGTAAGAGTGACTAATAGTGTTTGCTGTATATCAGATCTGGTTATAAGCATTTTATAAATAATAACTTATTTGATACTTCCTATCACTGAATGGAATTGAATACATACTATCAACCCCAGCTTATAGATGCGAAGGTAATACCAAGGTGTGGAAAAGTAAGTGTTTTATTTTTAAACAATAAACAGAGCTATTTCTGATAATTGGGGTTGTACTTGCCAGTCTTCCAGGACCTAGTGTTTACTCTGTGTGTGTGTGTGTGTGTGTGTGTGTATGTGTGTGTACGTGTGTGTATGTGTGTATGTGTGTATGTGTATGTATGTGTGTATGTGTGTGTATGTGTGTGTATGTGTGTATGTGTGTGTATGTGTGTGTATGTGTGTGTATGTGTGTGTGTATGTGTGTGTATGTGTGTGTGTATGTGTGTGTATGTGTGTGTGTGTGTGTGTGTGTGTGTGTGTATGTGTGTGTATGTGTGTGTGTGTGTGTGTGTGTGTGTGTGTTTAGTACATATTTCTACATCTTGGCCATTGTGAATAATGCTGCTGTGGATACGGCATGTATTTCTTTGAGACAGCGATTTTATTTCCGTCAGATATAAACCCAGAAGTGGCATTGCTGGATTACAAGTAGTTCTATTTTTAATTTTTTGAAGAACTTTCATATTATTTTCTGCAGTTTGTGCCCGTGTGCTAACTTGCTGCAGTCGTGTCCAACTCTTTGTGATCCCATGGACTGTAGCCCTCCAGGCAAGAATACTGGAGTGGGTTGCCATGCCCTCCTCCAGAGGATCTTCTCGACCCAGGGATTGAACCCGCATTTTCTCGGCTCCTGCCTTAGTAGGCGGAACCTTCACCTCAGCTACCCGGGAGGCCCCATTTTCCGTTCTCGCCAGTGGCCACAGGAATTCCCTTTTCTCACATCCTGGCCAGTGACTTGTTGCCTGTGTAAATGATAGTCATTCTAGCAGGTGGGTGGTGATCTCTCATCACGGTTTTGATCTGCATCTCCTGGATGAATTGGCCATTTGCATGTCTTCTTCAGAAAATGTCTTTTCCGTTCCTCTGCCTTTTTAAACTGGATTATTAGCCTCCTTGCTACTGAGTTGTATGACTTTCTTTTTATAATTTTTCTTTCAATACAGTTGATTTATAATATTCCATGTATTTCATTGTCAGATTCCTTTCCATTATAGGTTATTATAAGACCCTGAATATATTTACCTGTACTAACCCAGTAAGTCACTTTTGTTTATCTATTTAATATAAAGTAATGTATATCTGTTACTTACAAATTCCCAGTTTATCCCTCTCCCTCCCTTTCACCTCTGGCAGCCATAAGTTCATATGCTATGTTTGTGAGTCTGTTTCTGTTTTGTAAATAAATCCATCTGTATCATATTTTCTAGATTCTGCATATAAGTGATATCACATTTCTGTCTTTCTCTGTATGTGACTTTCTTATAACTTAGATATTAACTTCTTTTACAATATATAGTTTATAAATACTTTCTTCTGTTCTTCTTCATTCTGTTGACTGTTTCTTTAGCTTTGCTTCCCAGATTTCATTAGTGATAAAAAAAAACCCACCTGCCAATGCAAGAGACAAAAGACACACGCGCTTGACCCCTGTGTCCCTGGACTGGGAAGATCCCCTGGAGGAGGGCATGGCAACCCACTCCAGTATTCTTGCCTGGAGAATCCCATGGACAGAGGAGCCTGGCAGGCTATGGTCCATAGGTTTGCAAAAGAGGACACAACTGAAGTGACTTAATACAATAGTACAATTAGCTTTGCAGAAGCTTAAGTACTCCTACTTGTTTATTTTGCTCTCAGTGCTCCTGCTTTTAGTCTCATATCAAAAAAAGAAAAAGAAAAATGTTGCCAAGACAGATGTCAGGTAGCTTTCTTTTTATGTTTTCTTCTAGGTGTTATATAGTTTAGATCTTATATTTAAGGCATTAATTAGTGTCAAGTTAATTTTTAGTGAGTTGTCTAATATAGTAATACAAGTTATTTTGCTTGTGGACATACACTTCCCAACACCATGTTTTGAAAAAGGATTCACTTTTCCGGTGAGTACCCTTGGCTCCTTTATCAAGTATTAGTTGACTGTGTATTTGAGGGTTTATTTCTAGGCTCTAGTCTCTGTTCCATCAGTCTGTGTGTCTGTTTTTTTATAGCAACACTGTATACTGTTTTTGATTACTATAGCTTTGTAGTATAGCTTGATCAGAAATTGTGATAACTTCAGCTTTGTCTTTTTTTTTTTCTGAAGGTTAGTTTGGCTATTTGAGGTCATCTGTGGTTCCATATCAAGTTGAGGATTGTGTTTTTCTAATTCTGTGAAAAACTCCATCCGAAGTTTGATAGACGTTGACAGAATCCATAGATGGCTTTGAGTAGTATGGACATTCTGATACTAATTCTTCCAACCCATGAAATGTATCTTTTCATTTATTTGTTTCTTCTATTTCTAACGTCACTGTCTTATAATTTTCAGTGTACAGCTCCTTCTCCTCGGTTAAATTTGTTCCTGAGTATTTTATTCTTTTTGATGCCATTGTAAACAGGATTATTTTCCATGTTTATTTCTCAGCTAGTTTATTGTTAGCATATAGAATTACAACTGATTTTTGTACGTTGATTTTGTATCCTGTAAGTCAACTGAATTTGTTTATTAGTTCTAACAGTTTTTGATGGTGTTTTTAGAGTGTTTTATGTATAAGATCATGCCATCTGCAAACAGAAACAATTTTATCCTCTCTTTTCTTATTTTGATGCCTTTAATTTGTTTCTCTTGCCTAATTGCTCAAGGCTTTTTGAGGCTTATGCTTGGAACTGAAACACTCTCACTTCTGCCACATTCTTTTTGCCAGAGCAGACACAAGTCCAGTCCAGATCCAAAGGCTGGGGAAATAGATTACTGCTTTGTGGGAGGATACTGAGAGTCATGTGGGAAAAGGCAGTGATAGATAATAGGGTGAAGAGCTGGGACTGTTTCCTGTAATCGGTCTGTGGCAGTGACTATTAAACTTGTTCAGAGTTACATGTCGGCAGGAATCAGACCAAATCAATCTGACTGCAGTATCCAAATTCCTCTTACAGTTTCCTAGGTTAGATCTTCTTTTGGTTGGCTCAGTCCACAGGGAACTAATCACGCTGGTTAGGGCAGTGAAGTATTCTCATTGGTTAGACTTGGATCATGTCTGTACCCCTGAGATGGGAGGGAGAAACCAGCCCCACCTGAACCGGAAGCAGTGTAGGGAGAGGTGCCATAATGGGAAATCACTTTTAGAAGAAGAGATGGATAGAGATCAGGCTGCCAATATATTGTCGCCCACTGAGAGGGTTGGGATGATAGGAAATGGGGGTGAAGTTCGAGGGGAAAGCCACATCTTCAGACTCTTAGATCACACATGGAGAGATGCTGCATTTGCTCTATTGACTGGGAGAGACAATTGAGTTTCAGTTGGCTTTGAGTTGATGCATCCATGGATAACTGGATAATAAGGATGCTATGAGAATTAGGAAGAGATGTCTCACTGATAAGGGGCAGGCATATCAAACTTCAAATGTCTTGGAATGTCCCAACAGAGTTGTCTGCATTACTGTTTTATTAATTTATTTTTAATTGGAAGATGATTGCCTTACAATATCGTGTTGGTTTCTGCCATACATCAACATGAATCAGCCATGGGTATACTTACGCCCCTTCCCTTTTGAACCTCCCTCCCACCTGCCACCCCATCTTTCCTCTCTAGGTCATCACAGAGGACTGGTTTGAGCTCCCTGAGTCATTCGGCAAATTCCCTCTGGCTATCTATTTTATACATGGTAATGTATACATTTCCATGATATCTCTCAGTTTCTCCCACCTTCTCCTTCCCCTGCTGTGTCCACAACTCCTTGTCTATGTCTGCATCTCCATTGCTGCCCTGGAAAATAGGTTCATCAGTACCATCTTTCTGGATTCCATATATATGGTTAATATATGATATTCATCTTTTCAACTTACTTCAGTATTATATATATATATTTTAAATTCTCAGGGACTATCACAACTCCAAGTTTAAAGGAGGCATTCATCACACTTTGAATAAAAGAGGCGAATAGTGAGATGGATGGATGGATAATGGATGTATGGATTAAGAGAGAGATAGTGGATGTATGGATGGATGGAAGGATGGCTGCATAGATGGATAGGTGATACATGAATAAATTAACAATGAATGAATGTCTGGATGGCAAGTTGAAACTTGCATTGTTTTCCACTTTATGCCTCAAATTTTATGTGCCAGCAGTACCAAATGGGATATACTGTCTTCTGCTTCCATTTATACCTGGCCTCTATGCCTTAGGCCGTATGGTCCCTTCCGTTTGGAATGTAATCTGCTCTGAATGTGTTCATTTTTTTGCTCTAATCTTCTTCATTTTCTGAGGATTCATCATTCTGAAGCTAGTTGAATGGATTAGGTGCCCTTCCACATTGCTCCTGTAATTCTCCGAGCATATTTATATTATCAAGCATGCTTTCTTTTAGGATAATCACACTTTTGTGTATGTATGAACTCCTCAAAGCCAACATCTATGTCTTATTCATTTCTGTAACCCAAAGCCTAACATACACCTGATTCAGAAAGAGTGCATAGTAAGTGTATGCACTTACTATGTAAGTGTGTGCATAATAAGTGTAGGTCAACAACTACATGAATAGATTATTCACTGATGTACAAGTAATGGACATTGATAAGAATATGTTGTGTCTAACACAGCAATGTAGATTGTATAGCCAGTGACATTCCCAGTGCTCGTTTCCTTGATAAATGCGGCTTAATACAAAAATAATCATGTTCTAGAAGCCCATTCTTAACAAAATTCTCCCCTTTGAATCCTGTGCCCCCACTTTGTCAGTGTAATTTAAAAGAGTAGGAGAAAGTCAGAGGGGAGCCGAAGAGCCATGCCAGTCTCCTCACCTTACTAGTAACCTGTCAGCTAATTCTGGGCTTCACCAAGAAGGGACCATTAGGAGACAGTGGTATAGCAAGAGTGCCTTCAGTTTTCTGGCTGGTCCTGTATGGAGCAGACACAGTGCCTATAGTTGCTGTTGTGTAGTTATCAAGTCATGTCCAACCCTTTGCAACCCCATGGACTGCGGCCTGCCAGGCTCCTCTGTCCATTGGATTTCCCGGGGAAGAATACTGGACTGGGCTGCTATTTCCTTCTCTGATCTTGGGATTGAGCCCACCTCTCTTACATCTCCTGCATTGGTTGGTAGATTCTTCTCTACTGAGCCACCAGAGTTATTTCTAACTAGGTGGTCATTTTGAAGGGTAGAAATCTATGACATTAAATTCTCTTTTTTATCATAAGAACAATAGCTTCTGCTTAGGCAGTACCTACTCATATGTCAAGTTCTGCTGGCTACTTTATCTCTTCTGCTCAGGTAGGTTTTATAATCTCTGGTTTTTAGTTGAGGAAACTGACAGGGAGAGGGCTGAAGACAGTGCAAGGCCTGTGTCTGGTAAGTGATTGGAGCTGAGATGTGAACCCAGGTTCACTTGAGTCTGAACATTGCAATCTTTCCTGTGAACCATCCTAACAACAGAGGGCTGAAAAGAGTCTGCTTTGGATCTGATCAGTCTTCTCTTTCTGGCAAACACTAAGCAAAGCAGTCTCTCCTACACTGGAGGGAGGCTCTTATACAAATAGACCTTTTAATGTGTTGCTTGCTAAGTTGCTTCAGTTGTGTCTGACTCTTTGTAATCCTATGGACTGTAGCCCGCCAGGCTCTTCTGTCCATGGGATTCTCCAGGCAAAAATACTGGAGTGGGTTGCCATTTCCTCCTCTAAAAGATCTTCCTGACCCAAGGATCAAACCCACATCCCTTTTGTCTCCTGCCTTGGCAGGCGGGTTCTGTACTGCTAGCGGCATCTGAGAAGGATCAGGATTTATCTGATGTCTGTTAATTGTCTTGTGTATACCGGGACACGTCAAGTAACTTGGGCTGGATGGAAACCATGGTGGTCATTACCTTTATTTGTAGGATTTCTGGGGAAATGCTTGTAGAAAAATGGTTCAGATGAATCTATTTTCAGGGCAAGAATAGAGATGCAGGCATAGAGAAGGAATGTGTGGGCAAAGGAAGGGAAAGAGGAAAGTGGGACAAATTGGGAGAGTAGCACCGATGTATATACACTACCAGGTATAAAACAGATCGCCAGTGGGAGGCTGCCGTGTAGCACAGGGCGCTCAGCTCAGTGCTCTGTGATGACCTGCAGGGGTGGGATTGGGGCTGCGGTGGGATCGGGGGTGTGATGGGAAAGAGGTTTAAGAGGGGGCGGATATATGTATACATGTAGCTAATGCACTTTCTTGTACAGCAGAAACTAACACAACGTTTTAAAGCAGTTATCCCCCATAAAAAATAATAAATAAACCAATTATCAATGTATGGTATGTAAGTTTTCCCTACTGCTAAGCTTCCAAATGCCATGACTTTCAGAGGGCATGTCTTACTTCTAGAAATTAGGGGCTTCACAGTACCTCAGGAAAGTCTTTCCTAACTATGCCTATACATCAGAATCACTTGAGGGCCTTTAAAAAGTTTGATGCCCAGCAGGCCTGTGTTCGTAGCAGCCTTATTCACGATAGCCAAGAAGTGGAAGCCACATAAATGACCGTGAATAGACGTATGAATAAGGCCAATGTGGGATACACATACAATGGAGTATTATTGCAGCTTTAAAAAAGAAGGAAATCCTATAATATTTCACAACATGGCCAAATCATGAGGACATTATGCTGAGTAAAATAAGCCAGTCACAAAAGTAAGCCAGAGACAAGTACTGCAGGATTCCACTTATTTGAGCTACTTAGATCCATCAAACTCATGGAGACAGAAAGCTTTGAAGAGAGGCGGCCAGGGGCTGGGGGAGGTAGTCATGGAGAGTTACTCTGTCATGACAATAGAGTTTCAGATTCTTGAAAGAAAGGGCAACAGAGCTGCTTCACAGTAATGTTCATGTAGTTATTATTAATGGGGCTTCCCGGTGTCTCGGACTTCTGCCTGCAATGCAGGAGACTTGGGCTTGATCTCTGGGTCAGGAAGATCCCCTGAAGGAGGGAACAGCAACCCACTCCAGTATTCTTGCCTGGAGAATTCCATGGACAAAAGAGCCTGGAGGGCTACAGTCCGTGGGGTCACAAAGAGTAGGACATGACTGAGCAATCAACACTTTCACTTCTCAGTTATTAATAGCATTACTGTATGGGACACTGAATGATGCTTAAGATGGCCCATTTTATGTGATTTTTATCATCATGAAAAAAAAAATACAGATGCTCAAACCCCTCACCAGAACAACTAAATGAAAATCCTTTAGTGTGGCATCTGGATTCACCTCATTCATAAATTGTATGGCCACCTGATGCGAAGACCTGACCCATTGGAAAAGACCCTGATGCTGGGAAAGATTGAAGGCAGGAGGAGAAGGGGATGACAGAGGATGAGATGGTTGGATGGATGTAGGTTTGAACAGGATGTTGGTGATGGACAGGAAACCTGGCGTGCTACAGTCTATGGTGTCAAGAGTCAGATACCACTGAGCAACTGAACTGATAAACTGTATTAATGAAATAAGCCCCTACGGCTAAGGACCACACCCTTACAGCAGTTATCTTAGCAGAATCTCAGAATACAAGCAAGACATCCGAATCCCTGAGCCCCACCTAAGACACTGCAAATCAGAAATTTTGGAACGAGCTCTAGCATCTCAATTTTTAACATGAGACTTTTTTTCCTGGTGATTCTGTTGAATTTGCAGACTAGAGTCAGAAAACAAAACAAAACAAAACAAAACACTTAGTTCTTCTGTACCCTGGTATTTTCTTGGCTTTAAAGAGTGACCTCATTATTGCAAAAGTAGTTTTTGGTATTCTAATCTGGATGAAGGAAATAGACAACTTTTGATACATGAATTCATGACCTGGAAGAGGGTTTAGTACCATATTCTCACAGTGTTAGAGGGCAGAAGAGAAGAAAGAACATGCATTTTTAAAAATTTATGTAACCATGGGAGAAATGTTTTTTTTTTTGGCAAAAAATTATTTTATCTCTAAGCCATGGACAGTAAACTTGACAAGTTTTGACTGTTGAGATATTCAGTTTTCAGACTCTGGTTTCCATGTTTCTCTAAATTTTGATGTCACTGTTATTGTTCAATCACTAAGTCATGTCCCACTCTCTGCAACCCCATGGACCACAGCACACCAGACTCCCCTATCCTTCACTATCTCCCAGAGTTTGCTCAAATTCATGTCCATTTCATTGGTGATTCTATCTAACCATCTTATCTCCTGCTGCCCCTTTCTCCTTTTGCCTTCATTTTTCCCCCAGCATCAGGGTCTTTTTCCCATGAGTCGGCTCTTCTTATCAGGTGACCAAAGTATTGGAGTTTCAGCTTCAGCATCAATCCTTCCAATGAATATTCAGGACTGATTTCCTTTAGGACTGACTGGTTGGATCTCCTTGCTATCCAAGGGACTCTCAAGAGTCTTCTCCCACCACACAAATTCAGGTGAGGAATACTTGTAACTCATGTTTTCCAAAAAAGAAGTGGTTAAGATGGTTTGGTCCCCTTAGAATAAGAGTGAGATTTTTAAACAAAACCCTGTACTTTTGACTGTTCCTGTTGCAATAAAGTCAATGACAGAGAGAGCAGGGAAAACAACTCTTGTCTTAATTTAAAGCCAGAAGGGATTCATCTGATGAAAGCCTAAGAAATCTTCCATACTACTCAAGGCCTAAAAATATTTTTTAAAATTTATTTACACTGGTGGAAGGCACAAGAGAATGGATAAATATCATTTTTAAAATGATATTTTTCACCATCCTGCTTGCACTTTCATTCTACCTATAATAGCACACCATTAAGAAAAGTAATAATTGATCTGCCGTGAAAGAAGTGTAGGGAGCCACTCACTCAGCCGCTTCGCTGTCAGTTCCCTTGTACTGCCAAGCAGAATGCTCATTTTGAAATATCATGGCTAATCTAAAAAAATATACAGCTAAACAGAAAAAACAACATCAGTTCCAATATGAATACATGAGCTGCTACTTAATATGTCAGTGTTTTTGTCAGGTTGATCACATTAGGCTCTGCGGCATTCAATTCTAAGCCTTGCAATATCTGAAGTCTGATATTGTGCCTCACTAAATTTAATACATGGGCCTCCGTAATGGAGGGAATCGCGTTAGCACTTGGCAGTTTGTTATGCTGTATAAAATTGACTGCCCTGCAAATACAATAGCGATCATAAAAACGGTGGTCAGCAGAGAGTGTGTAATACATTTTTGAGGTTTCAGTAAAGGTCCAAATGAAATTTATTGAGATTTTTGCCATTTGGGTGATGATCAATAGAGCCAGGCTAATAATTTGTTGTGAGGATGTTCTCTGGGGATGTGACATTTTGCTATGAAACTTCGGAAATTCAGAAAGTAGACTAAATGATGATACCGCCCTAGTATATATAACCGTCAAAGACTTTAACATCAGTCTGAGAGAGGATTTACAGTGGTGGTGATTACTTCTTCAGGCATTGAGGATGTGGTGCCCTCAATTATGGATACATTCTCATGCATTTCCCGGTTTGGACTCACGATCATTTGATTGCATTGTTCTTTCAGCCCAGGGTTTTGTGGTAGGCTTGCTTTTTTTTTTTTTTTTCCATCTCATTCACAGTTTCCAAATCACTAATTTTCTTAATTATGTCATTAATTCCTCACTGCCTCTCCCGCTCTGGCCAGAAATTTATTTTCTTTGAAGAAAAGAAAAGAACCTACTTGGAAATCCTGACCGTTAAAACCACTTTCCTTGTTGTGTTGTCTGGTATCCCGGGCTGGTAGGCTGTGCTAAAACTGGCAAATGGGGCTTCTGATTTGAAAGAACATGTGACACGCAGGTAGGGTTTGTGATCGTTACAGGTTTAATGCTCATACGTCAGGGGACCTGTTCAATCACTGTGAGACAACATGCTTGCTTTATGATGGTTGCAGTTGCATTTATCTTTTTTTTTTTTCCACTTTTCATTAGCTGCATTCCAAGGGATTTGAATTTCTGATCTTCACAAAGTTGGACTCCTCCACTGACAAAGGAGAGAGCTTATTTGGGGGGAAACACAGGCAGAAATAAAGAAAGAAAGATTTTAGAGGTTTGCATTTGTAATATAGACTTCCTGTATGCCCATTTTCACATCTGTACAGTGAGCATGATAGAAAATGAGGTTTCAGGTTTTTTAAATTATTTTATTTATTTACTTATTTATTTTTGGCTATGCTGGGTCTTAGTTGCTGTGAGGGCTTTTCTCTAGTTGTGGCGAGCAGGGGTGCTCTCTGGTCGGGGGCTTTTCAGCCATAGCTTCTGTTCTTGCAGAGCCTGGGCTCTAGGGCTTGGGGCCTCTAGACCACAGCCTCGGTAGTTGCAGTGCATGGGGGGCTTACTTGCTCCATGTCATGTGGATCTCCCTGGATCAGGGATCAAACCCATGTCTCCTGCATTGGCAGGTGGATTCTTTAATACTGAGCCACCAGGGGAGTCAGAAGTTTCTATCTGAGTTTTGTTTATTTCCTGAATTACCACCTTGTTCTCCTTCCATATGATCTTTCATAAAGCTGACCAATTAAGTTGCAGCCTATTTTCCTAAGGAATTTTTGTTGGTGGTGGTGATGCCGTTGGATTAAAGTGATAAAGTAACTCAGCATGTACATAACGTTTACAGACACTCAGATTATTGGTTATTTGTAGGGAAGTGGAAACTTGTCAGCACTTTCTGGAATGAACCCTGAGACTAGGCACAGCAAAACAATTTATTTTCAAGGAGCAGGCACAAAGTAAGATTTATGAGTTTGTATCTCTGATGACATTTCTTATACTGTTACTGAGCTACAGCAAATTAAAGGGATCTGTGAGTACGAAGGGGTGTGTTTTTGTAATGAGGAGAAAGAGACAGAGCAATAAGAAGATAATTAAGGTAACAACTTGTGAAAAATGAAAGCATTTCCCTCTTTCATTTTTGAATCTCTGAGCATAAACTTTGTAGTTGTTAATTTAATTGCTGCTGTTCTCCACATCCCAGAAGATATTGAGGATTAATCATCTGGTTCATTCCAACAAGAGATAAGGCCTAAGTGAATTGAAATTTTACCAATTTAACCCTGTCTTCTTCCTAATATGACATGATTAACATTTTTCAATTAACAGCATGTAATTATTCCGAAGGCCTCATTCCGCTTAGCCTGGTCTTCTGGACTGTGGCTTTGGCTTTTCAGGTAGTTTGCCTCTAGAATAACTCCAAGATAGTTCTATTTGTTCTGTTTCATATCTAGCACACAGTGCATCTGCGTGAGGCTTTCGGAATTGCCTTTCGATCTGGAAATAAGTATCAGTAGCAGTTGCATGCCTTTTCTTGCTGATGTGCATTTTCTATCAATTGTAGCCCTGTTCCTTTTAAGCCTGAAGTAGTAACATGGTGTTGCCGAAGCAATATTTGCACCGGAACTGAGGGAAAGACTGAAGGCCTGCAAAGTGAGAATTGCAAAGGTAGAGGCTGGGCTGAATATGGTTTTCCATGGCCAGCGGAAAAATCTCAGGACTCTGGAGAGCTTGGCATTTCCAAGGAACAGAATACAGTTCTGCTGAGCTGCCCAGTGTGGTAGCCAGCAGCCATGGGGGCTATTTGCATCTGAATTAATTAAAATGAAATAAACTTCAAAATTAAAATTGTCAGTCACACTAGCCAGGTTTCAATGGCCCCATGTGACTGGTGGCTGCCATATTGGATCCTGCAGATGTCAAGCAATTCCATCATTAGGGAAATGTCTCTTGGACCATCCTGGAGAAGAGGATAGTTATCAAGTGGGGGAGTAGTTAGTGCTAGTCCAGATATCCTAAATTCTCAAATGGAGGCAGCAGTCCATGACTGCAGGGGTTAATGCTGCAAAAGCTTATTTCTCTCTTGTGCAGAGTTTACTGCAGGCCTGGATGACAGGAGAAGAAACATCAGGAAAGACCTGCTCTGATGCTCTTTGCTTCCCCTCATGATCCACTGGCCAGTACTGGTCACCACAGCCCTAGTTCCCTGAAAAAGGCTTACAATTCAGTTTCTCGGTACAAACTGAACATTGTTGTTGTTCAGTCACTAAGTCATGTCCAACTCTTTATGACTCCATGGACTGCAGCATGCCAGGCTCCCCTGTCCTTTACTATCCCCCAGAGTTTGTTCAATCTCATGTCCACTAAGTCAGTGAGGCAATCCAACCATCTCATCCTCTGTCATCCCCTTCTCCTCCTGCCCTCAGTCTCTTCCAGCATCAGGGTCTTTTCCAGTGAGTCAGCTTTTTGCATCAGGTGGCCAAAATATTGGAGCTTCAGTTTCAGCATCAGTCCTTCCAATGAATATTCAGGGTTGGTTTCCTTTAGGATTGACTAGTTTGATCTCCTTGTGGAAACTGAACATAAACTTAGTATTTTTACTACCCCATACTAGTATTACTCCTGTTTTACAAACAAGAAGGTTAGATCCAGAAAGGTTAAATAATATGTCTGAGATTAAATAGGGCCACCCAGGTGGCTCAGTGACAAAGTCTTTGCCTGCCAATACAAGAGATGCAGGAGACTTGGGTTCGATCCCTGGGTTGGGAAGATCCCCTGTAGTAGGAAAGGGCAACCCATTCCAGTATTCTTGCCTGGAAAATCCCATGGACAGAGGAGCCTGGTGGGCTAAAGTCCATGGGGTTGTGAAAGAGTCAGATGTGACTAAGCGACTGAGCATGCACCCAAGGTTAGGTAGCTGAAGCCTGACTGAGCAGGGCTCCAAGTACATCTGAGTCCAGCTGCAAAGTCTCATCTTTACTCAGCTATCCTGATGCCTCTGGTTCACACTGGGAAGTAATCGGGGTTGGGGGGCGTTATGACTTTAGGAAACCTATTATGATCACCACAAAGAACTGGGAGGTAGTTCAGGGATAAGCTTCATGATAAAACCCTGATATTTGACAAGAGCAACTTAACCCAAAGGAATAACAGTACAAAACCAAGGCAAGTGTTGGTGTTTTTCTTTCTGGCTTACTTCACTCTGTATAGTAGGCTCCAGTTTCATCCACCTCATTAGAACTGATTCAAATGTATTCTTTTTAATGGCTGAGTAATACTCCATTGTGTATATGTACCACAGCTTTCTTATCCATTCATCTGCTGCTGGACATCTAGGTTGCNAATTAATTTTTATTTTTTAGTTTGTTTTGCTTTACAATACTGTATTCGTTTTGTTACACATTGACATGAATTAGCCATGAGTGTACATGAACTCCCAATCCCGACCCCCACCTCCCCCCTCCCGCCCCACACCCTCTCTCTGGATTATCCCCGTGCATCAGTCCCAAGCATCCTGCATCCTGCATCAAACCTGGACTGGCGATTCGTTTCACTTATGATATCACACATGTTACACTGCCACTCTGCCAACCCATCCCACCCTCTCCCTCTCCCACAGAGTCCAAAAGGCCATTCTATACAAACCCACAGCAAACATTCTCCTCAATGGTGAAAAATTGAAAGCATTTCCCCTAAAGTCGGGAACAAGACAAGGGTGCCCACCTCGTTAGAACTGACTCAAATATTCTTTTTAATGGCTGAGTAATACTCCATTGTGTATATATACCACTGCTTTCTTATCCATTCATCTGCTGATGTATATCTAGGTTGCTTCCATGTCCTGGCTGTTATAAACAGTGCTGCAATGAACATTGGGGTACACATATCTCTTTCAATTCTGGTTTCCTCGGTGTGTATGCCCAGCAGTGGGATTGCTGGCAGTTCTATTTCCAGTTTTTTAAGGAATCACCCACTGTTCTCCATAGTGGCTGTACCAGTTTGCATTCCCACCAACAGTGTAAGAGGGTTCCCTTTTCTCCACACCCTCTCCAGCATTTATTGCTTGTAGACTTTTGGATTGCAGCCATTCTGACTGGTGTGAAATGGTAACTTATTGTGGTTTTGACTTGCATTTCTCTGGTAATGACTGATGTTGAGCATCTTTTCATGTGTTTTTTTAGTCATCTGTATGTCTTCTTTGGAGAAATATCCGTTTAGTTCTTTGGCCCTTTTTTTGATTGGGTAACTTGTTTTTCTGGAATGGAGCTGCAGGAGTTGCTTGTATATTAGAGACTACTTGTTTGTTAGTTGCTTCATTTGCTATTATTTTCTCCCATTCTGAAGGCTGTCTTTTCACCTTGCTTATAGTTTCCTTTGCTGTACAGAAGCTTATAATTTTATTTTATTTTATTTTGTTTTGCTTTACCATACTGTATTCGTTTTGCTATACATTGANGTGGTTAGGGCCTTGTTCAGTAAATATTTAATCAAATTTCTGTTGGTGGTTGGGGCTGTGTTCCTTCCCTGTAGTTTGCCCTGAGGTCCAACTATCGTGGGGTAATTGCAATAATAGTGACCTCCTTCCAAAGGATTTACACCAGCACCCTGTGGCTCCCAGAACTGTTGTATTTAGTACCCCTGAGAGTCGACTCACACCTCTTCTGGAGACTCCTGGACACTCACAGGCAAGTCTGGCTCAGTTACTTATGGAGTCACTGATCCTTTCTCCTGGGTCCTGGTGTGCACAAGGTTTTGCTTTTGCCCTCCAAGAGTCTGTTTCTCCAGTCCTATGGATATTCTGTAATCAAATCCCAGTGGCCTCCAAAGTCAAGTTCTCTGGGGGTTCTCAGCCCCTTTATAGGATCCTCAGGTTAAGAAATCTGTTGCAAGCCCTAGCACTTTTGCAACAGTGTGAGTACTTATTTGGTATATTTGGTATACTTTGATATATTTGGGTCATCTACTCAATGGCTCTATGGTGGGGCTGATGGTGACCTCCTCCAAAAGGGCTTATGCCACATGCTGCATCTCCCGTGTCTACTGTAGCCAGAGCCCGTGTTCCCACACTAGACAACTGCTAACCCCTGCCTCTGCAGGAGACACTCAAACACTCAAAGACAGTTCTGGCTCAGTCTCTTGTGGAGGTCACTGCTCCTTTCCCTGGGTCCTGGTGTGCGCAAGGGTTTTGTTTTTGTCCCTTGAGTGTCTCAGAGAAGGCAATGGCACCCCACTCCAGTACTCTTGCTTGGAAAATCCTGTGGACAGAGGAGCCTGGTAGGCTGCAGTCCATGGGGTCGCGAAGAGTCGGATAGGACTGAGCGACTTCACTTTCACTTTTCACTTTCATGCATTGGAGAAGGAAATGGCAACCCACTCCAGTGTTCTTGCCTGGAGAATCCCAGGTACGGGGGAGCCTGGTGAGCTGCCGTCTATGGGGTCGCACAGATTCGGACACGACTGAAGTGACTTAGCAGCCCGAGTGTCTCTGGTGGGTATAAGGTTTGATTCTAAATATGATTTCGCCCCTCCTACTGTCTTGTTGGGGCTTCTCCTTTACCCTTGGACATGGAATAGCTTTTATTGGTGGGATACAACATTCTCCTATCAATAGCTGTTCAGCAGCTAGTTGCAATTTTGGTGTTCTTGCAGAAGATGAGCACACGTCCTTATATTCCACCATCTTGGTTTCTCCTCTTATCAGAGAGAGAAGCATTTGACATCTGAGGAGCCTGGTAGGCTGCAGTCCATGGGGTCGCGAAGAGTCGGATAGGACTGAGCGACTTCACTTTCACTTTTCACTTTCATGCATTGGAGAAGGAAATGGCAACCCACTCCAGTGTTCTTGCCTGGAGAATCCCAGGTACGGGGGAGCCTGGTGAGCTGCCGTCTATGGGGTCGCACAGATTCGGACACGACTGAAGTGACTTAGCAGCCCGAGTGTCTCTGGTGGGTATAAGGTTTGATTCTAAATATGATTTCGCCCCTCCTACTGTCTTGTTGGGGCTTCTCCTTTACCCTTGGACATGGAATAGCTTTTATTGGTGGGATACAACATTCTCCTATCAATAGCTGTTCAGCAGCTAGTTGCAATTTTGGTGTTCTTGCAGAAGATGAGCACACGTCCTTATATTCCACCATCTTGGTTTCTCCTCTTATCAGAGAGAGAAGCATTTGACATCTGTGCTCATTCATTCACTCATGTGTTCATTTATGGAAACATATTCACTGAGACCTGGACCATAAAGAAGGCTGAGGCCAAATAATTGATGCTTTTGAATTATGTTGCTGAAGAAGACTCTTGAGAGCTGCTTGTACAGCAAGGAGATCAAACCAGTCAATCCTAAAGGAAATCAACCCTGAATATTCATTGGAAGGACTGATGCTGAAACTGAAGCTCCAATACTTGGCCATGCGATGTGAAGAGCTGACTCATTAGAAGAAACCCTGATGCTGGGAAAGGCTGAGGGCAGGAGGAGAAGGGGGTGACAGAAGATGAGGTGATTGTATGGCATTATCGACCCAATGGACATGAGTTTGAACAAACTCTGAGAGATAGTGAAGGACAGGGAAGCCTGGTGTGCTGCAGACCGTGGGGTCTCAAGAGTTGGACACAACTGAGCAACTAAACAACAACAATTCACTGAACACCTACTAAGTGCTACTCATCTGGCTGCTAGCCTATAGCAGTGAACAAGATAAAATCTTTTCATGTTAGAACACAAAAAAATGATAACGTTTCAAGGTGTGGATAAATCCCACAAGGAAAGCAAGGTGAAAGGCAAGGAGGTGATGGAAGAGAGGTGCTGCTTTTCAGATGTGCTCACAGCAAGCTTCTCTGAAGAGGGGACAATTGATCTGAGCTGCAGTGGAAGCAGGAGAGGAAACCCTGTGAATATCTGGGGGTGGAGGGCGGATATTCCAGACAGAGGGACCAACAAGCACACAATTCTGAGTCAAGAGCATGCTCTGCATGTTTGAAGAACAGCAAGGGGACTGGCAAGGAGTCAGGTGCAGAGAAGAAGAGGACCAGAGGCAAGGTGTACACCTGGATACATTGTCTGGGACCAGATCGTGCAGGGCCTCCTAAACCACGGAAAGGATGTGATTTTAGTGAGACAGCTTTGAACTCGGAGTAGGGAATGACATGATCTGAGGTCTGTTTTGAAAAGGTTATCACAGCTACTTTGTGGAGAACAGATTTTTTCTTGAGCCAACTTATGGCTGCTTGTTTGAAGCCACTCTATGATTTTTCTTACTGGCTTACAAATACTAATTATGATCTATGAAGTGCAGAATAGGCTTAGTTCCACTTTTCTCTTAACCAGACATTTTCTGAATTGCTGTGCTGAGGTGAAGGCAGATTTATTGGTGTGAAATAATGAAACTATGACAGTTCCATTAGGAAGACTTGATAGTATCTTTATAATGGAGGAGACTTTCTTAACATGAAAGGACAATATGCTATTACCCTCTCCCTCCTTTTTTTAAAAAAATAATATCTCATACTCTGTTTGGCTCCCATCTGTGAACAATTTATTGGTTTTCTTGCTTATGAGGGTATCAAAGCAAGTCAAGTTCAGTCCTCATTATTCACCACAGCCATATTCCAGCCAGCAGGTCATGAACAAAATGAGACAATGGACCCAGGAGAAAGGAAAACTTCTACTGCCTCTGCCCAAATAGCTTAGGCTCAAGTGTGATGTAAAATGTGGCTTGGGTTAAAGATGGAATCTAGAGCAGGTCTTGACCATGTGCTAGGTGAAGAATTAGCAAAATGATAACAGTGTTTTGTTCACTAAGCAACTATTTTGTCAAAACAAAAGTGCCTTATGAAAGGCAACTGTGTTTTTTGGAAGGGCCGCCAAATGACATTTGGGACAGAGGCTATTCATTTTTTTTTAATAAGTCACTAAAAGAAGAATCTTACCACCCACAACAAAGTGGCAATTTAAAAGTCACAAGCAACAAAGCCATGAAAAACTAAAACCTATGATTCTGTAATTGTTGATTTAATAGCTCCATGAGTGAGTGAGTGAAAGTCGCTCAGTCGTGTCTGACTCTTTGCGACCCCATGGACTACAGCCACCCAGGCTCCTCTGTCTATGGAATTCTTCAGGCAAGAATATGGGAATGGGTTGCCATTTCCTTCTCCAGGGGATCTTCTCCACCCAGGGATTGAGCCCAGGTCTCCTGCATTGTAGGAAGATTCTTTACAGTCTAAGCCCCAAGGAGGGTATTTTCTTTGGGTTTGGTGTATCCTGGGGCATGGCTAAATTCTATTTAATTTTCCTAGCATGGGCTAGCTAAGGCTATGGTTTTTTCAGTAGTCATGTATGGATGTGAGAGTTGGACCATGAAAAATGCTGAGTGATGAAGAATTGATGATTTTGAACTGTGATGTTGGAGAAGACTCTTGAGAGTCCCTTGGAATGCAAGGAGACCAAGCCAGTTGCTCTTAAAGGAAATCAATGCTGAATGTTCATTGGAAGAACTGATGCTGAAGCTCCAATACTTTGGCCACCTGATGTAAAGAGCTGACTCATTGGAAAAGACCCTGATGCTGGGAAAGATTGAGGGCAGGAGAAGAGGATGACAGAGGACGAGATGGTTGGATGGCATCACCAACTCAATGGATGAGTTTGAGCAAGCTCCAGGAGATGGTGAAGGACAGGGAAGCCTGGTGTCCTGCAGTCCATGGGGTTGCAAAGAGTTGGACATGACTGAGTGACTGAACAATGACAACAGCATGGGCTAGGTTGCATTTTGGTAGAGTTCTTGAAGGGGCAATGGCAAATGTGGAAAAGATGTTTGAATCAGATGAAGTCCAAGGTCTATTTGAATCCTGAGATTCAATGATTATAGGATGGTGATGGTGAAGTCGCTCAGTCGTGTTCGACTCTTTGCGACCCTGTGGACTGTAACCTACTAGGGTTCTCCATCCATGGGATTCTCCAGGCAAGAATACTGGAGTGGATTGCCATTTACTTCTCCAGGGGATCTTCCTGACCCAGGGATCGAACCCTGGTCTCCCGCATTGGAGGCAGTCTAGAGATCTTGAGCTCTGTTTCCATAATCTATATCCTATGGTTCAAAATTGATCTGTAGAATATCTTTTGAATTTCTACATGAGTTGGAGAAAAAAAATTTTCATTTTTAGAAAAGAATGCTTTGGCCCCTGAACATCCATTTAAACATTTCTTTTTTTAAGATGGAAAACTTGTATGTGAAAAAATTGCAAGACAGCAGGGTCCAAAAGAACTGCAAAGACAAAATGTTTTCATCCATGCTGTCACATTGATATTGAACATTTTATATGTGGCTTGTACAACTGTGAATCTGAATTTTAATTTTGTATAATTTAATTCATTTAAATATATATAGGCCCATGTAGTTGATGGCAGAAAGTGAAGAGGAAGTAAAAAGCCTCTTGATGAAAGTGAAAGTTGAGACTGAAAAAGTTGGCTTAAAGCTCAACATTCAGGAAACGAAGATCATGGCATCTGTTCCCATCCCTTCATGGGAAATAGATGGGAAAACAATGGAAACAGTGTCAGACTTTATTTTTGGGGGGCTTCAAAATCACTGCAGATGGTGACTGCAGCCATGAAATTAAAAGACGCTTACTCCTTGGAAGGAAAGTTATGAGCAACCTAGATAGCATATTGAAAAGCAGAGACATTACTTTGCCAACAAAGGTCCGTCTAGTCAAGGCTATGGTTTTTCCAGGGGTCATGTATGGATGTGAGAGTTGGACTGTGAAGAAAGCTGAGTGCAGAAGAATTGATGCTTTTGAACTGTGGTGTTGAAGAAGACTCTTGAGAGTCCCTTGGACTGCAAGGAGATCCAATCAGTCCATTCTGAAGGAGATTGGCCCTGGGATTTCCTTGGAGGGAGTGATGCTGAAGCTGAAACTCCAATACTTTGGCCACCTCATGGGAAGAGTTGACTCATTGGAAAATACTCTGATGCTGGGAGGGATTGGGGGCAGGAGGAGAAGGGAACGACAGAGGATGAGATGGCTGGATGGCATCACTGACTCGATGGGAGTGAGTCTGAGCGAACTCCGGGAGTTGGTGATAGACAGTGAGGCCTGGCGTGCTGCGATTCATCAGGTTGCAAAGGGTTGGACACGACTGAGCAGTTGAACTGAACTAAACTGAACTGAGTTGATGACCAATCTATTGGCCAGTAAAGTTCCCAGATAACCTGAAGAATTATTATTCTGTGCTAAATAACTCAGAAGATTGAAAATGAAAATATCTTTATTTATCCTAAGTCAAGTAAGCGAGGTTATTACCCACATCTTATCTCCAGTCCTGGTAGGTAAGTATGCAGGTACATATACATTACTCTGTCTCTGTCATCTCTCACTTTCTCTGTCTCCACAGTCTATTATCAATCTATGTCTCTCTCTCTTTACCTAATGGTTGCAATATCACATTTTTAAACATGTGGAGGGAAATACAAGGACTTGAGAACAGAAAGAATATGATGAAGGTTATTTGTGTCCGTTCTAAAGATAAAACTATCATTTTACAAAAGGAGAATAGAAAAATAAATAAACAAAAAAAATGGGCATAGATAAGTGTAAGCAACCTTTATAGGGCACTTTATAAGACAAATCAGCTTCAATAGTGCCTAGAAATTCATTTGGAAGATCTAAATCATATACTTCCTAGAAGCCATTCAAGATTTCAAAACAATAGTTTCTAGGTCTTTTGATCTTTGTAACAGTTTG
Source organism: Aepyceros melampus (assembly GCA_006408695.1). NCBI lineage: Eukaryota > Metazoa > Chordata > Mammalia > Artiodactyla > Bovidae > Aepyceros > Aepyceros melampus. The sequence continues at coordinate 148,228 of SJXQ01011316.1, forward strand.
TGCTCTTTAACATATAGATAAAGGTCAGGAAAAAAGTGTTAGGAACGATTGAGTCCTGTGTTTACTCTTCATAAGTTTGATGCTTTTTTTTTTGTAATGACTTTGAAGAATGAGAACTTTCAAAGAGGGTGGTAGGCAAGGGTGGAGTGGAGTTTGATAAAAGCTTGTAACAGACTATTAGTTTAGTGCATATAGCGTAGAAATAAAATGATTAGAAATTTTAATAATTTATAATGGAAGTGAAGAGGCGACTCATCGGAAAAGACCCTGATGCTGGAAAAGATTGAAGTCAGGAGGAGAAGTGGACGACAGAGGATGAAGTGGTCGGATGGTATCACCAACTCAACGGATATGAGCTTGAGCAAGCTCTGGAAGATGGTGAAGGACAGGGAAATCTGGCATGCTGAAGTCCATGGAGTTGCAAAGAGTCAGACAAGACTGAACAACTGAACAACAACAACAAGTGCAAAAGAATCTAAAAAGATTATATAGATAGATAGATAGATAGATAGATATAGATATCATGCTCACTCTCAGTTGCTTCAGTTGTGTTGACTCTTTGTGACCCCATGGACTGTAACCCCCCAGGCTCATCTGTCCATGGGATTTTCCAGGCAAGAATAATGTAGGGGGTTGCCATGCCCTCCTCCAGAGGATCTTCCTGACTCAAGGATCAAGACCAGGTCTCCTGCATTGCCAGCAGATTCTTTACCCCTGAGCCATCTGGGAAGCCCTATATATAAAAATATAATTATTAATATATAATAAGACCTATATAATTTATTTATTTATTATAAATGTGTATATATCTGAATCAGTTTGCTGTATATCTGAAACTAATATAACACTGTAAATTGACTATATTTCAATAAAAATGATAAAAACAGAAATTTTAAGAAATGAATTTATCTCCACTGAGTATACAGGTATGCAAGGAATGCTAATCATAAACCCCAATCACTGCAGATGCAGCACGTCTCTTTCCCAGTTATTCTCATTTTATGTTGATAAAATTTATCTACTTTGTTTATTTATTTATTTTTGTCTTTTATTTATTTATTTACTTTACAATATTGTATTGGTTTTGCCATACATCAACATGAATCCGCCACTGGTGTAAACGTGTTCCCCATCCTGAATCCCCCTCCCACCTCCCTCCCCATACCATCCCTCTGGGTCATCCCAATGCACCAGCCCTGAGCATCCTATATCATGCATTGAACCTGGACTGGCGATTTGATTCACATATGATATTATACATGTTTCAATGCCATTTTCCCAAATCATCTCACCCTCACCCTCTCCCACAGAGTCCAAAAGACTGTTGTATACATCTGTGTCTCTTTTGCTGTCTCGCATACAGGGTTATCATTACCATCTTTCTAAATTCCATATGTATGCATTGCTGCTGCTGCTGCTGCTAAGTTGCTTCAGTTGTGTCCAACTCTGTGCGACCCCATAGATGGCAGCTCACCAGGCTCCCCTGTCCCTGGGATTCTCCAGGCAAGAACACTGGAATGGGTTGCCATTTCCTTCTCCAATGCATGAAAGTGAAAAGTGAAAGTGAAGTTGTTAGTTGTGTCCAACTCTTCACGACGCCATGGACTGCAGCCTACCAGGCTCCTCCGTCCATGGGATTTTCCAGGCAAGAGTACTGGAGTAGGGTGTCATCGCCTTCTCCTATATATGCGTTAGTATACTGTATTGGGGGCTTCCCTGGTGGCTCAGAGGGTAAAGTGTCTGCCTACAGTGCAGGAGACCTGGGTTCAATCCCTGGGTAGGAAAGATCCCCTGAAGAAGGGAATGGCAACCCACTCCAGTATTCTTGTCTGGAAAATCTCATGGACTGAGAAGCCTGGTAGGCTACAGTGCATGGGGTCACAAAGAGTTGGACACGACTGAGTCACTTTACTTTCATTTTCATACTGTATTGGTGTTTTCTTCCTGGCTTACTTCACTCTGTATAATAGACTCCAGTTTCATCCACCTCATTAGAACTAATTCAAATGTATTCTTTTTAATGGCTGAGTAATACTCCATTGTGTATATGTACCATAGCTTTCTTATCCATTCGTCTGCTGATGGACATCTAGGTTGCTTCCACGTCCTGGCTATTGTAAACAGTGCTCCAGTGAACATTGGGATACACGTGCCTCTTTCAATTCTGTTTTCCTCAGTGTGTATGCCCAGCAGTGGGATTGCTGGGTTGTATGGCAGTTCTATTTCCAGTTTTTAAAGGAATCTCCACACTGTTCTCCATAGTGGCTGTACTAGTTTGTATTCCCACCAACAGTGTAAGAGGGTTCCCTTTTCTCCACACCCTCTCCAGCATTTATTGCTTGTAGACTTTTGGATAGCAGCCATTCTGACTGGCATGAAATGGTACCTTATTGTGGTTTTGATTTGCATTTCTCTGATAATGAGTGAGGTTGAGCATCTTTTCATGTGTTTGTTAGCCATCTGTATGTCTTCTTTGGAGAAATGTCTGTTTAGTTCTTCGGCCCATTTTTTTGATTGGGTCGTTTATTTTTCTGGAATTGAGCTGCAGGAGTTACTTGTATATTTTTGAGATTAATCCTTTGTCAGTTGCTTTATTTGCTATTATTTTCTCCCATTCTGAAGGGTGTCTTTTCACCTTGCTTATAGTTTCCATTGTTGTGCAGAAGCTTTTAATTTTAATTAGTCCCATTTGTTTATTTTTGCTTTTATTTACAGTATTCTGGAAGGTGGGTCATAGAGGATCCTGCTGTGATGTATGTCAGAGAGTGTTTTGCCTATGTTCTCCTCTAAGAGTTTTATAGTTTCTGGTCTTACGTTTAGATCTTTAATCCATTTTGAGTTTATTTTTGTGTATGGTGTTAGAAAGTGATCTAGTTTCATTCTTTTACAAGTGGTTGACCAGTTTTCCCAGCACCACTTGTTAAAGAGATTGTCTTTAATCCACTGTATATTCTTGCCTCCTTTGTCAAAGATAAGGTGTCCATAGGTGCCTGGATTTATCTCTGGGCTTTCTATTTTGTTCCATTGATCTATATTTCTGTCTTTGTGCCAGTACCATACTGTCTTGATGACTGTGGCTTTGTAGTAAAGCCTGAAGTCAGGCAGGTTGATTCCTCCAGTTCCATTCTTCTTTCTCAAGATGNCAAAGATAAGCTGTCCATAGGTGCCTGGATTTATCTCTGGGCTTTCTATTTTGTTCCATTGATCTATATTTCTGTCTTTGTGCCAGTACCATACTGTCTTGATGACTGTGGCTTTGTAGTAGAGCCTAAAGTCAGGCAGGTTGATTCCTCCAGTTCCATTCTTCTTTCTCAATATTGCTTTTGGCTATTCGAGGTTTTTTGTATTTCCATACAAATTGTGAAATTATTTGTTCTAGTTCTGTGAAAAGTACCAGTGGTAGCTTGATAGGGATTGCATTGAATCTATAGATTGCTTTATGTAGTATGCCCATTTTTACTATATTGATTCTTCCAATCCATGAACATGATATACTTCTCCATCTCTTAGTGTCTTCTTTGATTTCTTTCACCAGTGTTTTATAGTTTTCTATATATAGGTTTAGTTTCTTTAGGTAGATATATTCCTAAGTATTTTATTCTTTTCATTACAATGATGAATGGATTGTTTCCTTAATTTCTCTTTCTATTTTCTCATTATTAGAATGATATACTTCTCCATCTCTTAGTGTCTTCTTTGATTTCTTTCACCAGTGTTTTATAGTTTTCTATATATAGGTTTAGTTTCTTTGGTAGATATATTCCTAAGTATTTTATTCTTTTCATTACAATGATGAATGGATTGTTTCCTTAATTTCTCTTTCTATTTTCTCATTATTAGTGTATAGGAATGCAAGGGATTTCTGTGTGTTGATTTTATATCCTGTAACTTTACTATATTCATTGATACTAATGCATATATATGAAATTTAGAAAGATGGTAACGATAACCCTGTATGCGAGACAACAAAAGAGACACAGATGTATAGAACAGTCTTTTGGACTCTGTGGGAGAGGGAGAGGGTGGGATGATTTGGGAGAATGGCAATGAAACATGTATAATATCATATATGGAACAAATCGCCAGTCCAGGCTCAATGCATGATACTGGCTGCTTGGGGCTGGTACACTTAGACGACCCAGAGGGATGGTACGGGGAGGGAGGAGGGAGGGGGCTTCAAGATGGGGAACACGTGTATACCTGTGGTGGATTCATGTTGATGTATGGCAAAACCAATACAATATTGTAAAGTAATTAATCTCCAATTAAAATAAATAAATTTATATTAAAAAAAAAACCAAGGCAACTGACAAGATGAACATATCCCTGCGAAGATTTAGAGTGAAAAGAGTAAGAATCTATTCTATTTCCAAATTAATATGTAGGGGCTCAAAAGCTATTTTGCAAAGACACTTCTGGCTATTTTTTACTGAGCATCTTTACTGAGTTTCTTCTATGGAAGCCTGATGGAGGTGCTGGGGACTGAACCCAGAGCCTCATGCATGCTAAGCATATGTTTTACCATTGAGCTATTCCCCCCACATATCTATCATTTGCCAGGTCCATTTCTAAATGTTTTGCTTTCTAATACATAATCACGTCATTATGCATTACCTAATTTAATATGTAAATGTGCCAGTGCAGTAGCTTCTCTGTTTATGGTTTTAAAGAGGAGGACATGCAGGCAGAAAGAGGCTAAATAACTTGCCCAACATCCCAGCATAAGAACTGAAATTTTCACTAGCTGATTATCTCCAGGGTTTCCCAGGTGGAAAGAATCCGTCTGCCACTGCAGGAGATGCAGATTCGATCCCTGGGCTGGGAGAATCTCCTGGAGAAGGAAATGGCAACCCACTGCAGTATTCTTGCCTGGAAAATCCCATGGATAGAGGAGTCAGGTGGGCTACAGTCAATGGGGTTGCAAAAGAGTCAGCCATGACTTAGCAACTAAATAATAAGAACGAAGTTTGTCTCCAAAGCCTTAGTCTTAGTCAAGAATGATGTCTTGAGAGAAGGATGACTCAGAAGTTTGAAGCATGGCCTGGCAGTGAGGGAAACACTGTTGACTCACATAGGTCATCAGATAATGCTAATGGAAAGAGTAAGATATGAGGATGAGACTTGACAAGATCATGGGGAAATGAGTACCTGGAGTCATGAGAGACAGAAAGATTATTGACAGAGAAGATATAGGGAGAAAAAAGTGAGAGGATGCACATAGGGTCTTTGACTCTTAAGATGTAGTGAATCAGGTCAAGGATGTTGGTGGCAGGTAATCTGTGTATCTTGACTTTGCCACTTTGTCACATGGGCAAATCAGGTAACCTTTCTGAGACAACATTCTCATGTTCGCAACATGGAGGCAAGGATACTGAAAGTACAGGATGTTGTAAGGATTAAATGCCTGTGTGAATCCATGCTCGTAATGTCAATTGTACACAAGGGGGCATATTTCTGTGTTATTTTCAAATAAAAGTCATTTTATCCTCATCCTCATTTCCACTTCATGGGTGGGAACTATAATCTTTATGAAGCAAAGGGTCCAGACTCTCACATGGTTAGAGGTGAGGAAGAGAGGGATACATTTCCGGAACAATCACTGTGCTTATCTTCTCAATACACAGATTGCATTTCTTCAGGGCATAAGCTTGTGGTTTAAAGATTTGGTGGGAGGTGGGACCATATGCCCATTTCCTTTTGGAGGTCTCTGCTGCTTGTGAAACCCAGAGACTTCAATCCTCTTACAAGTGTCTGGGAATCTCTGTTATAATCTGTGTGAAATACATATCTCTCTTCTTTCTCTCCATCCCTCTTTTGTTTCTCTTCCAATCTTTCTATTTCCAGTAGAGACATCCCCACTCTCCCTGCAGAACAAAAGCTAAAAGTTCTTCCAGGCAGCATTGCCTTTCTGCCCTGGCTCTCATTACCCCTCCATGACCACCTCCCCTCCTCTCTCTTCCTCATCTTGAGACTGAAGACAATGATGGTATTTCCTGTGTGCCTGAGTGATGAAACCAAGAGAAAAACACTGGGACAAAAATCCTAAATCAATAGATCCAAAGAGTTTTGTAAAAGACTTAGCACAGTGCCTGGCATATTATATATGCTGAGTAAAGATAAGATGACTTCTACCACTGCTATTTTTATTAGCTCTGGTAAGGGGAGGAGCTGCAATATGTGTAAACCAGGGTCAGTTTCAGGAGAAGGCTTGGGCATAGCGGCCAAGAAAGGGAGAAAGTTTTAAGAATGTTGAGATGGTGACCGTCAACGGCTGTGAAAATGTCAAAGGGTAAGGAATAACTTGATTGGATTTGAAAATAAAGAGTTTGGTGTTGACCTTTGAGGGGGCTGCTTCAGGTGAGTGTGGAGGAAGACACATGTCCAGGTATTAAGGAGTGAGCAGGTGATAAGGAAGCAAGATGCTAAGGGTGGGATCAGCCTGTAAATGTTTTGGATATGCAGGAAGGGAAAGGTAAAGACAGCATCCTGAAAAGAAGGGATGAAATGAGTGTGGCTGTGATTAAATGTGCCAGTGGAGATGGCAGAGGGACACGAAGCACCTGGGAGAAGATCACTGCCAGGTCTTCAGGGGGTTGGAAATGTTGGTCATCTCCAGTGCCAGCTCCAGCTGCACCTCCTCTGTCTCCAACTTCATCTCCATCTCTCTCTCCATCTCTTTTCTCTCTCCCTCTATTCCTGGCATTCACTGAATGGTGGGTTTCTTCTCAGTTTTACAACTTAGCTCATGCCATCTCCTCTTCACCTTCTCTTATTCATCCCTCATCTGAGTGCTTCCCTCCCTCTACCCCAGTCTGTTTATAGGAGCCAAAACATTTTTCTTTTTACCACTTACTATAATTTTCAATTATCTATCCATTGCTCTGTTCTCTGTTTCACCATGCAGATAGTTCTATGAGGAGAGGGGTCCTGGCTGTTTAATCCATTAATGGATACCCAGGACCTGGAAAATGGTATGGATTTAATACATACATTTTTAATGGATCATCAGTAAATTAGGGGAGGGTATCTTTCGATTTTTTTAATGAATAGATGAAGTTTGTGGCATCGTTTTAGGCATTTTTGGAAAAACATCTAAATTAATAGTGCCCATCTAAAACCCGTAGAACAGAATTTCTCAGAGCCATATCCCATGCAGTAATGATTAATATTAGGAGTGGATGATGAGGACATGGATTGGCAGGTATTTAAAGAAAGGTAGTCTTGAACTGTCCGACATGTTTACTTTGTATGATCATAAAAGCCTGGCTGGCTAACTTCAGTCATGTCCAACTCTTGGCTACCCCATGAACTATAGCCTGCCAGGCTCCTCTGTCCATGGGATTCTCCAGGCAAGAATACTGGAGTGGGTTGCCATGCCCTCCTCCAAGGGATCTTCCCAACCTAAGGATCGAACTTGTGTCTCTTATGTCTCCTGCATTGGCAGGCATGTTCTTTCCCACTAGCGCCTGTATTTCCCAAAGAGCCATATATCTTGAAGGATTGCCAGCAGTAAGGTTTCATGGAGCTCTTTTGTGAAATGTGTTTTCAAAAGGGCTGCAGGGGACCTTGGCCTCAGTTGTAAAATTGGGAAGGGCCCCACCATTCAATGAACGAGAGGGATAGAGGTAGACAGGGAGAAAGAGATGGAGATAGAAGCGTGGAGGTGGAGATTTCCAAAAGGAGCTCAAGTGTGGTTTCTAAGTGTCTTAGAGCCCGAGGTGGAAGTGGGATGGAGGGGGAGGATGAACTGCAGTTGGGAGGAGGGTGAGACCTCTCTTGCCTGGCAGGGCCCTGTGGGAAGCCACCCTCAGCTCCCCCTGGGGACTCCCAGTGAGTGGTTCCTGACAATGAGTCATCACATCCCTGTGGCTCCGGCTTTCTGGGGATGCTGTCTAGACTTGCAGTCAGCTGGGGGAGGAGTGGGAGGATCCTTGTGAGGAGACAGGGAAACCATCGGTGGGTGTTCGGTCTGGGTTTGAATTGCTTTCTGTCCTTCCTCTTCTGAAGACTCAGAGAGTTATTTTCAGGGCTCCTCTTCACATCCAATATTTGTTTGTTTCAATGCACCCACGGAAGGCATGACGCAGTGCTTGGTTCTGGGAATATCTGTCGACCAAGACAGGGAGAGCTCCATTTCTGAGGGACTTTCAGAAGACAGCTAGGGAGACAGCCAGGAGAACTTACCAGACGCTTCTTTAATGAACTCTGTGAGAGAGAATACAAGGGAGAAGTATGCAGGCTTCAGTGAAAGCAAAGAGCATGGAGATATGAATAGTTGTTGTCTAGTGACTAAGCCATGTCTGACTCTTTTGAGACCACCATGGACTGTAGCCCACCAGTCTCCTCTGTCCATGGGATTTCCCAGGTAAGAATACTGCAGTGGGTTGCCATTTCCTTCTCCAGGAAATCTTCCTGACCCAGGGATCGAACCCACATCTCCTGTACTGGCAGGTGGATTTTTTACCACTGAGCAGCCTGGGAAGCCCATAAGTTTGCTAGAGGAAGTCCGGAATCCTTTTTGGAGGCCAAAAAGAGATTTATAACTCTCCTTCACCTGGTAAAGGACCATGTGATAATAAAGATCAATGCTCTCTGCACTATGGATACATTTAAAGTGATCTAAGGTTTCCAAATGTTTCAAAGAGATGTGGCTACTATCATCTCCCTGGTCCCCCTCTTCCCTTTTATCTCAATACCCAACTCACCAGCAAGTCCTGGTCCAGGTTGCCCTGATTCCCTCTGCCACCTTCCTGGGCAGAGGCTCCATCAGCCTTCCCCTGGGTGACGGTACTAGGCTCCTAACCAGACACTTTGCTGGCACCTCTGTTCTCTCCTTTCTACCCTTCACATTGCAGCCAGATGACCTTTTAAAGTAATAAATCCCATCAGGTCCTCCTCGCTCCCTTAAAATGCTTCACTGGATATCCATTTCACTGAGGAAGAAATCTAGACTTGTTGCCATGCCCATGTGACAAGAACAGTTTTGAGGTTCCTCTGTGAGGTCAGTATTTCTCACTTTCCCCACCAGTTCTGATTCCTCATTTGTGCTTCTTGACTGTTCTTGGAACATCTCAAGGTTTGTTGCTGTTGTTTTGTTCTGTCTTTTTTTTTTTTTTCCAACCTCCAAGAATTTGTGTGTGCTCTTCCCAGTGCTATCCTCCATGTGACTGGCTCTTTCCTGGACTTTAGCCTTTCCCTTATCTGCTCTGCTGTCAACAGAACACTGTGATTCAGGACCCATGACAGGCTATCCTCTTATTTCACAGTCCTGTGTCCTTATTGTCTGTTTCCCTCATTTAGCCCTTTGCATCTGGGCAGGGACCAAAACATCCATGGTTTTGTACATTGTATTCCCAACAGCTATGCCACCTGCGGCACATTGGGTTGTTTTAAAAAGTGTTAAATGCTAAATGTCCATCAACACAGGAGTGTATTAAAAAGATGTGGTACATGTATACAATGGAATAGTACTCAGCCATTTCAGTTTAGTTCAGTTACTCAGTCGTGTCCTACTCTTTGTGACTTCATGGACTGCAGCAAACCAGGCTTCCCTGTCCATCACCAACACCCAAAGCTTGCTCAAACTCATGCCCATCGAGTCAGTGATACTATCCAACCATTTCATCCTCTGTCATCCCCTTCTCCTTCAGCCTTCAATCTTTCCCAGCATCAGAGTCTTTTCAAATGAGTCTGTTCTTTGCATCAGGTGGCCAAAGTATTGGAGATTCAGCTTTAGCATTAGTTCTTCCAATGAATATTCAGGTCTGATTTCTTTTAGAATTGACTGGTTTGATCTCTTTGCAGTCCAAGGAATTCTCAAGAGTCTTTTCCAACACCACAGTTCAAAAGCATCAATTCTTCGGCTCTCAGCTTTCTTCACAGCCAACTCTCACATCCATACATGACTACTGGAAAAGCGTAGCTTTGACTAGATGGACTTTTGTTGGCAAAGTAATGTCTCTGCTTTTTAATATGCTGTCTAAGTTGGTCATGGCTTTTCTTCCAAGGAGCAAGCATCTTTTAATTTCATGACTGCAGTCATCATCTGCAGTGATTTTAGAGCCCCCCAAAATAAAGTCTCTCACTGTTTCCCCATCTATTTGCCATGAAGTGATGGGACCAGATGCCATGATCTTCGTTTTCTGAATGTTGAGTTTTAAGCCAACATTTTCACTCATCTCTTTCACTTTCATCAAGAGGCTCTTTAGTTCTTCTTCACTTTCTGCCATAAGAGTGATGTCATCTATATATCTGAGGTTATTGATATTTCTCCCGGCAATCTTGATTCCAGCTTGCGCTTCATCTAGCCCAGCATTTCACATGATGTATTCTGCATAGAAGTAAAATAAGCAGAGTGACAATATACAGCCTTGATGTACTCCTGTCCCGATTTGAAACCTTTCTGTTGTTCCATGTCCAGTTCTAACTGTTGCTTCTTGACCTGCATACAGATTTCTCAGGAGGCAAGTCAGGTGGTCTGGTATTCCCATCTCTTGAAGAATTTTCCACAGTGTGTTGTGATCCGCACAGTCAAAGACTTTAGCATAGTCAATAAAGCAGAAGTAGATGTTTTTCTGAAACTCTCTTGCTTTTTCGATGATCCAGCGGATGCTGGCAATTTGATCTCTGGTTCCCCTGCCTTTTGTAAAACCAGCTTGAACATCCGGAAGTTCACGGTTCATGTACTGTTGAAGCCTGGCTTGGAGAATTTTGAGCATTGCTTTGCTAGCTTGTGAGATGAGTACAGTTGTGTGATAGTCTGAACATTCTTTGTTAAATGGCTAAATTCTCAGCCATTTAAAATGAATGAAATAATGCCATTTGCAGCAGCATGAGTGAACCTAGAGTGTCAGACTCATTAAAGGAAGTCAGACAAAGAAGGAGAAATATCATCAACATCCTTTTATGTGGAATCTAAAATGAAATGATGCAAATGAACTTACTTATAAAATAGAAAGAGACTCACAGACTTAGAAAATGAATTTATGGTTTCCAGGGGAAAGGGATAGTTAGGGAATTTGGGAAGGTCACATATACACTGCTGTATTTAAAATGGATAACCAACAAGGACTTACTGTACCGCACGTGGAACTCTGCTCAGTGCTGTGTGCCAGCCTGGATGGGAAAGGGGTTTGGGGGAGAATGGATATTTGTGTATGTATAGCTGAGTCCCTTTGCTATTCACCTGGAATAATCACAACATTGTTAATCAGCTATACCCCAATTCAAAATAAACAGTTTAAGGTTTGGAGGAAAATAAAAAAAAGTGTTGAATGAATGCACACATGTAGAAAATGCTCACTCCTGAGTAATTTTCTTTTGTTTTTCTTTCTTCCTCTTTAACATCATCTGCTGACACATTGGGAGAGTATTTTTGCCGTGAGAATCCATTTCTACTTATGATATAACTGGTTTCTGACCCTTGAGATAAAACTCCAGAACTGGGTGGCAGAGAATGCTTTAGGAGAGGCAAAACTTGTCATTAGTAGTATTGTTTATGTGTCCAGTGTCCTTCATATTTTTCCTTTTATATAGCATTTGACATTTGCAAAATGTTTTCCATTTATTTTTATGTAGGGGAAAGCAAAAAGCTGGACAATTTTTTTTTTTTTTTTGGTAAGTGAGCATAAAGGCAAGGTATCTGAATCAGGATAATATTTGTGCTGTGATCCGGGCAATTAAGAGAGAAAGAGAGACAAAGAGAAGCAGACAGACAGACAGAAAGAGATAGGCAGAGAGAAAAAAGACAAAGGTGATAATACACCGAACCCCCATTCAGCCTTTACCCAACCCAGATCCCAGGGGGGAAAATCACTGAGCCCCTGGAGAAGGGTGGGAGCATTAAATGACCCAAGAAAATGGGAAATGGTGTGGGGTGTGAGATTTCTTTATTAGTCAATTTAAAATAAAATGTGGCTCAGTAATTAGAATGTGTCTGGAGTCAAGCAGAAAATTAGCCGTATTCACATATGTTCCCTCCTCCCCTGAAGGCAAGAGAAGCACCAATAAAAATAAAAATAACAATACCTTGTATTTATGGGGTAGCTTTCTCCCAGGGCTTCTCCTCACTCACCCTTTTTATCTTTTCTGTGTCCTTGGAGGCCAGCAAGGACCCAGAGCCTGGGAAGTCAGCTCTACAGATACTTCTTTACCGTGAAGCCTTCTTAGAAGCGCTTCATTTGGTCTTAAATTCACTCATTCACTCGTTTATTTGTGTTTATTAATCAACAGGGTTTTATTCATGTATATTAACCAACAGTGTTTATTGAGCATCTGTTGTATGTCAAACCCTGTGATAAGCATGGAGGGGAGCAGTGCATTCTGTCTCGTGCAAGCCCCTTGACTCCAGATCTTACACAAGAATGTGTGTTCATAGATGTTGGAAGGATCATGACTCTTGAAACCCTGGCAGTCCAGGGGTTAAGACTTTGTGCTTCCCCTGCAGAGGGTGCAGGGTCAACCCCTTGTTGGTGAACTAACATCCCGCATGCCAAAAGGGAAAAAAAAACAAAAACAAAACATGGTATTGTCTTCAGAACATTCTTATTCTGGTTCCTGGGCGACCTTGAATGTTTTAAAGTCTGAGTTCAGGGTTGACATGTCTGTAAGCTTTCTCCTTTGGGGAAACAGGTCTGCATAAGATTCACCCCTCTGGGAGGTAGAATATGATGATCTCTGTGGTTTGCTAAGATGATGATTTAAGATATCTTGAATATATCTTCATTTGGAGAGTCTCAGAATCCTCGGAGTCTAATGAAAGTGAAGCGACTTCTCCCCAGAGGAATGGATGCACATCTGAACATACCTTCTTGCTTGATTATATGGAGTCTACGTTGCTGATGCTCATTATGGATCCAGAGTTACCTGATGATAAGTTCCGGATACACAGGAAGCTAGACTTATTCAGAAACTTTAGGGACTTCCTTGGCGATCCAGTGGGTAAGACATGAGCATCCATGACAGGAGTTGTTACCGTTTAGTCGCTCAGTCATGTCCAACTAATTTGTGACTCCTTAGACTGTAGCCCACAAGGCTCCTCTGATCATGGGATTTCCCAGGCAAGAATACTGGAGTGGGTTTCCATTCCCTTCTCCAGGGGATCTTCCCAATCCAGGGATTAAACCTGCACCTCCTGTGTATCTCCTGTTTGACAAGAGGTGCAGGTGGCACACGTTTATCCCTGGTCAAGGAACTACGATCCCACATGCCATGGGGCCATGGCCAAAAAGAAATTTTCCCTGTAGGCATTTAGGGATGCATTTCAGCTCCCTTTGGATGGTGGCATCACTCTGCACAACAGACTCCCCTCACTTTTCCCAGACAGGCTTCCTCCTACTTACATCTGAGAAAATCAAATGTTTTCCTGCATCACTATGAAGAAGAGTCTTAATAGCAAATCAAGCCATGGAATAAAGGAGTCTTTATGGCCCGAGAAGGTGATTTCTGAAGGTTGCTATTCGGCAGTGTTGGGTTTGTGTCTCCCTGGGGGTCTCCAGCCTTGCAGCATCTGTGATCCAAGATGCCTTTGCCTACTCGAAAGTCATCGCCTTCCTACCTCCTCCAGTGGAGGGACGGGAAATACATGAGTTCTAAATGAGTTAGCTGCCATGTTTTCACGTTTTGCTGAGTTTTTCTTCTCACCAAATCCTAGGTAAGTTGGTTAGCTTGTTTGACAGTGATCCTGGATTTCAGAATGGGCTATAGTCAAGAATGGGCTTTCCTGGTGGCTCAGATGGTAAAGAATCTCCCTTCAGTGCAAGAGATCCGGGTTCGATCCCTGGATCAGAAAGGATCCCCTGGAGAAGGGAGTGGCTACCCACTCCAGTATTCTTGCCTGGAGAATTCCATGGACAGAGGAGCCCTGTGGGCTACAGTCCACGGCATCACAGAGAGTCAGACCCGACTGAGGGACTAACACTTCACTTCATAGTCAAGGACTCAGAACTCCCCTTTTTCTGCCATATGCCTATCTGCTTGTTTTGTTTTGCACTTAAAGGGAGTTCAGGTTCTCATATTACGACCTGCAGACAACTGCCACGTTTCCAATTTTCCCGAGTGATGTTAATTGCGAGTATTTAGCAGCCAGGTTCATCTCCTGGATTCTTGCTTAACAGTTGAGCTTGGCCTCATCTAGATGCTGATGCAGATCTTGAAACAAAGGAACAGAAATGTGTCTTTGGGCATGGCCCTGTGTTGGGAAGACATGAGATTTCTAAATCAGTTTCTTTTTTTCTCTCCCTCAACCCCATTATGCCTCTCCATGACGCCTGCACATGGTCAATCCTCTTTGTTCTGGGGCAGCCCGCTCCTTGGAGGGCTGTGTCCCTTCCGGTCCACCGACCCCCTGAGGAGCAGCAGTGGTGGCCATGTGCATCCTCCATCACTCTCGGGCATCTGCTCCTTCCTTCACCTCTCCTAGGGAAGCTCTCATCCCACCTTCTCTTGCTGTTTGATTACCTGACTGGAGGCTAAGGGTACTCTGCTGAAAACTGCTGCTGCTGCTGCTAAGTTGCTTCAGTCATGTCTGACTCTGTGCGACCCCACAGACGGCAGCCCACCAGGCTCCCCTGTCCCTGCGATTCTCCAGGCGAGAACACTGGAGTGGGTTGCCATTTCCTTCTCCAATGCATGAAAGTGGAAAGTGAAAAGTGAAAGTGAAGTCGCTCATTCGTGTCTGACCCACAGCGACCCCATGAACTGCAGGCTTCCAGGCTCCTCCATCCATGGGAAAACTGCTAACTCCTCGATTTTTCATTCTCTTCCAAAGGGGGTAAAGATGAGTTTTAAAATGAGATTTGTATGTTTCAATACATCTATATTGGGGAGAGGAGTGGCACCACATAAGGCATTCTTGGGTACCAACTGCAGGTCCTATTTTAAGCCACTTATCCTTTCCCAGAGGCAAAGACCCCATCTAGTAACTGCAGATGTAACACTGACATTCCAAATGTCTCTGGCGCTAAAAACAATACCTCTGCTTGCTAGTAATATACTTGCCTTTGAAAATGTACTTGCATTAATGATCTTTCTCAAGCCGGGGCAGAGAGGGAGTTGCAGTATCCATACACTTGGCTGAACCAGTCAGGCCTTTCACCTACCCACCAGCCCTTAACCCCACCTTCCAAAAAGGCTGGGCTTGCTAGGGGCGGTGACCAGAAGTCGTTTTCAGCTTTCTGGTTCTAGGGAGGGCCGCTTGTTGGGGTTCACTTTTGCATTTCATTCAGCGCTTCTCGAGTTCCTTATTGGAACCAAGCAAGAGCAATATGCCCGTGGCATGTAGCTTGTTCCTCTTTAGAAACTCCGAGACGGCAGTTGCAGGTGGCCCTGGTGTATGTTTGCGTTCTACGTTCTCCTGCATCATCATGTTATCTGAAATCCTGCCCAGAGATTTCCACTGTGAGGCATTTCATCTAAAGCACATTATTCTGTGAGTTTACCAGCCAAGGGCCAAAAAGTGGGACCTGTGGAAGCCCCAGCCCCCCTCCCGCCACCTTAAGTGTTACTCTCGTCTAATCGCATTGCCTCTACTTTGCCATCAACCTTGTTGCTCCGGGGCTTCCCAGGTGGCTCAGTGATATAAAGAGTCCATCTGCCAGTGCAAGAGCCGTGGGTTCGATCCCTGTGTCGAGAAGAGCCCCAGAAGGGAATGGCAACCCACACCAGTATTCTTGCCTGGGAAATCCCATGGACAGAGGAACCTGGTGGACTACAGTCCATGGGCTTGCAAAAGGCTCAAACACCACTTAGTGATTAAACAACCACAATAACATGAGCGATTATGTAGTTTGTTCTTCAGAAGAAATGGGATCAAACAGCATGTTGAGTTTGGCAGCAAACACGAAGTACCCCAGGTAGATGACTTGTTAAGGAACTTCCGTGGAACCCACTTTTGGAATAAAGCTACTGTGGGCCTAGGAGCAGAAACTCTGGGAATTGTTTTCTGAGTGGCTTTACAAGGAGGTTTGCAAAGGTCAAAAAGGCCACCACAAGAGCAGACCCTAAGTGAAAAGGTTGTCTTTAGCAAATGGCCAAAGATGGATGGACCAACTCAATCAGACCTGTCTCCAGGAAATGAGGCACAATCCACTCTGTTGTTGTTGTTTAGTTATTAAGTTGTGTCCACCTCTCTATGACCCCATGTGCTGCAGCACACCAGGCTTCCTGTTCCTTCACCATCTCCCAGAGTTTGCTCAAACTCATGTCCACTGAGTCAGTGATGCCATCCAACCAGCTCATCCTTTCTCATACTTCCCTTCTCTTCCTACCCTGTCTCTCCCAGCATCAAGGTCTTTTCCAGTGAGTCAGCTCTTGGCATCAGGTGGCCAAAAGATTGGAGCTTCAGCTTCGGCATCAGTTCTTCCAATGAATATTCAGGGTTGATTTCCTTTAGGATGGACTGGTTGGATCTCCTTGCAGTCCAAGGGACTCTCAAGAGTCTTCTCCAACACCACACCTTGAAGGCTCAATTCTTTGGCACTCAGCCTTCTTCAGTCAGTCAGTTCAGTTGCTCAGTCGTGTCCTACTCTTTGCGACCCCATGAATCGCAGCACGCCAGGCCTCTCTGTCCATCAACAACTCCCGGAGTTCACCCAGACCCACGCCCATGGAGTCAGTGACACCATCCAGCCATCTCATCCTCGGTTGTCCCCTTCACAACCCTAACTCATAAGATCCCAGATCTTTAGACCTTATGGTGCATGGTCTCTGTCAGATCAATAGTTATGATGAAAAAAACACACCCATATAAACAGGTGAGATTTAAAAGTATCACAGATGTTGTCTGCAGCAGGGTTCCCCAACCGCCAGGCCAGGGACCAGCAATGTGACCTCCTGGCTGGTTAGAAACTGGGTGGGACAGTGAGGTGAGCAGTGGGCAGAGGGGCAGAAGCTTCATCTATATTTGTAGCTACTCCCCATCCCTCGCGTTACTGCCTGAGTGCCACCTCCTATCACATCAGTGGTGACATTAGATTCTCATAGGAGCTCTTGAATCATCCAGAAACCATCACCCTGACCCTGTGTTCTTGGAAAAAATTGTCTTCTGTGAACATGGTCCTTGATTACCAAATGGGTTGGGAACCACTGGTCTATAGAGGGGTTTCCTCTTTAATGATCATTACAAAAAAAAAAACCTCCAAGAAGGCAGATTTCAGCAAACATACAGGCTATTACAGAATGGTGGTGGTGTTTTTATTTTTATTTTTTTTGCATTTACCTATGTGTATGTCATCATGTATGTTTTCAGTAATGTCTGACTCTTTGCAATGCCAAGAATTGTAGCCCACCAGGCTTTTCTGCTCGTGGGATTCTCTAGGCAAGAATACTGGAGTGGGTTGCCATGCCCTCCTCCAGGGGATCTTCCTGACCGAGGCAATGAATACATGTCTCCTGGGTCTCCTGCATTGCAGACAGATTCTTTTCTGCTTGAGCCATGGGGAAGCTCACCTATGCTGCCCCCTTCTTTTATTTTCACCTTGTCTCAAGTTCATCCTTTACATTTTTACATCTTTTCCTTTCTATTTTAAGACCTATTTTGCTGTATGCATCTCGACCTCGGATCCCTTTTCTCCACCAAGCAGAGACTGTATCTGTTTAATGTTTGAAGACTGCAGTGCCCAGTTCCCTGAGCAGAAAACAGAGCTGTTTGATCACAAGTGGAGGTTTTCCAAGTCTGATTTTCTAACGACTCACCCTCTCCCTTGTACTCGTGATAGATTCCAGTTGTATAGTTTAAATGGTCATTGGATAGATGTGCTGCTCTGCTGTCTACAGTTTTAACATGCTTGAATGATCTCAAAATGAGGCAATCGTTTGAGCAGAAACCCAATGAGACCTGGAAGGCAGAGACTGTGTAAGACTGATCCTGAATTCAGCAGCCCCAGGCACTTGCCCGCAGACAGACTCTGAGTATGTTTGTAGCCAAATGACCCCTGGGTCACTTTTCCTTTCCTCCTCCTGCTCACAGTACTCAGCCAGATGACTCTGCATGTGCCTAAAATCAGTTCAGGCTGATGCCTTTTCATGGATGGAGACGTCAAGAGAGAAACACCTGGAGTCACATATTCTGCTACTTCTCTGGTCTATAAAGTTCTTCGAGGGAAGGGGCCTTCTGGTCTACCTATCCTACACTTGTTCTTTCTTTCTAAACGACTCCCCACATCCCAGTGAAGGCAGGAGGAGAAGGGGATGACTGAGGATGAGATGGTTAGATGGCATCACTGACTCAATGGATGAGTTTGTGTGCAAACTCCAGGAGATGGTGAAGGACAGGGAAGCCTGGTGTGCTTCAGTGCAGAAGGTCTCAAAAGCCAGACACGACTTAGCCACTGAATGACAACAACCTTCCGGTAGGATTTGGTCTTTGAAAATGCAGGTTGAGAGAGATGGAAGAGGGAAACCCAGGTTTTGGAAATCATTACCTACAGCCCAGGCTTCTGGAATCTCCACCTTTGTATTTTTGTCTCAGAGCCAAGGTTACTAGACTTCCTGGTGCAGTTTGAATCTGGTAGAAGCAGGTGCAATATGGTGGCTTGCCTGTTAAGGACTTGGCTGGAGTCTCAGGCTCAAGAGTCCAGACTTTGAGTTTTACCTCCTGATAATCATGAAAAGGTGAGTTTCTCTGGTGGCTCAGATGGTAAATAATCTGCCTGCAATGCAGAAGACCAGGTTTGATCCATGGCTTAGATGGTAAAGAATCTGCCTGCAGTGCAGAAGACCAGGTTTGATCCGTGGTTGGGGAAGATCCCCTGGAGAAGGGAATGATAACCACTCTAGTATTCTTGCCTGGAGAATCCCATGGACTGAGGAGCCTGGCAGGCTATAGTCCATGGGGTCACAAAGAGTCAGACAACTGATGGTGACTAAGCATGCAAGCATACACACACACACACACACACACACACAATCATGAAAGGGCTTCCATTGGTTCCCTGCTGTGTCCATACTGCTGAACCTATGGTTAAGGCCACAGTCATCCCACAGATTGGTGAAAATTCTTTGGGTTCTTTCTTCCCCTAATCACATCCCATCTCCACTCTGTTCTGCCAGCTGCTGCCCCAGTGATCTCATGAGTAAGTCACTCCTGGAGACTCCACAGAGGCTGGCCACTGCTCCCCGTGGTGAGAATCTGATCCTTAAGACAGCCCTTCTCACTTGGCCCCTGCCCGCCATCTTAGCTGTACTCAAACTACATCAGGTGGCCTCTTTTTCCAAGTATGTTCCGTGCCTTTCTTACATCCAGACCTTTATATACAGTGTTTCCTCTGTGGGGACATTTTCTACCTCTGTTTTACCTCATCACTTCTTTATTTCATTCTATTCTATTTTCTTTTCTTTTTTAATAATTTATTTTTTATTTGGAGTATAGTTGATTTACAATGTTGTGTTAGTTTCAGGTGTATAACAAAGTGAATCAGTTATCCATACACATATATCCACTCTTTTTTAGATTCTTTCCTATATAGACCATCACAGATATTGAGCAGACTTTCTTACTATACAGCAGGTCCTTATTCACTCTCTATTTTATATCTAGCAGTGCATATTTCGGAGAAGGCAATGGCAGCCCACTCCAGTACTCTTGCCTGGAAAATCCCATGGACGGAGGAGCCTGATGGGCTGCAGTCCATGGGGTCGCTAAGAGCCGGACACGACTGAGCTACTTCACTTTCACTCTTCACTTTCAGGCATTGGAGAAGGAAATGGCAACCCACTCCAGTGTTCTTGCCCGGAGAATCTCAGGGACAGGGGAGCCTGGTGGGCTGCTTTCTATGGGGTGGCACAGAGTCGGACACGACTGAAGTGACTTAGCAGCAGCAGCAGTGCATATATGGGATTTTCCTCGTGACTCACACAGCAAAGAATCTGCCTGCAATGCAGGAGAACCAGGTTCAATCCCTGGATCAGGAAGATCCCCTGGAGGAGGGAATGGCAACCCACTCCAGTATTCTCACCTGGAAAATCCCATGAACAGAGGAGCCTGATGGTCCACAGACCACGGGATTGCAAAGAGTTGGACAGGACTGAGCGACTCACACACACACACAGTGTGTATATATCAATCCAAGTCTCCCCATTTACTGCCCCCTCCTTACCCCCTGGTACCGTAGGTTTGTTTTCTACATCTATGTCTTTACTGCTGTTTTGTAAAGAAATTCGTTTGTACCCTCTGTTTTTCAGATTCCACATATAAGGGATATCATATAATAAAGCTCACCCTTTTAAAGTATACAGTCTTTATTATCTTTTTTGGTGCTTTTCAGAATTTACTATTATTTTAATTGATTATTATTGGTGTTTCATTGCTTTATAGTGTTGTGTTTGTACTGTACAGCAGTGTTTTACTTTATTCTCTTCCCTTCCCTCCCCACCACTTCCCACCCCTCTCTTCCCCTGCCCTTTGTCCCTAAAGAACCCAGAGATTTTAAACCTTAGGGGAATCTGTGAACCTCCTGCCCTAGGCTGGGTTGCCTATTCTTCCCTCCTGCCTCCCCTTATTTATTCCAACCACAGGGCTTTCACAGAATATTGATGTTTCTTATTCAGCAGCCTCCTTGCCTTAGAACACTCACACCTTAAAGCCAAGGAATATGCTTTATTTACCTAGTGCTGTCAACAATTTAAATGCAAGAGATGGAAGAGACTTGCAGACGTCTTTGGGCAACCTTGACTGTGCCCCTTCACTCTTTCTGGATCTCTCCCTCTCCTTTTTTGTCTTCTTTATCACTTATACAGTGGACTGGGCCACCTTGTGTTAATGCCCTGTGATTTGAGGAGGTTATTTGTGAAGAGCATAAACTAAATTGGTCCCTAGGCTGCCTTTGAGAACTGCTGATTCACATCCTACTGTATAAAGTAACAGCCATAACAACTTGCCCCATTACTAGCACTCAGTGATAACAGCAGTTCCATAAATGATTGCACCATGAAGAACTTAAGGAATGGGACTGTTTGATCAACTCATAAAAGATGCTTCATCTGTTGATGGCATTGCTCACTTCTCTATTCACTACTCCATTCTCTACAACTGTTATCTCCTCCAGAAGGAATTACTGAAGAGTACAGTACTGTTGTGAAAGAGATAAATCAAAGGTTGTTTGGATATCAGCTGTTAACTTTTGCTTCTACTTAGGAAAAAAAAAAAAAAAAACCAGCCAGCAGTGTGCATTGGAGCATGTGTGGGTTATTAATAATTTACTCAATCTATTGATGCTCGTTAATTGCAGTAGCTGAGAAAAGTTAGTTAATGATGTGCCTGCTTCCACCACATTATAATTATGATGGTAGTTCCCCTATTATTAGGGCTGAGTAGGTGTTCCCATTAGAAACCTTAATTTTCGAGCCGATTGTCTTAGCCATTTTAAATTACATCGGGCCACATCTTGGCAGACACTTTCTGAAAGCAGATGCATTTCTTTCCAAAATTATTTTTATGGTAGTACAGGAATTCTCTCCCTCAGATGAAAGAGGCTGTGAAGCGTGTTCCATTTTCAGGAACAATTTTGTTAAGCTCCATCCAGGGCTCCAGCCTCATCGTCTATGAAGTTGTCCAAAGGAAAGACAGATTACTGTTGATCCAAAAGCTGCATGAGTGTGCTTAGTCACTGCTCACTCTCATCTGACTCTTTGCGACTCCATGGACTGTAGCCCACCAGGCTCCTCCACCCAGTGGGATTCTCCAGGCAAGAATACTGGAGTGGGTTGCCATGCTCTTCTGCAGGAGCTCTTGCCCATCCAGGGATCGAAGGCAGTCTCTTGCATTGCAGATGGATTCTTTACTGTCTGAGCCACCAGGGAGACCTTATCTAGAAGCCACCTTAGCCTAAATCAGAGCTCTCTGAAAAAGAGGATTTTGAAAAATCAGCCACAGAATGGATGGTAGGTCACACTTTTTTGCTGCCTTCACTTGGATTCATCAGTAAGGTTTTCATTGCAAGGGACAAAAACCAAATTCCAACAAGTTTAATCTTGCTTCATAACAAAGAGATGTATTGGCTCATAAAATTATGGCCAAAAAAAAAAAAAAAAAGTCTTCAGGCAGGGCTGGGTCCAGGGGTTTGAATATATGTCACCGATGTTATGTCTCGCCATATTTTGGCTTCTCTCTGAGCATTGGTTTCATTCTTCAGCAGGTTTTCTTCATGAGGCAGTTGTAGCCTTCAGGCTATATTCTTAACAGCTCATGTTTTGAACCAAGACATGATCCTCTCTCTCCTAGCTTCCATATATAAAATGAGAGAGATATCAGCTCTGTTTGCATCACATTCTCATCCCTGAACTGACCCCAGGGGGTAAAAGCATAAAAGAATTTGATCCCACAAAGACCACATATCAACAGCAGTCAGAGAGGTGGAGTTTATGTAACTTAGTAAAACCACCATGGAAAGAGAAATATTGCTACCAAAAAAAAAAAAATAAAAGGGGAAGAGATGATTGACCAGGAACAAACTGTGAATTTGTTACTACGAGGTGTATCCAGTGTCTACCTCATTCCACCCACTAGCTGCCCTGGTAGCCAGAGAATGTTGCTACCATCCTCTTTATCCGATCACAGTTCAAAACCTCATTATCTGTTTATTTTTGGCTGTGCTGGGTGTTCGCTGCTGCATGGGCTTCCAAACATGGTAGACTCCAGAGGAGGCTGTACACAATGAGTACAGAGCCTGGCACGGAGGAACTTAAATTCCTGGAAGACTCCAGGGGACGTGAGTGTCCAACAGAGACGGTTTCTGAGAACCAATGTAATCTGTGCAAAAACATAAACAAGGGATGGCCATTGTGACTGCATGAATCCTGTTTAATCTTGTGATCCACAGTGCGTCCATCTGTGATTCTGTTATGTTTTGGGGAGGCTATCTTTTGGTTAATATGGGAGTTAAAGCCCAAACCCAAAGAATGGACTTGGAGACTTGCAGTGAGGCTTTCATGAGATGAGAAGGGAGGCTTTCACCGCGGTCTTGCAAGATCGGGTGTCTGGTGGGCAGGCACACCCCGAAAGCCATTACAAGGAGCAGTGTGTTTCCTTAGCACACAGGTCCCTCCCCCTGTTCTCAGCATGAACACACTTCCCAGGACATCAGCTAAGTTCATCCCCTTCCTGTTTATGGGCTGGCCCCTCCCTGACATCTTCTTTCCTCCTTTTCTGTACACTTATTCCCATTCTTATGTTTGAATTCACCAGTAGACTGAGCCCACGTGAAATCCTAAGCATTCCACTCTTCCTGTTTGCCCAGACTTTCCAGTTTTGTAACCCTTACAGCTGCTACATCAGCAAGCTGTCACTCAAAGCTGGCTGTCCTTGAAAACAGATCACTTTACATCTTTATTTCTTACAGTTAATAACATAGAACCAGGACATAGCTTAATAATTTGTGTAAAACCTATCTTTTAATATTATAATCTGGCTGCAGAAAAAAATAATAGGAGCTGAATAACCTCCTTCCCTCTTGTTAGGAATATATCTGTGTCACTGGGTATACACAAATGTTTTGCTTTGTTTTTTTTTTTTTTTTTTTATTCTGCAATAACTCAACTTCAGGGCTGAGTAAAAACCTCTCTCAAATGCATACCTAGAGGCATGGGTCAGAATCTCCTGAACTTTTCCATGTCTATTGATTGAAAGAAATCAATAAACATGATCTGATTTAGTCTCTGTGGCCAAACTATAAATGCAATCTTTTATTTTACCTTTCCTCCCTGTCCCACCTTCCAGAAAAATTTTGACTCAAGGAAAGAGGACATTTATTGGATGGAAGAAGCATCTACTTTATTGCTGTGCTTGTTAGCAACTAGTCATTTTGAGAGGAGAAATACCACGAGGAAGGATCCCCAAAGAAGGCAGCCATCACATGCTTTGGCTCTTGATACCAGAGGGATGTAAATTACTCTTGTTAGGCATTCAAGCTGATGAAAACACCCCTTCTCAAATAAGGGGAAATGGAAATAAAGAAACACAAATACATTCTATTGACATCTCTATGGATTTACTTTTCAATTTATACATTATTGCCACCACCGCTGCTGCCTCCCTTATTACTGTTTTAACAGCAGATTGCTTTAAATATTCTGACAGAATATTTAAAAGTCTAGAATTCATAAGGAA
This sequence comes from Aepyceros melampus, assembly GCA_006408695.1. NCBI lineage: Eukaryota > Metazoa > Chordata > Mammalia > Artiodactyla > Bovidae > Aepyceros > Aepyceros melampus. The sequence continues at coordinate 172,328 of SJXQ01011316.1, forward strand.
CACTTTGTAGATAGACACGCACTCAAGGTTGCTTTGCAGGGTTGATTTTATCATCCCAGAGTCACACGCTGCACACCTACTATGTGGCTACGTTGTGAGATGAAGAAATACACAGAATCAAGCCACTCACTGCCCTGAAGGATTTCCAGTCAGAGGAAGACTTGATATTAACACAGAAGCAGTTATGATACCAAGCAGGACCCTGTGGGGGCCCTAGGAACAAAGCCTTTGTCCCCCATTTCTTTGATTGCAGAGAACAGCTTTCCTTCAGCTTCCATGTCCTTTCCAGAGTTCCAAGGGGGCAGAATCTAGGAACTGGTAATTAGGAAGGGACGGGGAAGGAAGGGAGGCAACAGTCAAGAGCAGCCTCAGGGCAAAGTCTTGCTTTCTCATCAAAGGATCCGCACTACAATATCTTTGAGCTGTTTTGCAGATTCTGGAACCCCCTCCAGGGGGGAGAAGGCAAAGATTAATGATGGGATGGCTGCCCACAGTCCTGTAGACCCCAGACCACTGGGACCTGAAGAGTGACAATGCAGACTCCTACCCACCTCACCACCAGCCATGAGCTGATCACATTCTCTTTGAACCATTACTATAAACCTTCCCGCTATCTTCTCCAAGTTGAGACACAACAGTTTTTTGAGGCAGAAGCCCCGCTGTGTCTCCACTGTCTCTGAGATTCAATTCAACACTTGTGTACGAGAAGCTGAGCTTTCAGCATCAGTCATGTGCTATTGTGTTGTCGAGGAGGCAGGCAAAACATGTTACAGGTGGAGGGGTGAGAACCAGTCATGTATCTACACCCAGGAGATTAGAACAACTACAGCTTAAGTGCGTGGCAAGCATTCCATGTGAGTGAAAGAGAGCCTGAGAGACAGCTCCATCGCAGAAAGACCCTTGTGCTTGAGTGCACGCAGGGTTGGGACTGTCGCACAAAGTAGCTCCTTTTACATGACTTTAACTGTTAGAAGTTCTTCTTTATGTTAGAGTGGGCTAGATGCCTACTCTTCTTAAAGAAGGCATTTAGAAAATGTTAAAGGTAAATGGATACTTGCAAGAAAATGGTAATAGAGGATTGTAAATCTTAGTTTGGGGACTAGCTGGACCCCACCTTCAACTGTGTGTGATTACATATGCCATATATATAAGTATATGTATACATATATAATATATGAATTGCATATTATTATTGAATAGTGTATGTGTGCTAAGTCGCTTCAGTGGTGTCCAACTCTTTGCCTGCCAGGCTCCTCTGTCCACAGAGATTCTCCATGTGAGAATACTGGAGTGGGTTGCCATGCCCTCCTCAGCATGCGTATCTTTGGAGAGGCTGAGTAGCATCATGAAATATGTCTTTTGAAAAATCAAAGATGAAGCAAAGTTTGGGGATGTTTCCCTTTAGATTCTGGAAAGGTAAGCTTAAAAAAATTAAAGTGCTGTATTTTAGTGTCACTGAAACACAGGGAATGATATATATTCAATATGTACAGTTTGATGAGCTCAGATATATGCATAAGCCCATGATATCATCACTGTAATTAAGGTGATGGACATATTCAGCACCTCTCAGAGTATCCTTGTGTTTCTTCGTTGTGTGTGTGTGTGTAAGAACTCTTAACAGGAGATCTACCCTCTTAACTCCTAGGTGACACTAGTGGTAAAGAACCCACCTGCTAGTGGGCGACTTAAGAGACGCGTGTTCGACTCCTGGGTCAGGAAGATCCCTGAAGAAGGAAATGGCAATCTACTCCAGTATCCTTGCCTGGAAACATCTATGAACAGAAAAGTCTGCTAAGGCTGCAGTCCATGGGGTCACAAATAAATTGGGCATGCCTGAGCTCATACACACACCTTCTTGACAAATTTTGAAGCACCCAACAGGATACTGTAACTCCAGGTACTATGTTGTACCTCGAGTGAATCAGATCTCTAAAACTTCTTCATCTAACATGACTGAAATTTTATACCCTTAGAATAATCACTCCCTGTTTACCCCAGTACATGGGCGTCTTCCAATCAGTCCATTCTGAAGGAGATCAGCCCCGGGATTTCTTTGGAAGGAATGATGCTAAAGCTGAAACTCCAGTACTTTGGCCACCTCATGCGAAGAGTTGACTCATCGGAAAAGACTTGATGCTGGGAGGGATTGGGGGCAGGAGGAGAAGGGGACGACAGAGGATGAGAAGGCTGGATGGCATCACCGACTCGATGGACGTTGAGTCTGAGTGAACTCTGGGAGTTGGTGATGGACAGGGAGGCCTGGCATGCTGCGATTCATGGGGTCGCAAAGAGTCGGACACGACTGAGCGACTGAACTGACTCAACTGACTAATAGGTGTCTTCAGATCTCCTTTGAGAAGCAGGTCTTGAGAAAGGAATCAAGAACCATAGAATATTTTTTTCTCTTTCTAACATACTTCACTTTGCATGACAGACTCTAGGTCCACCCATGTCTAGACTCTAGGTCCATCCATGTACAAATGACCCAATCATGTTCCATTGTATGGCTGAGTAGTGTTCCACGGTGCATATCTACCACATTTTCTTAACCCATTCATCTGTTGATAGACACTTAGGTTGCTTCCGTATCCTGGCAATTGAAAATAGTGTCACAGTGAACATGTGGAATCTAGACAAGCAGTACAGATGGACTTACGTGCAGGGCAGTGACAGAGTTGCAGATGTAGAGAATGGGCCTGTGGGCATGGTGGGGGATGAACTGGGAGATTGGTATTGATACATGTGCATTGCCACGTGTGGAACAGAGAGCTAGTGAGAGCCTGCTGTGTAGCACAGGGAGCTCGGTTTGGTGCTCTGTGATGCCTGAGAGGGACGGGATGGGGGTGGGCAGGGAAATCTAAAAGGGAGGGGATATATGTACGCATATAGCTGATTCATTTTGTTGTACAACAGAACCTATCACAACGTTGAAATGCAACTTTATTCCAGTTTAAAAAAAAAAAGAACCATGGATAAGAGATGTAGCAATATTCTCAGAATTGGTCCATGAAAGATTCATCAGCTAGCCACCAAAGAAAGAAAGAAAGAAAGAAAGAAAGAAAGAAATTAACCAGCTGGCTAGTGCTAATGTTTATAAATGAATATGCCATGTATTTCATACTGGATGTATACAACTAACTTATTTTTAATAGCTCATTGTATTCTGTTTTATGAATGAAGTGGTATTTATTTAATAGATTCCTTATTAATGCAGATAGAAATAGTTTGGCTTAAGTTTCTTTTTTTTTTTTCCTATTTCAAGCACTGCATTTATTTATACATCTGTCTCTTGTGCATGTATATTTATAGGATAATTTCTTAGTCCAGCAAGGGCTGGATCAATTCACTTTTCATAAACGTTGCTAAAATTTTCCTCCCAAAAGATTTCATTCATTTACATCCCCACAGTGTATGTGGTAACCTGTTTTCTTCACACACACACACACACACAGACACACACACAAAGTGCCTTTTGAACAACATTTTCCTTATAATAAACACACATCCTCTGCTGTCAGACTGTGAAAAGGTGGAGGAAGTTTGAACGGAGTGCTCCCATTCTGCACTTGTTATCCTTGATTATGCTACTAAATATTCACCAACTTCCATGCTATTGAGTGTGGGAGAATACAATCATTTTCTCATTGGCACAGGTTAATGGAAGCAAGCTCACCTGAGCCTCTTTTCATCCTCAAAATTGCAGGCTGAAAAGCTCCTCCTTGTGTGTGTGCAACGCTTGGCAGTTGGCTGTTGTGAACACGACCCAGGTTCTTGAAATGGGAAGACAGACCATATGCTTCATTATTAAATGAATTCACAGGACAAACTATCACAAGAAACATGTGTAGTACAAGATACCATTTCAATTTGGAAATGAATGTAGGGTAAATGCCTCTGCAAAATGCAGTTAGGATGCAGGGTTGCCATGGAATCAAAAGAGCTGTTTTGCCAGCAGTGAGATGCGATTCCGCTTTGGGATGTTGGTATTCTGGCTTTGGATGGGGGCTGATGGAGCCATTCGGAATCCGACTCAACACAAACCGCCGGGGCTTGGGGTTTGGAGCTTAGCTCCAAACTCCAGACACTTGTCAGTGCCGGGACTGGGCTTATTGTTGTTGTTCTTTCGTCACTAAGTCATGGCCGACTTAGTGACCCCAGGTACTGTAGCCCACCAGCTCCTCTGTCCATGGAATTTCCCAGAATGCTGGAGTGGGTTGCCATTTCCTTCTCCAGAGGAACTTCCTGACCCATGGATCGAACCCGTATCTCCTGTACTGGTAGGTGGATTCTTTACCACCTGGCCACCAGGGAACCCCAGGACTGGGTCTAGGTGATCCCAATTTCTGCCAGTACTGCTGAGCTGATACCAGTTGGAGATGGTGAAGTTGGCAGCATCTCTACAGCCCAAAGCACTTCCCCATGTCACGTCATTTTGTGGTCACTGCAGCCTATGTTGAGAGAATGGAAATACTTTTATGAAAATCAGAATCTAGGCATGAAATTAGGCTTCTTGTAGTTTTCCCCCTTTGGTTTTGAAAATAAATATGTATAAAAGCCTAATGGCCTACTTTAGGGAGGATGAATAGTCTTGAATGTAATGTGATCACTTTATCACTTTGGTCATTGGTAGATTCCCAAAGGGCTGTGTTTTTATTGTTTATTTGTTTGTTTTTAAACTTTCTATTTTGAGATAATTACAGATTTGTAGATGCAGAGAAAGCTTACAAAATAATACACAGAGATCCTGGGTACCCTTTACTCAGATTTCTCCAAGGAAATCTTAAAAAAATACTGGAGTATCATAAAACAATTATTAATTGATTTTATCGGTGCAGTAAGGTCTTTGGCTTTTACCTAGACATTGACGTCATCTACTGATATTATTTTGGCTCCCTGCTTTATTTGTAATCCTTTGTGTTTATTTAGTTCTATACTCCTGTAACACTTTATATGTCCACACCACAGTCAAGATGCCAGCAGTTTGATCACAAGAATCCCTCACATTGCTCCACTTTCTCCCACCCTACTCCCGTCCCCAACCCCTGACAACCACCAACCTGTTCTTCATTACTTACATGTTGCAATTTCAAGAATATCACATACAGGGAATGTATGGTATGTAATATTATAGGATCAAGTTCTCTCACTCAACATAATGCCCCAGAAATTTACTCAAGTTGCTGCAAATGTCAATAGTTGCTCCCTTTTCTTATCAAGTAGTATTTTATGATATGAATTTACCACCCAAGTTGCTTCTTGGGTAAAGATACTGAAGCTGAGTGGGAAACAGTGCCATTTTCATTTAGTAATGTCTGTCACAGAGACGGAGGTGGAGAGTGGTGGTAAGCGTGTGAAACTAACTCCCCTGACTTAGATCTCAGTGCTGATATTTGAAAGAGAATCAAGAAAGAGAGATGATTGATATTTATCTCCTGCCCAAGAAACAATTCAGAAGCCTCGTGAGGACTATCACTAACGAAACTGGTGATGGTTTGAACTCTAATTTCAAGAGCTAGATATGTAGCTCAAGTGATGTAGGGAAGGATTTGATCAAATGTGTCCAGCCACTTGTTCAAGACTCTCTGCACTCCATCCTCTCTGCAGTTTCCTCTCACTTTATTTTGGATTTGCAGGAGGCGATTTTCTCTGATCTGCCAACTACAGATCAGGTTGCCTCGTCTGTTGGGAAGACTGACCAGCATGTCTTTTCTCTGTCCCAAGAAATAACTAGACTCCAGTGCATGCCTCCCAGCTGTACCAAGAGAATGTTTCTAGTTTGCATACTCGGAATGGAAAAATAATCTTTGGCTTGGCTTTGATTATATATACTAATTATTGCTAATATAGACGCCAGATGATTGCGTTTTATTATATCTCTGTTTTCACTAAATGTTTGAATGGCTTCCTTGGGGAATGTTGTCATACTAATTAATTGTCTTCTGTCTTTCTTGACATATCTCAGCACTGTCTGTGCAGTTGTGGCCATGTGTCTGTTCTAAATGTTTAAGGCATTTATAACAATAATAGAGCTAATTTCTCCACACAACTAAGACATGATCCTTTTCCAATTTTCCATGCCTGTCAAGGGAATTCTGATGCTTCTGGGTTTCCAAGCTTCATGTAACCTTTGGCTTTTTGTCAATTTTGGTCACATGAGAAGTCATTTCTTAAAGTCTTATTTTTGTGTCTTTGGTCAGATTCTCTCCTTTTTAAAAAAAAAAAAAAGATTCTTTAAAAATTATTTATTTATTAATTTTTGAGCCTTAGTTGCAGCATGTGGAATCTTTCTGTTGAGTCTTGCAGGCCTAGTTGTCCCACAGTGTGTGGAATCTTAGTTCCCCAACCAGGAATCGAACCCAAGTCACCTGCCAATGGAATGCCAATTCTTTAACCACTGGACCACCAGAGAAATCCTTCTTTTTTTTTTTTTTCTAAGTTTAGTGTCTTCTCTGATCTCATATTTGGATTGCTGTAATGTTATTCTCACTTTCCTTCTGTGGACTCTTTTTTTTTTTTTTAATAAACTTTCAATTCATCATAAAACTAAAACTGATTTCACTTTTGCATCCTCACTCCTTCAGTGACATTCAAGAACAGTCTCAGTGCCTAATCAAGAATCCCCAAAATGATCAATATAAAGATGGATCACATTCCAGACTGAGTTCCTAAAATATTTCTTTTTTTTTTCCCAAGGAAAAAACTAGTTCACCACTGCTCACATCTGACCTATGACCAAGTCCTGTTGACTTTTTCCCCTTCGTGATTTACCAAATCCTTCCAAGATGTCTCCCTTGGTCCAAGCCTCCATCTGTGCTGACTTCTCCTATAAGAACATCCTAAGTGGTCTTCCTGCTGCCAGCGTGCATCCCCCTAGGGCTTTCTTCCATAGATCTTTTCAAACGCAGACATGGCCATACCTCTCTCCTGCTTATCTGATTTGGTGGCTTCCTGTTTTTCCCTAGTGAAAGTCGCTCAGTTGGGTCTGACTCTTTGCGACCCCATGGACTATACACTCCCTGGAATTCTCCAGGCCAGAATACCAGAGTGGGTAGCCTTTCCCTCCTCCAGGGGTCTTCTCAACCCAGGGATCAAAGCCAGGTCTCCCGCATTGCAGTCAGATTCTTTACCAGCTGAGCCACCAGGGAAGCCCAAGAATATTGGGGTGGGTAGCCTATCCCTTCTCCAGCAGATCTTCCTGACCCAGGAATTGAAGCCATGTCTCCCACATTGCAGGGAGATTCTTACCAACTAAGATAAAGACCCAAATCCACAACCTAGTCTCTAAGGATTTGCATGCCCTGCCTCTTGACCACTTACACAACTTCCATCTTCTACCAGAGTGTCTCTCTCTTTCCTCTCCAGTCATACTCATTTTTGTTTCTTTCCTTGAATAAACCACCATTTCTAAAAGGGCACAGGGGACTTCCCTGGCAGGCAAGTGGTTAAGATTTTGACTTCTAATGCAGAGGGTGTGGGTTCAGTACCTGGTCAGGGAGGTAAGATCCCACATGCCTCACAGCGAAAAAAAAAAAAAAAAAGAAAGATGAAACAGAAGCAATATTGCAACAAATTCAATAGAGACTTTAACAAATGGTCCGCATCAAAAGAGAACTCTTTTTTAAAAGTTGCACATTCTACCCTGACATTCTCAACTACCTTTCTTCTTGCCTGTAGCGATCACCGCTTAAGGTATTATGTGCTTTTAAACTGTGTCTTGTTTCTCAGGAATCTTCTTCCCCTAGAGTGATGGAATTCATGGGTGGCTTTATTTACTCGATAAATATGGTTTCATGACCATTACACATAAAGTGAAAACCAATGAAAGTGTGAGTCACTCAGTCATGTCTGACTGTTTGTGACCCCATAGATGGTAGCCCACCAGTCTCCTCTGTCCATGGAATTTTCCAGGCAAGAATACTGGAGTGAGTAGCCATTTCCTTCTTCACAGATCTTCCTGACCCATGGATATATGTCATTTGCTATATATTGTTATATTTTTCTAATCGCCATTCATTTGTTATCTTTAGTTGTCAGTTTTCCGCTTTTGCTAACTGGAAAGTCACAGCACAAGTAATTATCCTACCACTTTCTTTTGTATGATTCGCACAGTTCAGTCAGGCCTTTTTGAGGTATAATCCTCATCTTAATTTTATTAAAGGGCTTTTCATAATCCCTATGCTGCATTTTCAGGCAGTTTCTTAGCATAGATAGCTGAGTCAATCTTTTTTTTTTTTTTAATTTTAAAATGATGAATGCTGCAGGTTTAAATTTTGAAGCTCTCTTAAATTCCCCAATTCCACTCTGAATCCTTCAGCATGACTTTTACTTCTCTCTAGCCAATTTCATGTTTTGTCAGCCCCAACCTTTGAGGCTTAGGAAGAAAGACGCCAGCTCTTCACTTTTCCCTGTAAACTTTTTGCTCCTTTTTGCTATATTTTTTCACCCAAGTTGTTCCCAGCTATTTATGCCTACCCTCATCATATTCGCAGACTTTTATTTATTGTTACTATTAAGACCAGCATCTGAGATTATAAAATGGTTTCATGTCACTTTGTGTCTCTGGGTGATTGGTAGTGTCTGTCTGCAGCAGCACTATGTAGAGGAATATGGGGTCATAGACAGGTTCATGGGGAAAGAGTGCTATGATCGATTAATGATGTCTGCTGTGATCATGGGATAGGAAAAGATAGTACATGTGGTATATATTTGCTTAGCTTCATCTCCACACTTCTGTCTCTACAGTGTATCTCTGGCTTATATGGTATTCCCTCAGCAGATCATGTGCTCACCCAAACCCTTCTCCCCTCCATCTTTCAAGAGGATATTATTGCAATAAATAGAAATATCGAGTAGACTTTGGCATGAACAGAGGAAGTGAAGTTCATAGCAATGGTTTCCTGACACTGTTAGTTATGTAGCTTGCAACATAATGATTCATCTTCCTCCTTCTGCAGAAAAGAGTCACTGGAGGCCGGGGATTTTGTTTAAGATTAATGATTAGGAACTTTATATCTACAATAAACCTTTTCTCTGCAATTTATTCATGTGCATGCTAAGTCACTTCAGTTATGTCCAACTCTTTGCGACCCTATGGACTGTAGCCCACCAGGCTCCTCTGTCCATAGGATTTTTCAGGCAAGAATATTGGAGTGGATTGCCATACCCTCTGGTGGCTCAGAGAGTAAAGAATCTGCCTACAATGCAGGAAACCTGGGTTCAATCCCTGAGTCAGGACAATCACTGGAGAAGGGAATGGCTACCCACTCCAGTATTCTTGCCTGGAGATCCCATGGACAGAGAAGCCTGGTAGGCTACAGTCCACAAGGGTCCCAAAGAGTCAGACATGACTGAATGACTAATCAGTCTAATCACATTTATCTATAGCTCATCATGAGCTAGAAATAAAGTACCACATTCTTCCACTACATTGTACTTAAACCTAAGTATTTTAAATGGATGTTCTTTTTGAAATGATTGTGTGTGTGTGTTGCTTTAGAATAGATAACTAAATTTACTATGTATTTGCTAACAGTATCGTTCCCCTCTAAATGAAATACTAGATGCATTCTTCCAATCTTTATTTCTTTTAAGGCTTAGGTCACTCTAGGAATTAAGAAATATTGTTACTCCCATTGTACAGATACAAAAACTGAGGACATAGCAATAAAGTCACTGGCTAAGTAACTATATACGCGCTGCTGCTGCTGCTAAGTCACTTCAGTTGTTTCTGACTCTGTGTGACCCTATAGACGGCAGCCCACCAGGCTCCTCCGTCCCTGGGATTCTCCAGGCAAGAACACTGAAGTGGGGTGCCACTTCCTTTTCCAATGCATGAAAGTGAAAAGTGAAAGTGAAGTCGCTCAGTCGGGTCCGACCCTCAGCGACCCCATGGACTGCAGCGTTCCAGGCTCCTCTGTTCATGGGATTTTCAAGGCAAGAGTGCTGGAGTGGGGTGCCATTGCCTAGTAAATATCAAAACCAGTGTTTGGATACAGACAATCTGATTCTAGAGATTTCTATGCTGAGATACTGAAGATAAAGTTCAATTTAAATTTATACACTGCTGTATGTCAATTATAGGGCTTCCCAGGCACTTGTGGTAAATAACCTGTCTGCCAATGCAGGATATATAAGAATCTCAGGTTTGATCCCTGGGTCAGAAAGATCCCCTGAAGAAAGGCATGGCAACCCACTCCAGTATTCTTTCCTGGAGAATCCCATGGACAAAGGAGCCTGGTGGGCTATAGTCCATGGAGTGACAAAGAGTCAGATATGACTGAGCAACTAAGCATGCATGAGAATCATCTTCTAGATACTTACAAGAATATAAGGCAGCATTTGTAGAAGTGAGGCTGGAATGAATGCTGAATGCTGAGAAGTTTCTAGGTAGTCACATGTCCAATGATCTGCATATGGAGGGTCAAAATGAGAGTCTCAGGGCTCACTCTCCCTCTAAACAAGCTCAAAGTTTGGGGTGGGGCTCCCCAAGTGGAGTTTTCCAGGTCAAAAAGCAGGAACAGCATCTTTGTTTGCAGAACACAGCCAGCCAGTAAGATTGTCCCACTGGTGCTGACATTTACTGTAACGAGAGTCAGTTTCCTTCTCTCAGAAGTGCAGCCAGCTTCTCACAAGGAAGCTGGTGTCTTGCCAGAGAAACCCCTTCAAGCTCCAGCAAACATGCCAGGGAAGCCAGCACTTTCCCCTGTGGCTGGAATGTGCCGGTAATGGTAGGGTGATGTCTAGCTTTCAAAATACATTAAAAAATAGTGTCTATGTATCATCTATTCCCTGGTGGCTCAGAACTGTAAAGAATATGCTGGCAACGCAGGAGACCCGGGTTCAATCCCTAGGTTGGGAAGATCCCCCGGAGAAGGGAGAGGGTAGCCGCTCCAGTATGTTTGCCTTGGAGAATCCCAAGGACAGAGGAGCCTGGTGGGCTACAGTTGGTATGTGAGTGCTAAGTCACTTCAGTCATGTCTGACTCTTTGCGAGCCCGTGGACTGTAGCCCGCTAGGCTTCCCTGTCCATGGGATTCTCCAGGCAAGAATACTGGAGTGAGTTGCCATGCCCTCCTCCAGGGGATCTTCCAGACCTAGGGATCAAACCTGCATCTCTTATGTACTGTTCATGGGGTCACAAAGTATCAGAAGTGACTGATAGATTTTCATTTCACTATCATCTACCTATTCTGTCTGTCTCTCCCTATCCAACCAGTCCATCCTAAAGGAAATCAGTCCTGAACATTCACTGGAAGGACTGATGTTGAAGCTGAAACTCCAATCCTTTGGCCACTTGATGTGAAGAACTGACTCATTTGAAAAGACCCTGAACTGGGAAAGATTGAAGGCAGGAGGAGAAGGGGACGACAGAGGATGAGATGGTTGGATGGCATCACCATCCAATGGACATGAGTTTGAGTAGACTCCGAGAGTTGGCGATGGACAAGGAGCCTTAGCACGCTGCAGTCCATAGGGTTGCAAAAAGTCAGACATGACTGAACGACTGAACTGATTTCTCCATATGTGTGATTATAGGATGGTTAAAATGAATATATATAGCCCCATTCATTTCGATATTCATTTTACTATTGCCATAATTCTATCAATATAAATGAGCAAGTTTCTTTAAGCCCTGTTATGCAGATGGTAACACTGACGAACCAATGTTAAGAATCCAGGTGTCTTGATTCCCAGATAAAGAATAAGCAAAGGTCACTTTAAAGCCCCTCTCTTCTTCTTCCTCCTTATCTTCCTCCTTCTTCCTCCCCCTCCTCTTTCTTTCTTATTAAGCAATCATAGACTTGAAAACTGGGTGGACAGCTGGTGAGAAGTTGCTGTGTAGCACAGGGAGCCGGTCTGGCGCTCTGTGATGACCTGGAGGGATGGGACGAGGGGAGGGGAGAAGGAGGCTCTGGGGTGAGGGGATGTGTAGATAGTTAGTTACATCTGGTTTGTGCTGTTGAATGGTAGGAACCAGCAGAGCATTACAAAAGTTGAAGTATACTTATATTTAAATACAAACTGAATGCATAATGTAAGGTATTCTCTAGTCCTTCCCCTCAAAAGGCAGGTTGAAATAGAGACAGTTTTGGTCGCCAGCTGGCATGACGGTCTTGGATAGATGACCTAGCATCTTTTCTTTTCTGTTACACTGTTTGTGAATACAGGCTTTTTTATATTGCATTTAAGACTGCACAGAACGCATAATGTCCATCTTATTTATCTGCCAAGCAGAGTGGCGCCCGTATGAATAACTCCCAAACTAGTGAAAGCATCTGCAACTTGAGACTCTTAAATTTTAATTTTCTTATTTTAATACCAGCCAGTCGAGCTTTGGAAAGGTTTTGACTTGCTGAGTTGAAGCGCAAGGAATCTACTGGCCAATTTCCTTTGAGTATTACCTTGTTTGAATTGGATGGAAGGCCAGGGAATTGTATAAATGTCACCACAGAGAGCCCTTGTCCCCTGGTAATTAGTAACCTTATCAATTCAGAGCAAAGGCGCATGGTCAGGGACTTTGCTTTGGACGATGGCACACGGATGAGGGAATTTTATGACTATGTATGAAGTGTCTGCTCTGGTGATGTTTTGCTTTGGCACATGGGTGACTGGCATCATTCGCAATCTGATCTGTTCCTGTCACCCCCTGATTCTTCTGTTCCCTTTATTATTCCCAGAAGCTCAGTCTTCCTCCGCCTTCCCCCACTCAGAGGCTAAATAAACTCCCTCATGATCTCAGTTTGTAAACAGCAAAACAGTTTGAGGAGTTTTTTTTTTTTTAAGTTTATTTTTATTGACTTAAATAAAGGTGAGGGTGAGGTGTCCCCCCCTCCACCCCTCCATGGCAGAAATAATCCATGTCTGTTGCAAAAACCCAAAGCACAACAGAAGAAGAGCACATGGAATACAGGAAATTCCCCTTCCAAATCCTACACTCTAGACATAATGGTTTTAACCTAATAGTTTATCGTTTATCCTGTTCACATGCACACACATATGCAACCGTATTTCAAAATCATCTGAGTATTATGCTTATTATGCTTTAGCTTATTTTCACCCCTACTTGTTGCCTATATAGAATCTTTTGTTAAGTGTTGCTCCATAATTTAATCCAAAATTTCCCCTTCTGATGGACTATTGGGTTATTCTTATTGATTTTTTTTACTTTTGTTCCTTTTATTGAGATTAAATTGACAGATAAATTTGGGCTTCCCTGGTGTCTCAATGGTAAAGAATCTGCCTGCCAAGGCAGGAGACACAAGTTCCATCCCTGGGTCAGGAAGATCCCCTGGAAAAGGAAATGGCACCCCACTCCAGTATTCTTGCCTGGGAAATCCCATGGACAGAGGAGCCTGGCTGGCTACAGTCCATCGTGGGTCGCAAAAGAGTTGGACATGACTATGTAAATTTAAGGTATACTGCATAATGATTTGACTTACTTACGATATGAAATAATTCCCATAGTAAGTTGAGTGAATGTCCATCGCCTCATATAGAAACAAATTAAAGAAATAGCAAAAAATAAAAGTTTCCTTGTGATGAAAACCATCAGGATTTACTCTCTAAACAGCTTTCATGTATAAACCCAGCAGTGTTCATTATAGTTATCATGTTGTATGTTACACCCCTAGTACTTAGTTTTCTTATAACTACAAGATTGTACCTTTTGGTTGCCTTCATCCAATTCCCTCTCCCCCCATCCCCTGCTTCTGGCAACCACACATCTGATTTTTTTTTTGTTTTTGTTTACCCAAATTTGTTCATCTTTGAAGTGTCATTGACCTATAATACTATGTTAGTTTCTCTGGTACAACATAGTGATTCAATATTTCCCTACATTTCAAAATGATCACCACGGTTAGGTCGAGTTACCATCCGTCACCATGTGAAAATACCACATAATGATGGACTAGGTTCCCCACACTGTACATTTCATACTCCTGACTCATTTATTTTGCAACTGGAAGTTTGTGCCTCTTCCGCTCCCTCACCTATTTCTCTCTCCCACCCCCCGGCTCCCACAACCCCCTCACGTCTGTAACCATCTGTTTGTTCTCTGTGTCTTTGACTGTTTGGTTATTTTTGTTAGATTCCACCTGTAAATGAAATCATACAGTATTTGTATTTCTCCATCTGACTTATTTCACTAAGCCCAATACCTCCAAGTCCATCCATGCTGTTGCAAATGGCAGAATTTCTTTCTTCTTTTTTTATTACTGAGTAATACTGCATATGTGTGTGTCTATATCTATATACAGGGAAATATATATTGCATCTACTTTATCCAATCTTCTGTCGATGGGCACTTGGATTGCTCCCATATCTTGGCTATTGTAAGTAATGCTGCTGTGAACACTGAGGTGCATATATTTTTGCAAATGAGTGTTTTCATTTTTTCTGATAAACTGAGATAATTTATGGAATTGCTGGATTGTATGGTAGCACTATTTTCAATTTTTTTTTAGGGTACCTCTATAACATTCTCCATAGTGACTGTACCAATTTTCCTTCCCACCAGCAATACATGAGAGTTTCTTTATCTCCATAACCTTACTAACACTTGATATCTGTTGTCCTTTTGAAAATTGTTCTTCTGAAAAATGTGAGGGGAAGTCTTACCATCGTTTTGATGTGTATTTCCCTGATAGTGATGCTGAGTGTGCCTGTGGGCCATCTGTGTGTCTTCTTTGGAAGAATGCCTATTCAGACTCTCTGCTCATTTTTAAATTGGACTTTTTTTTTTTTGACATTGAGTTGTATAAATTCTTCCTCTGTTTTGGATATTAATTCCTTTACAGATTAGTCATTTGCAAAAGTCTTCTCCCATTCAGTAGGTGTCTTTTCAGCATCATCATCCTTATTACTATTTGCTTTTAACAGCGCTGCTGCTGCACCTCTTTGTAGACATTTTCAAGTAACTGCAGGAGGGGCAGGGAATTTTAAGTGAGCTATAAAATAAATAGTCTGCTTCTTGTATGTGTGAGCGCTCAGTCGCTCAGTCCTGTCTGACTCTTTGTGATCCCACAGACTGCAACCCGCCAGGCTTTTCTGTCCATGGGATTCTCCAGGCAAGAATACTGGAGTGAGTTGCCATTTCCTTCTCCAGGGGATCTTCCTGACCCAGGGATCGAACCCATGTCTCCGGCATTGGCAAGCAAGTTCTTTACCACTAGTGCCACTGGGGAAGCCCAGGTCTGCTTCTTAAATTAACCCAAATCATAAACTAGAATAAGGGATCAGGGCTGGCAAGAACCAAGACACATTTACATCTACCTGGAGCCTCAGACTGTGACCTAATTTAGAAATAGGGTCTTTGCAGATATAATTAGTTAAGAATCTTGAGGCAAAATTAAACCAGAGTCAGAGTAACTCGCAAGCCAATGACTTGTGTCTTTATAAAAGAAACAGAGGGAGATTAGACACACAGAGGCACAGAGCAGAGGTCATGTAAAGACAGAATCAGAAGTTGGGCAATTCTGCCACCAGCCAAGGAATGCCAGGAGCCACTGGAAGCTGAAAAGGGCAACAGAGATTCCTACCTGAGACCCATCGCAGGGTACATAACCCTGCTGACACCTTAATGTTGGTCTTCCACCCTCCGGAACTTTTAGAGAGAGAGAGAGAAAAAAAAAAAGGTTCTGTTGTTTTCAGGCACCACATTTATAGTCTTTTGTTTCCGCAGCCCCAGGAAACTAATGAGTCTGCAAACTAAGGCCTGAGGGCTATAATCAGCCTGCCTTAATATTTACAAAACCAGAGCATCACCCATTCATTGACATATTGCCTAGAGTGGCTTTCAAGCTATGGTGCTGAGTAGTGCAGAGACCATATGGCCAGCAAAGCCTGAAATATTTACTCTCTGGCCCTTACAGAGAAAGGGAGCCAACCCCACTTCTAGGGAGGTGTTTAATGTGTGTGCTTGTCTAGCGATGCTGGGAGATCATAAGAGACTTCTTAACGCTGTAGAGCCACACTATGCGGGGATTTTTTTTTTTTTTAAGTTAGATTTCAATTTTTTATGAAGCAGGTTTTTCCTCCCCAGAGGAAAAACATAAAATGCTCTGGAATAGTTTACAGCATTAGCTGCCTTTAAGGGATTCAATGAAGCAAAAGGGTCTCCTCTCTGTTGAATCAATCAGCATTAAAGTTCACTTACCAGTGACAGCTTTTATATGAGAAGCAGCTTTGTATTAATATTGCTGATGGAGGTGTGGTTCCCCTAGCTAGCCGAGGGTTGATCTGGACGGTTTGGAGAGTGTGCGTGAGTTTTTTTTCACTCTGAGCAGGAAATGAACCAAGGTCTGATGTGCAGCTGGCCAGAGAGTGAAGGAAGAAGAGTTTTGTTTGCTAAATCATGTACGGATGTAAGAGTTGGACCATAAAGAAGGTTGAGCACCAAAGAATTGATGCTTTCGAACTGTGGTGCTGGAGAAGACTCTGAGAGTCCCTTGGACTGCAAGGAGATCCAACCAGTCAATCTTAAAGGAAATCAACCCAGAATATTCATTGGAAGGACTGAGGCTGAAGCTCAAGCTCCAAGCTTTGGTCATCTGATGCAAAAAGCCAGCTCAATGGCTTTTGGGAAAGATTGCTGGGAAAGATTGAGAGCAGGAAGAGAAGGGGGTGATAGACAATGAGATGGTTGGAAGGCATCAACAACTCAATGGACGTGAGTTTGAGCAAACTCCAGGAGATGGTGAAAGACAGGGAAGCCTGGCGTGCTGTGTGTAGTCCATGGGGTCACAAAGAGTCAGATGCCAGTGAGCGACTGAACAACAAGGGAGTCGAACTGAGCAGGTGAAGAACAACAAACCTTAGTGATCCCATTGACAAAATGAAAAGGGCAGCCTACCAAACGGGAGAAAAGATCTGAAAACCATACAGCCAATAAGGAGTTAATATGGAAAATATACAAAGAACTCATACAACTCAATAACCGAAACACCAACCATCTGGTGTCAAAATAAGCAAAGGTGCTGAATAAACGTTGTCTCCAAGGAAGACATCCAAATGGACCTCAAGTACATGAAAAGATACTCAGCAGCTCAGATCATTGCGGAAATGCACATTGGAATCAGAACCACCTCACACCGGTTAAGCTGGCGATCTTCAAGAAGACAAGAGGTAACACGGGCCAATAAGGATGTGCAGCAAAGGAAACCCTGTTCCCTCTGGTGGTGGGGCTGTAGAGAGTACATTGGTTCAGCCGCCATGGAAACAGGATGGAGACACCTCAAAAAATTAAAGAAGGAACTACCATTTGATCCGGCAATCACACCTCTGTGTAAATGTCCGGAGGGAAGGAAACAGGGTGTTGAAAAGATACCTCCACTCCCATGTTTATTGCAATATTATTTAGAGTCTATGAGATATAGAAACAACCTGTGTGTTTGTTGGTAAATGAATGGATAAAGAAAATACACAATGGGATGTCATTCAGCCTTGAGGAAAAAGAAGACTGCGTTTGTGTCAACAGGGATAGGTCTTGAGGGCATTATGCTAAGTGAGATAATTCAGACAATGTTAAATACTGTACATGTGGAATCTGAAAAAGACTGAACTCATAGAAACAGAGTAGAATGGTGGTTTTCAGGGAATAAGAGATGGGGGAATCGGAAAGATGCTGGGCAAGAGGTACGAACTGGCAGCTAGAAGATGAATAAGTTCTGGGGGGTCCAATATATGAGACTGTGATTGCAATCAACAATTGTTGTTTAGTCGCAAAGTTGTGTTCGTGCAATCCCATGGACTGCAGCCCACCAGGTTCCTCTATGCATGGGATTTCCCAGGCAAGAATGCTGGATTGCCATTTCCTTTTCCAGGGGATCTTCCCAACCCAGGAGTCAAACCTGCATCTCCTGAATTGGTAGACAGATTCTTTACCACTGAATCACCAGGGAAACCCATGGTCAAGAGTACTGTATTATATATTCCAAATTTGCTAAGAGCCTGGCTCTTAAATGTTCTCAGCACAAAGAAGAAATGATCTACTAGTGACCTAGCAGAGTCGGTAGCTACCTGACAACTATGATATATTGTTATTATGTTGCAATATATGAATGTAACAAATCAACGTGTTCATTTTATTTTATTTTTTCAATATCATGCAAGGACTTTTTTTAAATTAGAGTATAATTCTTTCAGTTCGGTCAGTCGTGTCTGACTCTTTGCGACCCCATGAATCGCAGCACACCAGGCCTCCCTGTCCATCACCAACTCCCGGAGTTCACTCAGACTCACGTCCATCGAGTCAGTGATGCCATCCAGTCATCTCATCCTCTATCATCCCTTTCTCCTCCTGCCCCCAATCCCTCCCAGCATCAGAGTCTTTTCCAATGAGTCAACTCTTCACATGAGGTGGCCAAAGTACTGGAGTTTCAGCTTTAACATCATCCCTTCCAAAGAAATCCCGGGGCTAATCTCCTTCAGAATGGACTGGTTGGATCTCCTTGCAGTCCAAGGAACTCTCAAGAGTCTTCTCCAAACCACAGTTCAAAAGCATCAATTCTTCGGTGCTCGGCTTTCTTCACAGTCCAACTCTCACATCCATACGTGACCACTGGAAAAACCAAAGCCCTGACTAGATGGACCTTAGTCGGCAAAGTAATGTCTCTGCTTTTCAATATGCTGTCTAGGTTGGTCATAATTTTTCTTCCAAGGAGTAAGCATCTTTTAATTTCATGGCTGCAGTCACCATCTGCAGTGATTTTGGGGCCCCAAAAAATAAAGTCTGACACTGCTTCCACCGTTTCTCCATCTATTTCCCATGAAGTGATGGGACTGGATGCCATGATCTTCGTTTTCTGAATGTTGAGCTTTAAGCCAACTTTTTCACTCTCCTCTTTCACTTTCATCAAGAGGCTTTTAAGTTCCTCTTCACTTTCTGCCGTAAGGTGGTGTCATCTGCATATCTGAGGTCATTGATATTTCTCCCGGCAATCTTGATTCCAACTTGTGCTTCTTCCAGCCCAGCATTTACAAAGTTGTATTAGTTTCTGCTATCTTTATTTGTCTACATATATCCCCTCCCTCTTGGACCTCCCTCCCACCTACCCACCTGCATCGCACTCATCTAAGTCATCACAGAGAGCAAAGCTGAGCTCCCTGTGCTACACAGAAGTTTCCCCTCTGTCAGTCACACGGTAGTGTATGCAGGTCTGTCCCACCCTCCCCTTCCCTCCACCCCCAGTGTCCACATATCCATTCTCTACCTCTGTGACTCTGTCCCTGCCTAGCAAATAGGTTCATCTGTACCATTTTTCTAGATTCCACACATATGCGTTAATATGCAATTTGTTTTCTCTTTCTGATTTAATTCACTCTGATTGGCAGACTCTAGATCCATCTACATCTCTTCAAATGGCCAAATTTCATTCCTTTTTATGCCTGAATAACATTCCATTGTATAGATGTACTACCCGTTCACTTTAAACTTACTCAATGTTATGTGTCAATTATGTCTCATGAGAAAATAAGACAAACACATAATAACGATCAAATTGTCTTTAATTCTCAGTCACTGGATTTGTGAACTTCATCGGCCAGCTCAGGAAGATAGCCATAGAAAACCTAATTAATTTCACGCGTCCCGGTACAGAAAGCATTCAGTTGAGAGCTAATAGAAAAAGCCACACACGCACAAAGGAAAAGCTGTTCAGAAGAGCTTCACTTGTTTTTCTGCTTTATGTCTTGGTCGAGGCAATTTTTGTGTCCTCTGCATATTTCACTGAGAAGCCTCAGCCACTTCTAGCCATAACTTCCTTTCCTTCCTGTTGCGAATTTTCTTCCCAGATTCACTCTCCAGTCTCTAAAAATATCCACCCCACATTATTTATTCACTCCATAATGCACACCATCCAAAGACAACAATTTTGCCAATAAACTGTTATTCTAATGAATAATGCATGTAGCCTTCATTCTCCTGACATGAACAAATATACTTTCAAATGGGAAGTGTGGCTCTATCTCAGTCTTGACTCCATTTTATTTTAACTTTATGTATATATATATATTTAAAGGTTTTGTGATGTCTTTCCTTGGGTGAACTCCATGGGGAATAATTCTAATAGTCAAATTAAAAGAAACAAGCCATCGCACAGAATCATGACTGGATTTATATACAGTGTTTGTTACACTGACAATAAGGTGTTTGGATGTGGAAGGAAAAAGGAAATAAATCAGCCAGTGTTTCAGGGCAGGAAAAATGTGAAGTTCTCTCCTAATAAGAAGACATCGCCGATCGTTGTTTCAAATTCTGCCACCATCCACGGCTATAGTTTACTTCTGTATCCATGGGCAGGATACAGTATGCTGGGATGATGAAAATGTTAATTGTAGTAACAACAATAATTATCGTCATCACTTTTGAGTTCCTGTGAAGTGCTAGACACTGTGCTAAGTATTCTTTCCATGGGTTAGAGTTTCCTTAACCTGGGCACTACTGGTATTTTGGGTCAGAAAAGTCTCTGTGGGAAAGGGCGAGTTGCTCTGTGGATTTGTAGAACGTTCAGCAGCATCCTACAAATCTGTGTACCCACTAGATCCAGCAGCAACATCTTCCTCCAAGTGACAACCAAAAATATCTCTCAACACAGCCACAGGTCTGCTGGAGGACAAACGTCTCCCCAGTTGAGAACTCTAGTATACGGGACTGAACTTCCCAGGTGGCGCTAGTGGTAAAGAACCCGCTTGCCGATGCAGGAGTCACCAGAGAGAGGATTCAGTCTCTGGGTGAGGAAGATGCCCTAGAGGAGGAAATGGTATCCAACTCCAGTGTTCTTGCCTGGAGAATCCCACGGGCAGCAGGGTCTGATGGGCTGCAATCCAAGGAGCTGCAAAGAGTCAGACACGACTGAGCGACTGAGCTCACACAGTATGCGTGACTATCTTCATAACATTCTTACACAACAAATGCGTTATTAGTCCCATTTATAAATGAAGAAATGAAAGCTCAGAGTCAGTGACAGAGCCAAAATGTGGTGCAGTGTTTACTGCCACATCAATCTTTAGGCAGTTTCATTGCCTGTGATGATTCAGAACATCAATTCATTTGCCTTCTCCTCTTACATGGGTGGTATTTTCAGGTTCAAAAAATACATAATTGATATAATTAGCATTTCGGCACACATTCACTGGATAATTAATATTATCTTACACGTCGCACAGAGATAACTTCAAATTCCTGAAACCTCTTGCATAGGCCGTATAGATGACATGAGGACAAAATTAATAATTATCGTAACAAGAATAGCAATAACAACAGTGATTCCGCTTCATCCTTCCCATCACTACTTATTGGCTACTTGAGATGTGACAGGCTGAGAAATCAACCTGGATTTCCTGTTTCATTCCCATATTACCTGAGACGTACCTACTTCTGTTAGCCTTTAACCCAAGGCCGTGTGGCTAAGGTTTATCTTGTTCTCTGTTGTATCCTAAGCATTTAAAACAGAGCCTTGCACATAGTCAGAGCTCCATGGATGCTGGTTGAACAAGGAGTTATGAGGAGATGGGATCTCAGAGAAAGTATAAAGATTGCTCAGGTGGCAATATTTTACTTAAGTGAAACTCGGGCGGTGCAGTGATAAAGAGTCTGCCTGCCAGTGCAGGAGGCCAGGAGACTTGGGTTTAGTCCCTGGGTCGGGAAGATCCCCTGGGGGAGGGCACGGCAACCCACTCCAGTATCCTTGCCTGGAAAACCCCATGGACAGGGGAGCCTGGCGGGCTACAGTCCATGGGTGTAGTAAAGAGTCGGACACGACTGAGCACACACACGGTGGGTAATAGAGCTTCAACTAAGAGCCTCCATCCGATCTCAGAACCACCTGCTGCCCATGGTATCCCTGTTCAGTAGCTACATCTCCGACCTGCTCCTTGGAACGAATGGGTCTTTCTTTCTTGACTGCCTTCATGCCCAGTTTTCCCCCAGGTTTCTGTCACTGGTGATGGCAACAAACACCTTCTCCCATCTTTCTCCGCTCCCTTTCTCTGCCTTCCACCAGGGCCTCTCTTTATTTCTCTTTGTCTGTATCTTATTTAATTTTGGAAGCCCAGCTCAATCCCCACTTTCTTCTAGAATATTCCCTCTATGTTCTTGAACTCTCAGGGCCTCTCAGAAATCCCACCGCTGTTGCCCACCAATGATTGATGAAGCACAGTGCAAAACATCTAGGGTCAAATCTCAGCTCTATCCTTCCAAGAGGTATGAGCTTGGGCAAGCAACTTAAAGTCTTTAGAATTCTCGATGCCCTCCACGCTGTGATGAGAATGGTAGTATTGTTGTGGCTCCCAGCTTGCTGAGAATTCAGTGAGACAATACTTAGCATAGCCCTCGACATATAGTGTTCTTAATAGAGGACTCATCATGAATGTCCCTTTGACCCTCTGTTGTCTATTCTGTGATTGACTTATATGCCTTTGTCTAATCTCCCCAGTGGAACTGTAGGAGTATAGCCAGACATTTCTTTCAGAGCAGATCTTCCCAGGAGACTGGGTGGTAAAGGACTTGCCTGCCAATGCAGGAGACTTAAGGAGATTCTGGTCGCATCCTTGGGTCAGAAAGATCCCCTGGAGAGGAAATGGCAATCCACTCCAGTATTCTTGCCTGGGAAATCCTAAGGACAGAGGAGCCTGGCAGGCTACAGTCCACAGGGTCCAAAGAGTCGGACACAACTGAGCGACTTAGGCACACACACGTAGGTCTTTAATGTACTACAGAATTCAGCACAACAGATAAAGCTGTGACCAGGAGGCCTCCTCAGTTTTCAAAACATGATTTTCTGTCTTTACTTTCTGATCCCTGGTGTCTTTCTCAATAACATGGCAATGGCCATTTCCGTTTACTACACCATACCAGACGGGCCGTCACGAATGGGTTTATCTGTATGGTGAGCCACCAGCCAGTGTTTTCAGAGCTTACAGGCATCAGAATTGCAATCACTCATTCGGTCTGTCTCAATGCTTCGCTGAAGTTTCATCATTCTTTGGACTTTGGTTTTGCCAGTGTCTTTATCTGTAAAATTTTGCATAACATATAACTTAAAGTGGGATGATTAATGAGACACAGCTCCAGTTAGGCATGCCTTCTGTGTGTCTGTGTGCTGAGTTGCTTCAGTCGTGTCTGACTCTTTGCAACCCTATGGACGGTAACCTGCCAGTCTCCTCTGTCTATGGGATTTTCCAGGCAAGAATACTGGAGTGGGTTGCCATGCCCTTCTCCAGGGGATTATCCTGACCCAGGGATCAAACTCGTGTCTCTTGAGTCTCCTGCATTGGCAGGCAGGTTCTTCACCATTAGTGCCACCTGGGAAATCTGTGAGTGGCTCTTAAGGGGGAATATATCACCAGTTTCCAGAAAGACTGGTGGACTCAGATTCCAGATCCTGCATCTGAGGCTGTGTGGAGCAAAGTAGACTACACTGTTCACAAAGAGCTGGTTTCTAGCTCCAGTTTTCTCAGGATTCGCATGAGGTTGGAATATTTGGGGTGGGGGCGGGGGCAGAAATCTGTGTGCCTTAATGCTCTCATCTGTAAAGCAAAGCATCCAAATTAGATAAATTATGAATTACCTTTCATTTCTGTAATTCTGCATCCCAAATTGAAGTTCATTGGTAGGAATCAGCAATTTCATATTTTGCCTCATTTCCCTAAAATCCACATTCCTCGCAATGAATTTACCCACACGAGGGCTTCCAAATCCCATTTAGAAAATCTGTTCCCCTCGTACACACACTGGCGTTGTTTTTATTCCCCAGTGCCCTACGCATTTTCTTAATAAAGTGTATAATAAAACTAAATCTTCCCACTGGAGTATTTAGAATGTGGACAACATTGTTATTCCCACCATAGCAGCGCTGGATAAAAAATACATACTACTCTCTCTCCCGAAACCACGCTTTGATCCTCAGCCTTTTATCAGCAAATCAGAAGTGCGACCTCCTGCAGGTTGGCACCACCTCCTGAGAAATTGTGCCAAGTTCTATTAAATGTAATTAGCATTCCCGTTGTTTCCTGCATGTTGCAAATAACAAAAAAAGGAAAAGAAAAAAAAAATCTCCTTCCGAGGGAACACACGTCATCCCATGTTATACCAACAGTGTCGGCATGAAGCTGGAAACAAGAGACTGAGAAGGATCTTGACACCCAACTAGGAGTTCACCTTCATGGGGCAAAAGTGGCAGGATCAGAAGTCTTCGTTTTTGGCTTTTCAAAGTAAAGATTGACTTCACAACGTGGAGTTAAACAACTGGCAAACTGCCTTCTGAAGTGAAGGCTTGGGGAACATGGGAAGATAATTACCTCCCTCAATATAAAACCGACCTGCCAGTGGAGGTTTGAAGCAAAAGACTCAAATACCCTACAGCAATGTTTCAAAACCAAATTTGGGGAGCCACCCCATGCGGTTTCCATATTGAAGAACTGCAAACGAAACAATTAAAAATCTACTTTCCCCGGAATCTCATGATAGAATGGACACTTTAATGCCCAACAAGAAGAAATGATACAAGGTCAGAATAAAGAACAGTGCTTAACATTAGACACATGTTATTAATAATGATTTTTGATACATAGGGAATTCCCAGGTGGCGCCAGTGGTAAAGAATCCGCCTGCCAAAGCGGACACACCAGAGACGCAGGTTCGATCCCTGGATTGGGAAGATCCTCTTGAGTGAGAAATGGCACCCCACTCTAGTATTCTTGCCTAGAATATTCCATAGGCAGAGGAGCCTGGTGGGCTACAGTCCATGTGGTTGCAAAGAGTCAGACACGACTGAGCTACTGAGTGCACACACCCATTGATACATAGAAATATTGTTTTGTGTATTTCATTATCATAAAGTTACAGAATTATTGTGTGCTGCTGCTGCTAAGTCACTTCAGTCGTGTCCGACTCTGTGCAACCCCATAGACGGCAGCCCACCAAGCTCCCCTGTCCCTGGGACTCTCCAGGCAAGAACACTGGAGTGGGTTGCCATTTCCTTCTCCAGTGCATGAAAAAGAAAAACAACCACTACTTTTAATCCTCTTTTATTTTACCCGAGGGTATGGAAGTTTGGTCAAAGCAAACCTGCATTTAGAAGCTGGTATCATAAGGGATTTTTAGCTAAAGCACAATGCCACTGCCAAAAACACATGTCCTCCCAAGCCCCATTCACTTTAATGCTGTAAAACAGAATTCAGAAGCAACCAGATATATGTGCATATCTGTGCAGAAAGGTTCAGAAAGGAGGATGCTATTTTCACATTTTCTGCAGAACTGAGTTCAATTTGACAGGCATTTTTTCCCCCCTCTCGGAAGCCATTTTGTCTCTTTACTTCTTGCTTCCTTCCTTGTATTTCAGCATTTGTCATTTCAATTACAGTACTGCAAACTATTTTTACACTTTGAATGCAATTTTCAGAAACACTAGGGAAAGAGCAGTAAAGATATTAGGAGGTGGTAGTTAAGATTGAAAATGGCTTCGAGAGGGTGGAACAAATTTAGGACTTTTTTATTTTAATCATCTATAGAGAAAATAATTCCGTAGACTCATCTGCAGTTCAGTTCCACTTACAGCACAAAGCATCATAAAATTGAGTAGAGTTATATTCTCCAGCCTGGTGTCATAACTGTTATATGACACCAGTTTCATAACTTACGTGCCCATTCACTTCTCTGATGCTGGAGGGTGAGATAACACATTTCCCATCCTGGGAACAAAAGACAAAGCATCCGGTCTTTTCCCCAAGCAAGAGTTTGGTCAAAAAACTATGAGCTGGTTGCTGAAGGTTTCTTCAATCGACAAATATTTATTGAACACCTGTGCTGTGTTATGGGCTTCCCTGGTAGCTCAGATGCTGAAAAATTGCCTTCAATGCAGGAGGCGTAGGTTCAATCCCTAGGTCAGGAAGATCCCCTGGAGAAGGGAAGAATGGCTACCCATTCCAGTATTCTTGCCTGGGAAATCCCATGGACAGAGGAGCCTGGTGGAGAACAATCCATGGGGTCAGAAAGAATCAGACATGACTGAGTGGCTAACATGCTCCCTTTCACTTTTCTGCTGTGTTCTGTGATGGACAGTCAATGAAGCTTGCATGACATTTGAGGAATTTACTCTTCCCTTCCTCATGCAGAGCTGATGTCTTTATAATTGGATTAACCTGGACTCTATTGCAGTATTAATGATAGAAACACCACTTGAACTGAGTTAAAAATGAAGGCTATTTCTTGGGCCCTATAATCAGAAAAAGTGAGAGGTGACTGGAATTAAGTAGTGGCATGACAGGAATTAAGTAAAGTAGGACCCTTCACCTCTCATGGATTGCTATATTGACTTCATTCCTTTTCAGTAAAGGCAGACTTTGTCTATTAGGCAGGTGGCAAAACATGGGAAGATTTGGGATTTTATTCTCATAGTTTGGTTTTGAATCCAGTTGGTTGGTTGTCTAGATTCCAGAACTTTCTTCCCCTTCCTAACAGAGTACTGCTTTTGTTCATGTCTTCACATGTGTGTTTGCTTGGTTGCTCAGTCGTGTTCCACCCTTTGTGACCCCACCACATGGACTGTAGCCCGCCAGACTCCTCTGTCCATGAGATTCTCCAGGCAAGAATACTGGAGTGGATTACCATGACCTCTTCCAGCGGTTCTTCCCCATCTAGGGATCGAACCTGGGTCTCCTGCTAGAAGGCAGATTTTTAACCATCTGAACCATCAGCAAATGGGTACTCACATATCCATCTTTCTCTCCATGAAGTTCTCGTGACATTTGGAGAATCTGAGACCATTCCCCTTTTGGAGTTGGAATGAAACAGGGACTTAACTGATCTACAGCAGGCATGATAATCTCTTGTCAACATTTCCCTCTGGGAGCCAGGCTTCAGAATTTCATCAGACAATGACCCAACTGGTTGATAGTTGGGCATTTGATCTTATAAACCTCAGTTAGAGGGAAAGCAAGTTATATTTCATCTTGATTCTTGAATTATTGTGATGTAAAACTACTTAATTCCTTTATGGTTTAAGGTGGTTTCAACCTGGATTTGTGTTGTTTGCAACCAAAAGCATTCTAATTGATCAGCACCTCAGCACAACAGAGAGAATGGAGTTCTCCTTGGCTGACTCCATTTAGCAAAACCCTTAAGAAAAGCATTGTCTGGCTGTGTTTGTGTCCTGTGCGAGGAAATAGAGTACTGTATCCTCCAGGGCCAAGTCAGAGAAGCCCACCTCTGTGCTTATGGTCTGTCCTGTTGTCATTTAGCTGCTAAGTCTGCTAAAGTCACCCCCAAAGCCCAGGCGTGTAGTGAATTTTGACACAAAATGTAACTCAAGAGCAGGGCTTGAGAAACTAAAAGAAAATGACCTCACACAGGAAATTTTTATTTGTTTACCGCTTATTGAGGTGTAATTCTATATCATAAAACCCATCCATTATAAACATGCAATGCAATTTTAAATGAACTTATATGCATGCGGTAGTAGTAGTGAAAGCGTTAGTTGCTCGGTCATATCTGACCACATGGACAGTAGCCCACCAGGCTTCTCTGTGCATAGGATTCTCCAAGCAAGAATACTGGAATGGGGAGCCACGTGAGTGTAAGATAGCCACAATCCTGATTTAGAATAATTCCATCACCCCGATGAGCTATGCTGTGCTTGTTTATGATGAGTTCCACTTAGACCCTCCATGTGAGAACTGTCATTTGTTTCTATCCACTCCAGTATTCTTACCTGGAGAATCCTATGCACAGAGAAGACTGGTGGGCTACTGTCCACATGGTCAGATATGACTGAGCAACTAAAACTTTCACTACTACTACCGCATGCATATAAGTTCATTTAAAATTGCATTGTATGTTTATAATGGATGGGTTTTATGGTATAGAATTACACCTCAATAAGCGGTAAACAAATAAAAATTTCATGTGTGAGATTATTCTCTTTTAGATTCTCAAGCCCTGCTCTTGTCTTTCCTGGACAATTCAGATAAATAAAATCATAGATCATATAATTGTCTGCACCTAGCTGCTTTAGCAGAATGTTCTTGAGGCTCGTCAGTATTGATTGATATATCAGTAATGTCTTTTTATTGTTGAGTAATAATCTATTGTACGGCTCGCCAGGTGTCTCAGTGGTAAAGAAGCCGCCTGCAGCGGAGAAGACCCCGGGTTGGGAAGATCCCCTGGGGATGGAAATGACTCCCCACTCCAGTAATTCTTGCCTGGGAAATCTCGTGGACAGAGGAGCCTAGTGGGCTAAATTTCACAGGGTTGCAAAACAGTCGTACACGACTTAGCAGGCGAACAACAGCAGCGGTCCATTGTATAGATAGCCTACGTTTTATCTGTTCATCAACTGATGAATGCTTGGATTGTTTCCAGGTTTAGGATTTTATGTCTAACTCTGCTTCAAGCATTTGCTCCCAGGTCTTTGTGTCAACACGTGCTTTCGTGTTTCTCTTGAGTGGATACTTAGCAGTGGAACTGCTGGACTGTATGTTGAACTTAAACTGCCAAAGCGAAAGTGAAAGTCGCTCAGCTGTGTCCTCCTCTGTGACCCCCCTGGACTATACAGCCCTTGGAATTCTCCAGGGCAAAATACTGGAGTGGGTAGCCTTTCCCTTCTCTAGGGGATCTTCCCAATCCGGGGATAAAACCCTGTTCTCCCACATTGCAGGCAGATTCTTTACCAACTGAGCTACAAGGGAAGCCCAAGAATACTGGAGTGGTAGCCTATCCCTTCTCCAGCAGATCTTCCCGACCCAAGCACTGAACCGGGATCTCCTGCATTGCAGGTGGATTCTTTACCCACTGAGCTATCAGGAAACTGCCAAACTGTTTTCCAAAGTGACTACATCATTTTCTATTCCTGCCAGAAACATACAGGGGCCCTAGCTGTGCCATCCTGGTATGATCTCTCTTCTGAATTATAGCCAGTCCAGTGGATAAGTAATGGTATCTTGCTGTGGCTTGAACTTGCACTTCCCTAATGTTCAGCAACATTGAGTATCTTTTCATGTATCTGACCTTTTAATGCTGGCATATTTAATCACTCAGTCATGTCTGACTCTGCAACCCCGTGGACTGTAGCCCAACAGGTTCCTCTATCCATGGGATTCTCCAAGCAAGAATACTGGAGTGAGTTGTCATTCCATTCTCCAAGGGATCTTCCTAACCGAGGAATTGAACCCAGGCCTCCTGCATTTCAGGCAGATTCTTTAACATCTGCTGCTGCTGCTGCTAAGTCGCTTCAGTCATGTCCGACCCTATGCGACCCCAGAGACGGCAGCCCACCATGCTCCCCTATCCCTGGGATTCTCCAGGCAAGAACACTGGATTGGGTTGCCATTTCCTTCTCCAATGCATGAAAGTGAAATTGAAGTCACTCAGTCGTGTCCGACACTCAGCGACCCCATGGACTGCAGCCTTCCAGGCTCCTCTGTCCATGGGATTTTCCAGGCAAGAGTACTGGAGTGGGGTGCCATTGCCTTCTCCACTTTAACATCTGAGCCACCAGGAAAGCACTGACCTCTTAATGAAATAACCTTATTCTCCTGTGAAATGGAAGTCCATGAAGGAGTCTTGCATCTCTATCTGTAATTCCCTTTCTTTTGTGAATAAGTTAGCAAGGAGCTGTAGGGAGGGGATGAAATGATGGGGGAAGAATTCCCTCCTTTTATGCAGAAATATAGGGCAGAGAACTGAACTTTTCTTGTTCTGTTATAGTCATAGCTTAGATGTTGGTTTTGGCACTCAGCATCAGTGGGGGCACTGACCTCATATGCAAATGATATCATGGGTTGGGTAAGACACACTTTGAGAACTCTGCTTTAGAAAAGATAGTATCTGGGTTCATCATCCCAGCCTTGCGGGTATGTACCTCTGCAGTAGAGCTTGGAAGTAATACATGACCCTCTAAGTGCAAACTTTCTGAGGTTAACTCTTCCATCCACACAGTAGTTGTTGTTATCTTTTATCTTTTGATAAAATGACTCTCTCCCTCTCAGGGCAAAGCAAGGCTCTGCCCGTGGTTCTCAGTTGGGTTGTGGTAATCTGTGCTTTCAAGGAAAAGGTCACTTCTTAGAGGAGTTGAAAGGACTCAGGGGTCATACACTGCCCTCCTCCCCGAGCCTGTTCGAGCCCCAGATACAGGTTCCTCTATTGCTCAGGTTTTCAAACCTTGAAAGCTCTGAAAACAAGAGTGAGTGCCTGGGAGGGGAGTGCACAGCAGTCACCCATATCAACACCCCTGTATGTTGACACATGACCAAGGTGGATTTCAGCCAACTGAAGTCCCTCCTAAACACCACTGGGGTGGTTAAGCGCATGTCCTTAACATCAGATTTCTTCAGTTAAGCCTCCTGGCAATACACGTCGTGTGTGTGTGTGTGTGTGTGTGTGTCTGTGTGTGTCTGTGTGATTTTGGATGATCTACTTAACCATGTTAAGCTTGGGTTAACTCAGTTGTAAAATGGGATTAATAAGAATACTTCCTTCTTAAAATCATTGATAGGATTAAATGAGATAATGCATGTAAACTGCTTAGCAACATTCTGAATTTCTTTAGCTGTTAGAAATTTTTATACAATCTGTTATTTGATTTTAAATTGTTGGAACTTGGAAGCAAGTCTGGCAGAGAGTATGTACTCAGTGACTATTATCTAACCATATTCAGTTGAGATGGTCTTTCATTCATTTGTTTCCTTGTATATTTCATCCCTTCGTTTGATGGTGCTGTCATGAATTCATTCTGTATATCACTCATACCGTACAATTTAGGAGGTGTCTGCTCTGAGTCAAGCAGTGTTCTGGATCTTGGGAAAAACTAAGCGCACTCAGGATAAGCCCGGCCATCCACTGGTTTTTGTAAATAAAGTTTTATTGGAACACAGCCACACCCATTTATTTGCAAACTGTATATGTATGGCTTCTTTGTGCTACCACAGCAGAGCTGAGTAACTTTGCTGCTGCTGCTGCTAAGTCACTTCAGTCGTGTCCAACTCTGTGTTACCCCACAGACGGCAGCCCACCAGGCTCCCCTGTCCCTGGGATTCTCCAGGCAAGAACACTGGAGTGGGTTGCCATTTCCTTCTCCAATACATAAAAGTGAAAAGTGAAAGTGAAGTCCCTCAGTCGTGTCCAACTCTTCGCGACCCCATGAACTGCAGCCCACCAGGCTCTTCCGCCCCTGGGAATTTGAATAACTTTAATAGAGGTTAAATGACTCCCAAAGCCTAAATTGCTGACTGTTTGGCCTTTTTACAGGACAAGTTTTTCAACCCTTGGTTTAAACAGAATTAGGTGATATTCCTGTTCTCAACAGGGTCAGGACAAGACAGACAGTAAACACGCGAATAAACAAATCCGTTCATACTTACCCGTGCTATGCTAAGTCACTTCAGTCGTGTTTGACTCTTTGCCAAACTGTGGACTGTAACCCACCAGACTCCTCTGTCCGTGGGATTCTCCAGGCAAGAATACTGGAGTGGATTGCTGTGCCCTCTTCTAGGAGATCTTCCCGACCCAGGAATTGAACCTGTTTTGCTCTGTCTCCTACACTGGCAGGTGGGTTCTTTACCACTGAGCCACCTGGGAAGACTATTTGTAGTGAGAAATACAATCAGAAATTTTTAGAAGGCAATATAAAGAAGAGAGAAGAGTCAAAGGTAGGGGTAAGAGGAATTTTTTTTTTAAGTTTGTCATTTAAATGTCTCTATTATCAGATTAGAAGTTCAGAGTTTCTCTCTAGTAATTTATTGGGTTGGTTACAAAGTTTGTTTGGTTTTGCCATTTTTAAATTATTTTAAACATTAATTTATTTATTCTAATCAGAGGCTAATTACATTACAATATTGTGGTGGTTTTTGCCATACATCAACATAAACCAGCCACGAATGCACGTGCAGAAAAAACCAAATGAAATTTTTGGCTGACTCACTATTTACAGGATGATTTTCAATAGCAAAACAAATACTCACTGCCTCGTTGACATTCAAAACCCACCCCAAGTTGCAAATAAATCCAGATGTGACCTACAAAAAGAAATCTGGTTTGGAGAGACCTCATAGACAGTGTCATAAAACTAACGGGAGACCGCTTGCCGTTTTGTCAACTGGTCTGTATTTTTTCCCAAGTCGCTGCTTCCAGCAAAACAGGAACTGCCATTGAGGTCCTCCTTCAGCCTGGTTATCTGTGGACAAGACTAAACTGAAAAATGTCCATTCTACAAACAAACAAAAAAGTAGAAGCCCTGGGGGCCTCGAGAGTTGATGCAAAGAAGAGTGAGAAGTGGGTCAGAGATGCACCAGAAGGTCTTCTACCCCGTGTCTTATTTTCAGCGCCTACTTTTTGTTGGCCAGTTTGCTTGCTCTGGTGCTGCCCTGCAAGCAGGCTGCATTATTAACAAGGCTGTAGCAGGAAGCAGGGCTCTTCCACAAAATTCGAGTGCAAGGGTCAGCAAACCTTTTCTGTAAAGAGCCAGATCATAAATATTTTAGATTTTGCAGGTCTTAATGACCTCTGCTGCAGGTATTCAAAGTCTTCTGGTGTAGCATTTCAGCAGCCTTGGATAATACATAAATGAATGAGTATGGCTGTGTGCCAATAAAACTTTATTTCCACAACTGGAGAGGATTGGACCTGTGAGTGTGATTTGCTGACCTCCTTTCTAATGCACTACACACACACACACACACACACACACACACACACATATTTATCCAGTTGTGCTGGGTCTTCATTGCTGCTTGGGTTTTTTCTCTAGTTACTGCAAATGGGGACTGCCTAGTTGTGATGGCTTTTCTTGTTGCAAAACATGGCTTCCAGCTGCAAGGGCTTCAGTAGTTGCAGCTCCTGGCTCTAGAGTACAGGCTCAGTAGTTGTGGTGCACAGGCTTAATTGCTCTGTGGCATGTGTGATCATTCCAGGTCAGGGATTGAACCCATGTCTCCTGCATCGGCAGGCAAATTCTTTGCAGCTGAGCCACCAGAGAACCTCTCCAGTGCACTTTTTCCTCTGCAAGTGTCATCAGGTCATCTGGGGAGCATTTGCAGCACACATAGTCCTTGTCTCCTCCCTTGTGACTTAGTGACTCCTGGCAGTCGTGTGCACACACGCAGAAGCTCCCACAGTTACTCAGAACCTGCATATATGTTGCTCCCCTGGTGGCTCAGTGAGTAGAGAATCCGCCTGCAATGCAGGAGCCACAGGAGACTCGGATTTGATCCCTGGGTCAGGAAGATTCCCTGGAGGAGGAAATGGCAACCCACTCCAGTACTCTTGCCTGGAAAATTCCATGAACAGAGGAGCCTGGCAGGCTATGGTCCATGAGGTCGCAGAGTCAGACACGACTGAGCGATGGCATCTTACTATATGCACATATGCCAGGTAGTGCAAATAACCCATAGAATCTCCGTGATGGGAACACAGAAGTGTGTCTTTTGTTCCTGTGTCTATCACACAAGGCCAGGCCACTCAAATCCATGGGGTGACATGGTGATTCCATCGCCATCGTCTGGCGTGCAGACACCATCAGCGTGTAGCTTCACTTTCTGAAACACACAGCCTCCTACATTGGTGTGGTTGAGAAAGAACCAAGAGTGCAAGATCTTATAACAGCAATTCAATGACTGGGTCACAAACAGTTTGGCCATAGCTAGTTCCACGGTCCTAATGAGCTTCAGTGAAAAAGTGAAAGTGTTAGTTGCTCAATCGGGTCCGACTCTTTGTCACCCCGTGGACTGTATGGGATACAGTCTAGGCTCCTCTGTCCATGGGATTTCCCAGGCAAGGATACTGGAGTGGGTTGCCATTTCCTTCTCCAAGGGATCTTCCCTTCTCGAGATCGAACCCAGGTCTCCCATATTGAAGGCAGATTCTTTACCGTCTGAGCCACCAGGGAAGCCCCTAATGAGCTTCAAGGAGATATCGAATGCCATGTTCCTGTGTGCCTAGCAGAAGCAGGGAACTAGATCTGGCTAAGCATGGAAGGTTTTTGTTCAATCAGTTGACTGGGTTGAGGGGTTTTTTTTAAAGAATTTTATTTATCGATCTATTATCTTTTGGCTGCTCTGGGTCTTTGTTTCTGCAAACAGGGTTTTTCTGGTTGTGGCAGTCCAGAGCTACTCGTCCTTGTGGCCCTCAGGCTTCACAATGTGGTGGCTTCTCTCGTTGCAGAGCACGGGTCTAGGCACACGACTTCGTAGTAGTGTTGCAGGGGCTTAGGCGTTTCGCCCCTTGTGGCATCCTCTTGGACCAGGGACAGAACCTGCGTCCCCCACACTGGCAGGCACATTCTTATCCACTGTGCCCCCAGGGAAGTCCTGGTTGAGAAACTGGTAAAGGGACATCCAGGTGGTACATAAGCAACCTGATGTATCCGCTGGTGAAGAAACTGTGTGGAATTTATGAGAATGTATTTTTCACATCAGTTTTCCATTGGAGGGAATCCGAAAGAAAATGCCTACTTCATTCAGGGTCAGACACTTTTCTCTGAAGCTATTCTTGTGTTTGATGTTAAAAGCCATTATCAGTGTTGCTAAGCCCAGGCCTGACCTTAGCATGCACCTCTGTCCTGCAAGAGTCAAGCGCATTCATACTGACCAGATGTCTCTTGACATTGAGTGTCACCTATTTATTCTCTAAGTTATGCTTGGTGAACACTCATCTGTGCTTCCCATGCTGATCCAGTTGGGTAGACTTGACTAATTTGGTTAACAAGATCATAAATAATAATCCAGTCTCACTTTGTTTATGGTTAACAATACTGGTCCATTATAATTTTCTATGGCAGCCCATATGGTGGGTAATAAACTAACTAATAAAACTGCCACATGGAGGGTAGGTCTGCTTTTATTTTTATGCCATTTTTAAAAATCTGATACATAATTAATGTACAAAGTTCAACTACTTTGGGGGGGCTCAGATCCCAGTTTATTTGATACATTTTGAGGTGTTCATTTTCTTGATGTATTTGTGAGTAGAGAGAGTGGAATAAAGCTACAGTTTTTTATATTGAAAGATGCTTAACCAGGATTTTTTTTTTTTGAAAAACACTTAAATTACCTTTGCTTTCTGAGCTCATTTCCATTGAAATATATAAAGTGATTCTATGTTCAGACTCTCTCAAAGCACCTCCCCCACTTACTTAAGAGAACACTATTCTAAAAATTTTCTCCTTGGAGAATAATTTTCTCTGCCTCCCGTCTCTCTCGATGATTTGCTCAGTCTCCACAATTTATCTGGCTCCCTCTTGAACTGATTTATGATTCACCGAAATCTGTAGGAGAATTTGCCAAGCTGTAGACCAATTAATTACGCTTGCTCTTGGACCTGTCTGTTAGGTGGTGCTGTTTCCATTTTGTCAACTATTTTAAATGTAATGTGCACACATGTTTCACTTTTGTTTTCCTTAAGCA
Organism: Aepyceros melampus; assembly: GCA_006408695.1. Classification (NCBI taxonomy): domain Eukaryota; kingdom Metazoa; phylum Chordata; class Mammalia; order Artiodactyla; family Bovidae; genus Aepyceros; species Aepyceros melampus. Next base: position 207,721 of record SJXQ01011316.1, read on the forward strand.
CCAGGCTGACCACCCAAGGATGATTCCAATAACAACAAAAACGAAAGTTCATTGGAGGTGCATTATCGTTCATTTGTATCCAGAATTTTTGAAAAATTCACAGGTTCCCCAGAAATTTTGCACAGGGATTACTTCTTTTAGAGAATAAATTGTGGAGTTTTGTCCATTACTTCCTCAGTACCCACGGTGACAATTCTTGCTGCCCATGTTCTGCTTTGCAGCCCTGTTATTATAAGGTGATAATAATAATATCCAAATGATAATAGCCATCGTTCATGTAGCATTTACTGAATGCTACTGCTGCTGCTGCTGCTGCTGCTGCTGCTGCTAAGTCGCTTCAGTCGTGTCCGACACTGTGCGACCCCAGAGACGGCAGCCCACCAGACTCCTCTGTCCCTGGGATTCTCCAGGCAAGAACACTGGAGTGGGTTGCCATTTCCTTCTCCAATGCATGAAAGTGAAAAGTGAGGTGAAGTCACTCAGTCGTGTCCGACTCTTCGCGACCCCATGGGCTGCAGCCCACCAGGCTCCTCCATCCATGGGGTTTTCCAGGCAAGAGTACTGGAGTGGAGTGCCATTGCCTTCTCTGAATGCTACATCATATTTTAAAGTAGTTTACATCTATACACCAATGTAATATAATAACATATAGATTAAAATTCAGAAATTGTAATGTAATTCTGTAAGGGGGGAAGATACAATTCTTGTTCTCATTTTCTTTCAAGATAGGACACTGAGGCTCAGGGTGGCTAGGTAAATGTCTAATGTCACACAGTCAGAAAGGGACAGTTTCTCTAAGCCTGTCTCCTCACCATAGAATACTCTTCTCATAGATATACAGCGCAGGGCTATGTATATCTATATTCTAAAGTCATGTTTTTGGAAAGCCCAGCCATAAACATGTTTATGTACTGCTATTGATTTATCTGGTAGAGCTCTTTGATTTTATCAGATCGTACTTTGCCGGCTGAGAGAGGACATGGAGCTAAGTACAGTGACACTGTTTTCTTCCCTTTTCTGTAAAAAGGTGGGATGGTTCCCTGTGGTGTTAGCAAGGACTGCAAGAGATTTGCTTGAGGAAAATTATCTTTCCCTACACTCCTCTGCTCCATTTCTACTGTGAGTTATTATGATAAAAAAAAAAAGCCAGAATTCTTGCTTCAAGGTGAAAATATTTAGGCAAAATATTACCACAGGGAAGGCTTATTTTAAGCATCTTGGATACAAAGAAGGATGTGTCAGGCTTAGGATTTTATGCTTAAAGTTCACCATTATGCCATAAAGCTTTGGTTGGCAAACTTTTTTCCTATAAATGGGAACATAGTTAATGTTTAAACATTTCATCTCTATCACAGCTACTGAACTTTGCAGCCAAAGAAGTCACAGGCCATGCACAAATGAGTGTGACTATGTTACAGTAATTCTGTATTTTCAACAACAAGTGTCAAGCCAGAGTTTGCCCTCAGGTCTTGGTTTACTGACCCCTCTGTGTAATGGAAAGGTTGGGATTTGGTGATAGAGTTTCTATCCTGGCCAGCCATTTGCCAGCTGAATGGCATTGGATGAGTCATTGAACCTCTCTGAGCCACCATCTCTCAGCTGCTAAGTGGAGAAATGGTTGCTTACCTTATTAGCATGGTCATGAGGACCAAATTAATAAGCACAGAATGGCCAAAGGACACGATTCAGTAAAAGAAATTCCATTTTATTCTTCTCTGCCCTCTCCAAACTCCTTTTCCTTCTATCTCTCTCTACCTTCTGCTCATTGCTTAATAAGTGATATTAAGCAATGGAGTTATGGCTGCCTGGGAATTTTTTATTGCTCTTATTTTTGGCTTCCCTAGTGGCTCAGACAGTAAAAATCTACCTGCAATGTGGGAGACCTGGGTTTGATCCCTGTGTTGGGAGGAAACTGTGGCTACCCATTCCAGTATTCTTGCCTGGAGAGTCTCCATGGATAGAACCTGGTGGGCTACAGTCTGTGGGATTGCAAAGAGTCAGACACGACTGAGCAGCTAAGCACACGTTTTTTGGTAATGCCAGTATTAGAAAAGTACTTCTCATTGCAGAGGAGAACTTTCTGGATAATTGCCTGTGAAGTGGTTCTGAAATAGTTGCTAGGAAAAGAAGTGCCTTAGCTGTCATGATTTTAACAGGGAAAGAGTTAATTCCTTTGGACCAGAAACAGTGGGTGAAGAGCACATGACCAAGTCCCTTAGTTCATCCACCACCCACGGCACACATCACTAGGTGATCACAACCATCTTCACTGATGGACTGATTAAGAATTCAGAAGTGTGTTAGCAACAATTTTTTAGTCACTACCAATGGTTTGTAGTCGTCTCATAAGATGAAATTTATTAAATGTCTTTGTAGTAGATAATTAGTTTTGAGAGTCAGATTTTGAAACATTCCTCAAATTACAAGTTACGTGAAGCTCTTGAAGAGTTGCCATTTCCCCCTGTTTTGTGAGCAGTGATATTCTACTTTAGGAACCTTAGCTTGCATTCCAGACCACAAATAAAAAAGCGATGAGTGAAAAGTATCTCCCTCCCACCCCGAAGCCTGATTTCTTCATGAAATGACCTTACAAAGAAACGTGGCAAAATCTCTCATTTTCTTAACTCCCCAAAGACTTGGAGACAGCAAAATATCTGTTCTCTTTTCTTCTTCTTCAAGCTTTTTGCCTTTTTACAGATATTCTATGGTGAACTATGAGTCTAAAATCTGAGAACAAGAAGGAGTCCTAATTCTTCTTGGTGAAAAGAACAGAAACTTATTTCAGACTCACTTAAGTGAAAAGTGAGAATTTAGTCTGAAAATATTCCATAGATGCCAAGAGGATACCAAGGGGGAGAGGAGCAGAACACACAATGGTCCAGGAAAAGCATCAGCACCCTGGACAGCAACCCAGCCTTTTTTCTGATTCGTGGCCAGCTCACCCTATTTGCCCTTCTTCCCCACTTTGCACATTGCAGATGGTCTTTCTTGAGTGCTCTCCTTCAGATCCCTGCGTTGCTAGTTTCTTTACATTAATTACATTTGAACACATGTTGCCTCTTCCTAAGGTCTTTGCTGGCCAGACCAGTCGCATGCTGTGATCATAAACTGCATTATGCTCTTCGTTCATTCATTTACCATGTGCCTCCCCTCTGAGGACCTGCGTTCCTGTGAGCCAAGGCATATTTAAAACAATGCTTTAAAGGTACCAAAAGAAAAACAGTTCTTTATACATACCAGGCACACAGCAATGTGTTTTGAATATCAAAAATTATAAATAAGAGAGTGGCATCCTTAATTCTCTAGGAGAGAGAATGAAATTGGCTCATTTGGGCTTAGCATGGAGCCTTGGTCCTATTAATCGAGGCACAGTGAGTTCACACGGGAAAGCCACTTCTTAAGAGCACCTATACTGGTGGGGAGATAGACTTGTTTGGGGAAGTCATCATGGACTAGGAAAATGTATCCCCAAATGACTATAAGTTTGCGTGTATGTGAGTTTACAGAGGAAGGGGAGGGTAAGGGATTGGCCTTTTAAATGTGGCAGAAGAAACTGGTAATTTTGTTGTTGTTGTTTGGAGTTTTTGTACCATCAGTGGAGGCCCATTAGACACTACAGAAGTATCCTGAACCAAAACTTTTCCTTATTTACTGTTGTTAAGAAAACCTTGAGAAGTCAATCTAAAGTTTCGATACTATGGATGCATTGTCTTCCCCCGTTGCTTTTTCAATATTTCTGAATAAAATGTATGTGTGCGTGTGTGTGTGTGTGCCCATGCACATGTGTGTGTACTTTACTTCCAAGTTTCCAGAAGCCTGTGTTAATGATCTCCTAGGTCCTGAAGCAGGAAGATGTGCTCAGGATACAGGGCGAAATGGTCATCTCCAGGCAGGAATCATGGAATAGATGACACACAGAAAGCAAGCTAGAGCTTAGTGTTGCTGTTAGAATGAAATGTACAGTTTATGGAGACCTTTTCACCTTCATTCAGTTTTTGTTTGGCAAGGAAGTCCTCTGTTGTTTGTTGTTGAGTCATTCAGTCATGCCAGACTCTTTGCAACCCCATGGACTGCAGCAGGCCAGGCTTCCCTGTCCTTCACTATCTCGCGGAGTTTACCCAAACTCATGTCCCTGAGTCTGTGATGCCATCCAATCATCTCATCCTCTGTCACTTTCTTCTCCCTCTTCACCCTTCTTTCCCAGAATCAAGGTGTTTTCCATTGAGTCAGCTCTTCACATCAGATGGCCAAAGTATTCAAGCTTCAGCTTCTGCATCAGTCCTTCCAATAAATATCCGCAGTTGATTTCCTCTAGGATTGATTGATTTGATCTCTTTGCTGTCCAAGGGACTCTCAAGAGTATTCTCCAGCGCCACAATTCAAAAGCATCAATTCTTCAGCTCTCAGCCTTCCTTCAGGTCCAACTCTCACACCATTCATGACTGGAAAAATGATAGCTTTGATTGTAAAGACTTTTGTCAGCAAAGTGATGTCTCTGCTTTTCAATATGCTATCTAGTTTTGTCATAGCTTTTCTTCCAAGGAGTAAGCATCTTTAATTTCATGGCTGCAGTCACCAGGTACAGTGGTTTCGGAGCCCAAGAAAATAAAATCTGTCACTGTTTCCACTTTTTCTCCATCTATTTGCCATGAAGTGATGAGATTGGATGCCATGATCTTCGTTTTTTGAATATTGAGTTTCAAGCCAGCTTTTTCACTCTCTTCTTTCACCCTCATCAAGAGGCTCTTTAGTTCCTCTTCGCTTTCTGCCATTAGGGTGGTATTATCTGCATATCGGAGGCTGTTGATATTTCTCCCTTCAATTTTCCTATTTTCAAGCATAGGTTTAAGTATGAAGAATACCAGGTCTCTGCTCATATGAAATTGCCATTCTAATTTGAGGAATAGTTTAAAAGAGACAAAGAATAAGTAAACCAGTAAAGAGAGGATAAGGTTTCAGTTGTGATGGTGTCATTGAGAAAATGAAATGGATGCTGAGAACTGAAATGCCTAGGGCTACTGCAGGGGACTAGAGGTGGCAGCCAGCCTTGTGGGCAGAAGGAAGCCAGGATCTGTGAGGGCAGTCTGGGTTTATGAAGGCATCTACCTGGTCATTGCCAGGGAAGGTCATGGTGTGTTTTGAAGTGCAGAGAGGGGAAAGCATGTGGCTGGAATGAGTTCTAAGAACAAGGGAAAGAGGAGAAAGGAGAACTGGAGAAGTAGATCAAGAAAATAGTTTTTGTTTGTGGCAAGGAGCTGGAATTTTAGGCAGAGCAACAGGAGTCTTTGGAGTGACCTGAGAGAGGGGACATCATCTGCATTATAATTCGCGGGAATTTTGTGGACCAGAGATGGGATCAGTGGAAGCAGAGAGGAGAGCTAGGAGGTGTTAGCAGAAGTGGAGGGGAGAGATGATGGTGGTTATGATACATCCACAAACTCACCCATGACCCAGGGCGTTAGTTCATCACACTGTGTAGGTTTTTAACCTCTTTATAGTTACCCACAGCCACACTCTTATGGTCAAAAGTTGACTTAGTTATTTAAGTTTGGTTCCTCTAGAATGCCTGTGAAGGCATCCTTGCTGGGTGAGCAACAGTAGGATGACTCAGAATCGCAAGGGATTCAAAATATAAGCTTTTAATCCCTTGGATGTGCATAAAGACATATGCACTCCCATGCCTGAGCTCTTTGTGAAGTCTTGTGAAACTTTTTTTTTAAAGAACATGAGCAATATGGAACTGTCGACAGTGCTTAAACTTTTACAGACAGAGCAACCTCCATTCTAAATTTCGGTACCTCTGCTTATCAACTTGAAACCTTCAACAAGATTATTGACCTACAAGCATGTGTGTGTGTTCAAGGGGATACTAATGGACAACAGCAATAATGCTTACTCATAACTCACTTAGTGCTATGTGTAAGGATGCTCATGTTGCACCAAATGTAGGCTTAAAACTTCATAAACATTATTTCTTTGAAGCGGTACGGTGACCACCTAATATGCATATTAATGCACCACTGCTGAGATAAGGGAACGAGCCTTAGATTAAGAACTCATTTGAAATGGTACAGTCAGTGGAGGGATGTCTGTTGAGCTGACCTGACTGCATCCACCTAACAATGCGGTATTGTGGGGTAGCTGGTGGAAACTCATAGCGGACGACCAAGGATGAGATGACTGGATGGCATCACTGACTCGATGGACGTGAGTCTGACTGAACTCCGGGAGTTGGTGATGGACAGGGAGGCCTGGTGTGCTGCGATTCATGGGGTCGCAAAGAGTCGGACACGACTGAGCGACTGAACTGACTGACTGAGCTTCAGCTAGAGTGGATGCGTGACAACTTTCATTTTATGGATCTCTCTGCGGATTTCAGATATTTATGACCCCAGAATTAATTCTAAGGAAAGTAAATTGAAGGAGGTGTTTGTGTGTAATGCTTTCCCCTAATGATTCCCGCATACCCTTGAGCATTTCCATGTTTGTGTTTAATCACAGCATCTCAGCCATGATGCTTCTGATGGGTAATTTCCTTAATGCATTTGGCAGAGACGGATTACATGGAAGTCCATTGCATTCCATACTTTTGTCTGCAACGCTGAGGCTAGATTTGCACTATCTGTGTCTACTGGCTCTGATGATATCGCCTCCTAGTAATCCCCGTGATAATATGGATCAATCTGTGGACACACACATTCTTGGCCAGATGGGAGACACCAGTTTGCAAGAGACCCCTGCCGCTGTTATTATACCTTGAGAACCATCTGGGCTGATAAGTGTGTGTCAGAATCATAAATCAATGTAGCCCTCAGAGAGAGTCCTAGCTAGGCAGTTTACCTTTACATACAATTTTTTTCTTTTCTGTTCTTCTCTGACTGAAAGTGTTAAATGATGAGCACAAACGTCAAGCGACTGGATTACTTTTTAGACTGTGAAGTCTCTACCTTGGCTTGGAAAGATCTGAGCATCAGCAAGGCTCACAGGTACATGGTGATGAACCGCGACTCACGGTTCATGGCATTGCATCCCTAGGTGCTAACAAACTTAATCCATTCTCAGGCACAGATGCAAATGCCCAGCAGAGACTTGCTTTGTGACTCTTGCTGCTGCTCCTCTCAAGTGTTTATCGGCTGGCAACCCCCATGGTTTGTTAGTGTGTGCTAGTATAGATCAAGGGGGCCAGGGAGTTGGGGTTGAGGATCTCTGGTACCTGTGGGAAACACAAGTGCTGCTGTTTCACAGAATACCCTTTAGGCTATTTATGTCACTGCCTGTCAGCAGACAGACTGCCAAGTAGCATCATGGTGTATCAAAACTAGAGATTCTCTTGCTACCAATCATTTGGTAGTGTTTTCCTGCTTGAACCGCCTGGACCCCACTGTGTATTTCCATTTCCACCGAGAAAAATGTTCTGGTTTCTTTTTAAAGAGTGTTTTTTGTTACAAAAAAATGTCAGATGTGTAGAAAAGGAGAAAGAGAAATACAGTGGGCCTTGTGTACTAACACTGGGATTTAAGAATTGACCTGACATGCAGAACCACTTGAAAGGACATTTCCACACAGAGTGAGACTTGCCTCTAAATACAAAAGAAACAAATATGAAAGAAATTCCGTTCTGGAAAAACCCTGATGACATTATTGCAACTAAGAGCATTAACGTGAATCCAATCATCAGATTGTTGTTGTTTAGTCACTAAATCGTGTCCAGCTCTTTGCAAATCTGTGGACTGTAGCCCTCCAGGCTCCTGTGTCCATGAGATTTCCCAGGCAAGAATCCTGGAGTGGGTTGCCATTTCCTGCTTCAGGGGATCTTCCTGACCCAGGGATGGAATGCACATCTCCTATTTGTCAGGCAAATTCTTTACCACCAAGTCACCAGGGAAACTCTATTGTCAGATACCCAGTCTATATTCAAATTTGCTACATAGCCCTCCCCCAAAATATCCTTTATAACTTATTTTATAAACAGAGCTGTCAGGGACTTCCCTAGTGGTCCAGTGGTTAAGATTCTGCACTTTTAATGCAGGGGATATGGGTTCAATCTCTGGTTGAGGAACTAAGATTCCGCACACTGCATGGTGTGGCAAAGTAAATAAATAAATGAAATATAGTTGTCTAGTCACTTTGAGAGAGATCCCCTGGTGGCTCAGAGGTTAAAGCCTCTGCCTCCAATGCGGGAGACCCGGGTTCGATCCCTGGGTTGGGAAGATCCCCTGGAGAAGGAAATGGCAATCCACTCCAGTATTCTTGCCTGGAGAATCCCATGGACGGAGAAGCCTAGTAGGTTACAGTCCACGGGGTCGCAAAGAGTCGGACACGACTGAGCGACTTCACCTTCACCTCAGTCACTTTGAACATCTGATATTGTATGTAAAGAGGAAGGGATAGGTGGTATAAATCGGACATAGATATTTAAAGTATTCTTGCCTGGAAAATCCCATGGATGCAGGAGCTTGGGGGACTAGAATCCATGGGGCTGCAAGGAGTCGGACAGGACTGAGTGACTTCACCTTTACTTTTTTCATTTAAAGTATATTTTTCTTTATAGGGCATCTGTCCTTCCTTCTGAGAGATTATCAATCACTTAAAAAATCATGCAAAGTCTTAAGAAGGAGTATACCTATAATTTGGCACTCTGGAAAGCCCTTTTTAAAATTATGGAAATAAATAGGGCTCCAGAAAAAGACAATATGTGTCAGCATTTTCTCTAATGGTGAAAAATTGAAAACAACCAAATTTTTGACATAGAGAACTGGCTAATTTATGGTGATCGTATTAGAAAATGTTTACAATGTATTGTCAAAAAAGAAAATTCCACAACTGTATGGAAAGAATCAGAGCACTTTAAGAATTAGCTTACACAGAGGGGAAAAAAAATCCTTGAAAAAATGTTTTTGGTGTGTTAACCATAGTCTTCTCTAGATAGTGGGGTTATAGATCATCTTATTTGGTTTACGTTTTTTCTTTCACCTTTACACTTTTAGCATGGAATGTGGACTATTTTGATGATTGGGTTAAAAAATTTTGGTGAATCTACCTACTCAGCAAGAGCTCTATTGTCTGACCAGAAAGGAAACTAGAAGCTTACATGTGATGGAAAATAAACACCCACTTGCCATGTGGTCAGTGTAGGTTCCTAGAGATAGACCACAACTGCAAAGCTGGAGAAGGTGACATAAATGTTCCAGGTAAAATAAAGAAGCAGAGCACACACTCCTGCATTTCCTTTGGCCTTGCAAGTCTTAAAACACTCTGATACTGTCTGAGTGGGGTTTCAGTAAAAATCCTAAAGTTGACATTGATATTGCAATTAGTTTCAAAATTGGAGGAAGCTTTTAACTACATGTTACTAGGTCTGGGTCAGGAAGATCCCCTGGAGATGGGAATGTCCATCCACTCCAGTATTCTTGCCTGGAAAATTCCATGGACAGAAGAGCCTGGTGGGCTCCAGACCATGAGGTCCCAAGGAGTTGGACATGACTGAGTGACTAGCACTTTCATTACTTCTACAAAGGTCTGCTATGGACCCTAAACTGAAGTGGAATGTTTTGCCCTGTGTGTGTGTGTGTGTGTGTGTGTGTGTGTGGTTTTATCCCACCCCATTTCCTGAGTGCTTTTATGTTCCAAGGCAAATAAGAGCACATATCACTGAAGACTTGTCCAGGAGCACTGGCTCATTTACCCTTTTCACTGTTGCCATCCTGAGTTGCACCTGCCCGAGTGTATTTGGGACTCAGATGCAGAATTTTCTGATGGTCACAGAGAGTATAACCACGAGAAATGGTGCAAGGCATTCTACAAGGGACCAAAGGAATGGAATTGAATTGACTGTTTAAGATACACATGGCAGGGGGTCTTCCACTCTGGTGATCCCAGGGGTGGGACATGTGTCCTCGAGATTGAGGACTCTGGATGTTTGAAGGCAAATTTTGCCACCTGGAAAGGGTCCCTTGTGTCCCTTTTCCTTGCAGATTCTCACAAGCTGGGAGTGGACAGGCTAACTGGTCTACCCCGTATACAGCCTCACCCACGTAGATGTCTGGCTTGAGGTGATCAAATGCATTGCTTGGAATTTTGCCTCACCTGAACTATCCTCTCCTTTGTCAGCTCACTTCTCTCAGAACAAGTAGGAGTTAAGCTGCTGTTTGACAACAAGATGTCTCTGGATCTGGGAAAGAATGGATGGGGTCAGAGCATGGTGGGGTAAGAGAGAGGGAAGTATAGTCTCTGATCAAATGAAAATAAATGTTAAGAGTTTGGGGAACCTTCCAGACACAGGCTGTAGAAACAAAGTAGAGACCAGTGGCAGGCAGTTAAGATGGGAGATGCTCTCTGACACTGTGAAGGTCATGACTGCAGCCTGGGATGCAGGATAAACCATCCAGCAAAGGGTAGGCTCAGGAAGCTCTGGCCAGAGGTGCTCGGAGACTGCAGGGCATTTGAAGGAAAAGTTGACTGACTTCTAGTTGATGAAGCCTAGAAGAATGGTGTCTCCATAGGGACCCTGCTATAAAGGCTCACACTGGTTCAGTTAGTTTGGAGGGAATGTATTGCCTCATTCCTAAACACCTCCCCCTACCACCCACACACACACACACACACACACACACACACACACACACACACACACACACCCCAGAGAACATAAGGCACTCTGTGAGTCATGACTATCTGTATCTCATTACTCTTAATTTATAAACTACCTTCTCACTGTGAGAAAGGTGCTGTAGGTTGTAAATTTCTAAGAAGTTAAAGATCAGCAGTCTCCATGACTCTCAGATGCCTGCAGGCAATCTCCGGCATAACTTTCCGAAGACATCCAGCGGATAAAGTTTTCTTTCTTTCCTCCAGCTTTCTGAAGGAATCTGTTCTAGCCGGTCTGCATGCCGATTACCTGTGTGTCTGGAATGAGCCCAACCCAAATATAGAAGCAAAGAGGACTGTTAGTCTAACTGACATTGAAGACCATCAGGCAGGACATCAGTTAGTGAGACAAATGCAGAGTTCTCCATTGAGTTAGAACAAAATCCCAGGACTTCTTAGAAGGTCACCACAGAACAGAAAACCACTGGTAAACTGGTGTGTTTAGCACAGATTTAATTTTTTTCTCATTTTAATTTAAAGTAAAAGTCCTTGCAGCAAGAGTTAACTGTCCTTATTGGTCGTGTATGCATTGATGTTTCTCACTCTTCAATGCATTCCCAACAGAGATTATTAACTCCCCAGCGATGCACTTGCTTTTCTGAATGAAATTCTGATCTCTAAGTGATGAACTAAGGGTAGATAGGAAGGGATCTAAGCTAGAAAGGAAAATGGAGATGGTTTAGGCATGTAGAGCGACCCAGAAGTCAGCACCACTTGAGCAAACCCAGCAACCATGAGAAAGCAAGTGTGGCTCTTCTGACCACTGTGTTTTTGATTTTGTTCTTTTTAATTGAAGGATAATTGCTTTACAATGTTATGTTTGTTTCTGCTGTACAACAAGGTGGATCAGCTATGTGTATACATGTTTCCCCTCTCCCTTGAGCCTCCTTTCCATGCTCACCCCTCATCCCACCCCTGTAGGTCATCACAGAGCACTAAGCCGAGCTCCCTGGGCTATACAGCAGGCTCCACTAGCGGCCCGGATTGCACACGGTGATGCGTGTAGGTCGGTGCTACTCTCTCAGTTCATTCCCTCCCCGCGTCTGCATATCTGGTCCTCTAGTCTGAGGTTCTATTCCTGCCCCAGACACAGGTTCATCTATCCCATCTTCCTAGATTCCACATATATACATTAATATACAATATTTATTTTTCTCTCTCTGACTTACTTTACTCTGTTTTCTAACTGGGAGGAGTATGTTGTTTATTGAGGCAAATGTGTGCTGGCTCAGTTGCTCAGTGGTGTCAGACTCTTTGTAACTGCATGGACTGTAGCCCACCAGGCTCCTCTGTCCATGGGATTTCCCAGTTAAGAATACTGGAGTGGGTTGCCATTTCCTCCTCCAGGGGATCTTCCCAATTGAACTCATGTCTCCTGCATTGGTAGGCGGATTCTTTACCACTGAACCACCTGGGAAATCCATTGGGGCAAATTGAGTTCCTCATATTTGCCATGTCACACATTTAACAGTTCAAATAGCCTCATCTACATACATGCTGCACACACACACACACGAAACAAAACTTGGCTATGCTTCAAGAGGGTCTTCACTGTTCAGAAAATCATGAACAAAGCTTTTAAAGGAAAAAAAATACATAGGGATTTTCAAGTTTCTCCCCAATCTTCTCAATTAGAACTTTGAGGAAGGGGCCCAGGCTTGTATATTGCATGTCCACCTCCTCCCACCTGCAGAGCATCCAGAGGATCCATTCAGCTTGGGGACACCTAGGGTATGAATGTGGTATGATTAGGACATTATGGAACTGTGATTCTCAACGCAGAAGGAAATCCATCTTAATTCTTTACCATCGCACTTAACGGTGCTCTCTTCCTAAGGAAACTCCTGTTACCTGCTCTGAGTTTTAATATGGAACTTTGTCATAAGAATGGTTGTCCTCAGTCTTTAATATTTGATTGAAAAACTAATTTCGGTTCATGGTATTGATACATCAGAAGGCTGTCCCCCCTTTCTAATAAGAACTATCATCTGCTGCCAAAAAAAAAAAAAAAATTCTCTATAGCATTTCCTGAGTGCTTTAGAATACACTGTGACAAATGGCGTCTTGCGTTTTACAATCGTCCTTTGGCTTGTAATACATCGTTTAATGAATTGATCACAGTGGAATGTAAAGATGAAGCAGCATTTATTTTGTATGTTATATTGCATATAATTTTTAGAGTTGACATTTATAACCATGGAGGCTGTTATTCTACATATCATCTTCAAACCATATCAGCCTAAAACACATTTAAATTTAATAAGCAAGTAGATTAGATTTGCTTTTAAGCTAGGCATATCATTACAGCAAGTGTTTCCAGCAAGAGGGCACTCTCACGATTAAATACTATCCTTAGTTGTCTTAAAGAAACAAAAATTACAAAGAAGGGGTGAGAGCAGAAGCTGAAATAATTAAGTTTGAAGTCCAAAGAATACCCTTTGATGGACCAGTCTAAGCGTCGCCCTCTAACCATTGAGATGAGAGTCCCGTTTGGTTTTATTAACCATCATCGGGCAACTTTGAGGCTGAATACAAGCCTTGGGAATGAAATGCAAATTCTATAATAGGAACATCATTGTGATAATAATTTATTAAATTTCCCGAGCCGTCTCCCTCTGAGGAGGGCAGCTCAGCGGCCCTGGTGATTAATTTTCAACACCGTTTAACATTTTATTAGAGGGAAGCAGTTTTTAATCTATTGATGCCCTTTCTGTACAATTCCATGAGCTGTTTTCAAAACCAGAGGGAAGAAGGGGGAAAAAAATGGAGAAGGGGGAGAAGAGAGAATGTTGACCAGCAGCTCTAGATTGAAATCAAGCATCTCAGACTGTCTCATGCTTTCATGGCATTTTATTGTTCTCACCTCAGGGTAGCTTGTTGGTATTTTGCAAGAGTTCGCTTGGAATCTGAAGTTGGGAGAGGGACTCCCCTGGTGGTGCAGTGGCGACGACTCCAGCTCCCAGTGCAAGGGGCCTAGGTTCAGTCTCTGATCAGGGAACTAGATCCCACATCCTACACCCAAGAGTTTGCATGCTGCAGCAGCCAGGTGAATACATTTTAAAAATAATAAGTGTAGGAAAAACACAATGTCTGGGGAGAGTGTTAATCTGAGAAGGTTGGAGTAAGAAGGTTGCTGAACTGGGGGCTTCTCAGAGTCCTAGTAGAGCCTCGTAGCACTAGCAGAGGCTGCAGACTCTAATGCTTACAGAGGCCAGGTGGTGCTGGTTTAGTCGCTAAGTCGTGTCTGACTCTTTGTGACTCCATGGACTGTAGCCCACCAGGCTCCTCTGTCCATGGGATTCTCCAGACAAGAACACTGGAGTGGGCTGCCATTTCCTCTTCCAGGGGATCTTCCTGACCCAGGGATTGAACCCAGGTCTCCTGCCTCTCCTGCTTGGCAGGTGGATTCTTTACTTAGCCACCTGGGATCTCACCTTGCATTTTGTGGCCATTTGTCTTTAGGCTCTTCCCAGATGATTCTAGAAAGTAAACCATCGAGCTCACCAGCTCAACCAGATATTGACATTCTAGAAAAGGCAGAGGAACCAGAGATCAAATTGCCAACATCCGCTGGATCATGGAAAAAGCAAGAGAGTTCCAGAAAAACATCTATTTCTGCTTTATTGACTATGCCAAAGCCTTTGACTGTGTGGATCACAGTAAACTGTGGAAAATTCTGAAAGAGATGGGAATACCAGACCACCTGACCTGCCTCTTGAGAAATCTGTATGCAGGTCAGGAAGCAACAGTTAGAACTGGACATGGAACAACAGACTGGTTGCAAATAGGAAAAGGAGTACGTCAAGGCTGTATATTGTCACCCTGCTTATTTAACTTCTATGCAGAGTACATCATGAGAAATGCTGGACTGGAAGAAACACAAGCTGGAATCAAGATTGCTGGGAGAAATATCAATAATCTCAGATATGCAGATGACACCACCCTTATGGCAGAAAGTGAAGAGGAGCTAAAAAGCCTCTTGTTGAAAGTGAAAGAGGAGAGTGAAAAAGTTGGCTTAAAGCTCAACATTCAGAAAACGAAGATCATGGCATCTGGCCCCATCACTTCATGGGAAATAGATGGGGAAACAGTAGAAACAGTGTCAGACTTTGTTTTTTTGGGCTCCAAAATCACTGCAGATGGTGACTGCAGCCATGAAATTAAAAGGCGCTTACTCCTTGGAAGAAAAGTTATGACCAACCTAGATAGTATATTCAAAAGCAGAGACATTACTTTGCCGACTAAGGTCCGTCTAGTCAAGGCTATGGTTTTTCCTGTGGTCATGTATGGATGTGAGAGTTGGACTGTGAAGAAGGCTGAGCGCCGAAGAATTGATGCTTTTGAACTGTGGTGTTGGAGAAGACTCTTGAGAGTCCCTTGGACTGCAAGGAGATCCAACCAGTCCATTCTGAAGGAGATCAGCCCTGGGATTTCTTTGGAAGGAATGATGCTAAAGCTGAAGCTCCAGTACTTTGGCCACCTCATGCGAAGAGTTGACTCATTGGAAAAGACCCTGATGCTGGGAGGGATTGGGGGCAGGAGGAGAAGGGGACGACTGAGGATGAGATGGCTGGATGGCATCATGGACTCAATGGATGTGAGTCTGAGTGAACTCCGGGAGTTGGTGATGGACAGGGAGGCCCGGCGTGCTGCAATTCATGGGGTCGCAAAGAGTTGGACATGACTGAGCGACTGAACTGAACTGAACTGATAATTATCCGGCAGGAACCTAGAGACAAATGATGACTAAATGCAAGGTGAGATCTGGATGGGATTCTGGTCCATAAAAGGGGACTATGTGGATGGGAAAAAAAAACCTACGGAAATCTCAATATGGACTGTGGTTTATTTAACAGCATTCTACCAACATTAACTTCTGGTTTCAGATCACTGTACTATGATTATGGTAAGATGGTGACACTGGGGAAGCTGGGTAAGAGATACACAGACATTCTCTATATTATTTTTTAAGTCTTAGTACAAATCTGAAATGCTTTCTTTCTTTCTTTTTTTTTTTTTTAAGCTACACCTTGAAGCTTGTGGGATCTTAGTTCCCCAAGCAGGGATTAAACCCTCGGCAGTGAAAGAGCCGAGTCCTAACCACTTGGACCATCAGGGAAGTGCCTGAAGTTATTTCTAAATCTAAACAAAAATACATTTATAAGCAAAGGAAGCAAAGTGGGGACATACAAAACATGCCAATAAAAGAGATTGAGGTCAAGGGTCACCTGCTTAAAACTTCCCAGTTTCAACATAAAAGCTGGGAGAAGGGAGCCTCAGCCACTCTCTTTTGTAATGATAGCTGTCTCACAGCCTGACGGTAAGGTGAGCAACATAACACCTCACCCTAAATACAAGCACCTCCTGCTCCCTGGAACCTGTGGATATGTTAGATTAAATGCCAGAGGGTCATTAGGAATGCAAACAGAATTAATCTTGCAGATCAGATGGCCTCAAGATGGGAAGATTATCCTGTATTATCTGGACAGAACCATAGGCTTACTGAGTCTGTGAGTAGAAGAGGGAGGCAGGAGAAGACTGTCAGAGTGAAGCTTTTTGAGAAAAACTTGACAGGCCATCACTGTCTTTAAAATGGAAGGGAGACACATGCCAAGAAGTGCAGGCAGCCTCTAGAATCTGGAAAAGGCAAGATCACAGGCTCAACCCTGGAGGCTGCAGGAAGGAACACAGCCCCAGTGACAATCTTAATTATAGCTCAGCCAGACCTGCATCAGACTTCTGAACTACCGAGTGTGAGATAATAAATGTGTGTTGTTTTAAGCCCTTATGTTTGTGGTGATTTGTTACAATAGCAACAGGAAACAAATTCAGACAAGGAGTCAATAGAGTAGCAAATGCTTATAGGCTTGTTGTGTTGCTATTGTTGTTCAGTGGCTAAGTCTTGTGAGTCTTTGAGACCACGTGGACTACAGCACGCCAGGCTCCTCTGTCCTCCACTATCTCCTGGAGTTTACTCTTCATGTCCATTGAGCTGGGGATGCTGTCTAACCATTTCATTCTCTGCTGCCCCCTTCTCCTTCTGCCTTTAGTCTTTCCCAGCATGTGGTCTTTAAAGTTTATTAGCGGTCTACATGTATTACCTTCCTGGTCCAGTGAGGTACCGCTAGTGACACCCTGCTTTAGAGATGAGGAGACTCAGTTCCATCCAGTCGCTCTTGCGAGTCCTGTCCGACTCTTTGCGACCCCACAGGCTGCAGCACGCAGGCCTCCCTGTCCATCACCAAGTCCCGGAGTTGACCCAAACCCATGTCCATCGAGTCGGTGATGCCATCCAGCCATCTCATCCTCTGCCGTCCCCTTCTCCTCCTGCCCCAAATCCCTCCCAGCATCAGTCTTTTCCAATGAGTCAGCTCTTCGCATGAGGTGGCCAAAGTACTGGAGTTTCAGCTTTAGCATCATTCCTTCCGAAGAAATCCCAGGGCTGATCTCCTTTAGAATGGACTGGTTGGATCTCCTTGCAGTCCAAGGGACTCTCAAGAGTCTTCTCCAACACCACAGTTCAAAAGCATCAATTCTTCGGCACTCAGCTTTCTTCACAGTCCAACTCTCACATCCATACATGACTACTGGAAAAACCATAGCCTTGACTAGATGGGCCTTTGTTGACAAAGTAACGTCTCTGCTTTTTAAAATGAGGAGACTGGGCAGATATTACCTTGTCCAGTGGCACAGCCAGTGTGTAACAGGGCAAAGAATGAGAGATACAGAGCCCGTGTTCTGAAACAGTCACCACGGGCAGGCAGCCGGGTGTATTAGCACTGTACTCTAACATAGTGAGTGCTAGTGGAACTGGTGGTAGTACAGTATTCAGTATTTTTTTTAATTCACTTACATGTTATTTTTTTTAAAAAGATTTAATTGGAGTATAATTGCTTGACAATGGCTAGTTTCTGCTGTACAATAATGTGGATCAGCTATAAGCATACATATATCCCCTGCCTCCTGAGCCTCCCTCCTACCCCAGCAATCCCACCCCTCTAGGTCATCACAGAGCACGGAACTGAGTTCCTTGCATTATATAGCAATTTCTTGCTATTTATTGTATATACGGTAATGTATGTGTATCAGTGTTACTGTCTCAGTTCCTCCATGTCTGCATCTCTATTCCTTCCCTGCAAAGTTCATCTGTACCATTCTTCTAAATTCCATGTATACGTGCATTGCGTACTTGCAGGCATGCAGTCAGTCGTGTCCAACTCTTTGTGACCTCATGGACTGGGGTCCACCAGGCTCCTCTATCCATGAAATTTCCCAGTTAAGAATACTGGAGTGGGTTGCCATTTCCTCCTCCAGGGGATCTTCCTGACCCAGAGATAGAACCCAAGTCTCCTGAATTGGCAGGTGTATTCTTTACCACTAAGCCACCTGGGAAGCCCCATATGATAATTTGTTTTTCTCTTTCTGACTTACTTCACTCTGTATAACAGGCTTCCACCTCATTTCAACTGACTCAAATTTGTTCCTTTTAAAGGCAGAGTAATATTCCACTGTATATATGTACCATGACTTTATCCATTGCTCTGTTAATGGACATCTAGGTGGCTTCTATGTCCTGGCAATTATAAACAGTGCTGCAATGAACATTGAGGTATATGTGTCTTTTATAATTCAAGATTTCTTAGGGTTTATGCCCAATAGTCAGAGAAGGCAATGGCACCCCACTCCAGTACTCTTGCCTGGAAAATCCCATGGATGGAGGAGCCTGGTAGGCTGCAGTCCGTGGGGTCACGAAGAGTCGGACACAACTGAGCGACTTCACTTTCACTTTTCACTTTCATGCACTGGAGAAGGAAATGGCAACCCACTCCAGTGTTCTTGCCTGGAGAATCCCAGGGACGGGGGAGCCTGGTGGGCTGCCGTCCATGGGGTTGCACAGAGTCGGACACGACTGAAGTGACTTAGCAGCAGCAGCAGCATGCCCAGTAGTGGGATTTCTGGGTCACATGATAGTTTTATTCCTAGTTATGTTTAAATAACTTAAAATTGGAAGAAATATCATGAGAAAGTGAGAGTGAGAGACAAATTTTCTTGGAGAGGTAACTATATTTTAGAAAGATAAAATATTCTAGTAGCAGTTGAAAAGACAATAGTCTCTATCTTTTCTTTTTTTAAAGTGCTGGCTAAAATATGTCTTTCACAAGTTATAAATCCCATCCAATTATTATAGGCTTAGGTGACATGAAGATACTGTTAAATAAAATAAAATTATTTGGCAAAGGACTTATTCCCTCTTCAGTTTTCTTCCACGCCCCTGTTTATGTCATTGGAAAAGTCTTTGTTTCATTCTAGGCTCTCCTTAAGCATTTAATATTTGAAGATTACCATTTTTAATAATTAAGTGGATACTTGAGGCTCAGTGTCTGTAGGTAATGATAGCAAAATGTTAATGACTTATGATTGCACTGTATTTTATGATTACTGTCTATTCAGAATAAGTGATTTTTTTTCTTTCCCATTTATAGTATTGATGTAAAGTTGCCTTTTAAAAATAATGTATATCAGTGGAAGCAAAGTACATGAGTGTAAAGATATTTTAAGCAGCTGACAGTTTATCATTATGACACATGGCAGCCCTCTAGTGACAGGGTAGAAGAATGGCTTAGGTTTGGAAACATCTGGTTCTTTGCCGTTGAAGATTTCAAGATGGCGACTCTAATTGCTAAAGAGATGTTCATGACCAAGGCCCACAGTGATCTCTGAATCCATTTTGTTATCTCCCTCTTCACCAGAAATAAGTAATTCCACCGAAAGCAGAAAGAAGAGACCTCAAGATCAACAAAACGTTTCTGCAGTATTAAAATCTGATTGGGATTAAGTCAACCCATTGAACCTTAATTAGATGTTGATTGTTTGTCTTGCTAATTCTAGCAACAAAGTATCTAAACTATATTTTTTCTGAACTTTGTAAAAACAATTTTATTTCCTTGGTTTTGGCTGTGCTGGGTCTTCCTTGCTGCGAGGGCTTTTCTCTGGTTGCAGCGAGCCAGGGCAGCTGTCTGTGTCACCCAGGCTTCCCCTTGAGGTGGCTTCTCTTGTGGGGCACAGGCTTTCTGGGGCACAGGCTTCCGTAGTTGCAGCTTGTGGCCTCAGTAGTTGAGGTTCCTGGGCTCTAGACTGTGGGCTCAATAGTCATGGCCCGGGAATTTAGTTGCTTCTCAGCATGTGGGGTCTTCCCAGTTCAGGGATCACACCCATGTCTCTTGCACTGGCAGGCAGATTCCTTACCACTGAGCCACCAGAGAATCCCCTGAACTTTATTAAGAAGCTCCCCTGTCCGTTCACCTCACTGTGCTTTATTCCTGGAATCAAGTCTCTCTTTGGACTTGCCATATGGGGAGCTAAGCGTGTGCTCTTGAGAATGGTCCAGCTTTCTGGGAACGTCACCTTATTTTTGATGACAGGAAAGGATGCCTCTTATTGAGGCCTTTCTCTTACATTACATACATCTTGAAGGCTGGTAGGATATGACTCCTTGCTAGGATTTTGGCTGTGTGGTCAACCCTACCTGATTCTGCCAATGAACTGGAGGGCAAATTGTTTGTCCACCATGCCAATTACAGGTCAAGGAGATGAGCCTTATTGGATGGACGGACGTTGGACATCTGGTCCCTTATCTGGAACACGACATGGCAGAAAAAGGCAATGACTCAATAGTGCAGGTTTAGAAGAATTAATTGGTAGCTAAAATGCTCACAAGTGAAAGAAAGCGACCCGGCTTGTATCTCTTATCAATGGATTACTGAATGCAGCTTAGCACATGCAATGTGCTTTTTCTTTTAATCTTGGTCACATTGCTGTTTGTAACAGGATCTGAGGACTTTCTTCTAGGCTCTGAGAATCTAAAGAATGTGGGTATCATCTTTCTCAGCCTCCCAGAGGGAGTTCTGAAGCTTCATTGATGCCTGTTTTTGTTTTCGTCTGGCTCCCTCCCCTCTCTCCATCCTCCTCTTTCCCCTCTTGTTTCTCCTTCTCCTTTTATTTATCCAAGGAATGCGAAGGTACAGGCTTGGTCCAGCAATTTTGAAGTATAAATCAGTATGTCCCATAGTCAGAGTGGCAATAATAATAATAGTTATAATGACTTAATCTATTTAGCGAGTGTATGTTTTGTAAAATCACTGCTGGTGCTGACCATGTTATATTCATTCTCATGTTCCTCTCTGAAGATCTCTCAATAAATCTTCTTTTGCCCATCTTTTCCTATGCTGTTCTTCTCTCTCCATAGCTTCATTGACTAGACTGGCTTCACCGTACACAATTAAGAAACAACTTTTGTTCAGACCGTTGCCACTCTGATACTATTGGTATCTAAAGGTCCAAACCTTAAGTACATATGATTGCATGCTTTGAATCCATGAACCCTGAGAAGTGAATATTTTTATCCTAATTTTCAGAGTAAGTGAGAATCCCTGCCTTCGGAGAAGGCATAGTTAGGAAGGGGAGACAGGCATGTGTAAAAGTGAACAAAATAGAATGACATATGTGTCTGTGGAGGCAAGAGTTGTGCAGAGAAGAAAGTCTTGGAAGGCGGGAGGAGAGAGGTGATCCCTGGACAGGGTTTTGAGGGTGGGTGGGCTTTTTTCAAATGAATGATATGTGGAAGAATGTTTCAGGCAAAAAGGACAGCACTTGCAAAGGGAAAGGGAAGTAGAATTCTGAGCCAAAGATAAATATGCCCCACTAAATATAGCTAGAGTGGTGTGCAGAGGGGAAGTTGAATTAGCTGAAATATATAAAGCCAGCAGTATCATCTTGAAATGTAAGTTTAAGCAATTTTTAGAAGAGTTCAAAAGACTGCATCCTGGGCTTCTTGGTGGCTCAGTGGTAAAGAATCTGCCTGCCAATGCAGGAGACTCTGGTTTGATCCCTGGGTTGGGAAGATCCCACATGCTGCAGAGCAACTGAGCTCCTGAACCACAACTATTGGGCCTGCACTCTAGAGCCCAGGAGCTGCAACTGCACAGCCCACTTTCCGCAACTACAGAAGCCCCTGTGCCTAGAGCCCATGCCCCACAACAGGACAAACCACTGTAATTTTATTAATTAATTTAAAATATTTTTAAAGGCTTCAGGAGACAGCCTAGATACCTGTAAACAAAAAAAGGACCATCACACTGTAGAAAGTAATCTGTGTGGTTCCTCAGAAAGTTAAGCATAGAATTGCCATCAGTTCAATTCAGTCGCTCAGTCATGTTCGGCTCTTTGCGACCCCATGAATCACAGCACCCAGGCCTCCCTGTCCATCACCATCTCCCAGAGTTCACTCAGACTTGCGTCCATAGTACCCAGAACTGCACTCATAGGCATCCACGAAGAGAATTGAAGCCAGGTTATCAAATAAAATGTTGAACATAAAGGTTCATACCTTGGTCACAATAAGCAAATTCTGGAAATAAACCTGATGCCTCTCAATGGAAGGAAAAATAAAATATGGTCCATCCATATGATGGAATATTATATATCCATTAAAAAGTACTTCCATACTGACAGGTGCTACAACATGAGTGAAGCCTGAAAACACCTTGCTCAATGAAATGAGTCAGACACAGTCAGTCATGTATGTTTGGTTGTATTTCTATGCAATATCTAGAATAGGGAAATCATAGAGCCAGAAAGCAGAACAGTAAGTTTCTCAGTTCAGTTCAGTCGCGCAGTCGTGTCCGACTCTTTGCGACCCCATGAATCGCAGCACGCCAGGCCTCCCTGTCCATCACCAACTCCCGGAGTTCACTCAGACTCACGTCCATTGAGTCCATGATGCCATCTAGCCATCTCATCCTCGGTCGTCCCCTTCTCCTCCTGCCCCCAATCCCTCCCAGCATCAGGGTCTTTTCCAATGAGTCAACTCTTCGCATAAGGTGGCCAAAGTACTGGAGCTTCAGTTTTAGTATCATTCCTTCCAAAGAAATCCCAGGGTTGATCTCCCTCAGAATGGACTGGTTGGATCTCCTTGCAGTCCAAGGGACTCTCAAGAGTCTTCTCCAACACCACAGTTCAAAAGCATCAATTCTTCTGTGCTCAGCCTTCTTCACAGTCCAACTCTCACATCCATACATGACCACAGGAAAAACCATAGCCTTGACTAGACGGACCTTAGTTGGCAAAGTAATGTCTCTGCTTTTGAATATACTATCTAGGTTGCTCATAACTTTTCTTCCAAAGAGTAAGCGCCTTTTAATTTCATGGCTGCAGTCACCATCTGCAGTGATTTTGGAGCCCAAAAAAACAAAGTCTGACACTGTTTCTACTGTTTCCCCATCTATTTCCCATGAAGTGATGGGGCCAGATGCCATGATCTTCGTTTTCTGAATGTTGAGCTTTAAGCCAACTTTTTCACTCTCCTCTCTCACTTTCAACAAGAGGCTTTTTACCTCCTCTTCACTTTCTGCCATAAGGGTGGTGTCATCTGCATATCTGAGGTTATTGATATTTCTCCTGGCAATCTTGATTCCAGCTTGTGTTTCTTCCAGTCCAGCATTTCTCATGATGTACTCTGCATAGAAGTTAAATAAGCAGGGTGACAATATACAGCCTTGACGTACTCCGTTTCCTATTTGGAACCAGTCTGTTGTTCCATGTCCAGTTCTAACTGTTGCTTCCTGACCTGCATACAGATTTCTCAAGAGGCAGGTCAGGTAGTCTGGTATTCCCATCTCTTTCAGAATTTTCCACAGTTTACTGTGATCCACACAGTCAAAGGCTTTGGCATAGTCAATAAAGCAGAAATAGATGTTTTTCTGGAACTCTCTTGCTTTTTCCATGATCCAGCAGATGTTGGCAATTTGATCTCTGGTTCCTTTGCCTTTTCTAAAACCAGCTTGAATATCAGGGAGTTCACGATTCATGTATTGCTGAAGTCTGGCTTGGAGAATTTTGAGCATTACTTTACTAGCATGTGAGATGAGTGCAATTGTGTGGTAGTTTGAGCATTCTTTGGCATTGCCGTTTCTAGGGAAGGAGAAATAGAAATCGACTTGCCCACTTGTGCCAACAAAGGTCTGTTTAGTCAAGTCTATGGTTTTTCCAGTGGTCATGTATGGATGCGAGAGTTGGACAGTGAAGAAGGCTGAACACCAAAGAACTGATGCTTTTGAACTGTGGTGTTGGAGAAGACTCTTGAGAGTCCCTTGGACTGCAAGGAGATCCAACCAGTCCGTTCTGAAGGAGATCAGCCCTGGGATTTCTTTGGAAGGAATGATGCTAAAGCTGAAACTCCAGTACTTTGGCCACCTCATGAGAAGAGTTGACTCATTGGAAAAGACCCTGATGCTGGGGGGGGATTGGGGGCCAAAGGAGAAGGGGACGACCAAGGGTGAGATAGCTGGATGGCATCACGGACTCAATGGACGTGAGTGTGAGTGAACTCCGGGAGTTGGTGATGGACAGGGAGGCCTGGCGTGCTGCGATCCATGGGGTCGCAAAGAGTCAGACACGACTGCACGACTGAACTGAACTGAACCAGATATGGGCTTTGCTTTGTTGGTAGCCCAACAGGCTCTTCTGTCTATATTTTCTAGGCAAAATACTGGAGTGGGTTGCCATTTCCTTCTGCAGGGGATCTTCCCAACCCAGGGATCAAACCCACATCGCCTGCATTGGCAGGCGGGTTCTCTCCCCACGGGGTTTTCTTGGAGGATGATAGAATGTTATGAAACTAAATACAGGTGCTGGTTATACAACATGTGAGCATACTAAATGCCACTGCTGTTGTCCTTTAAAATGGTTAATTTCATGCTGTGTGAATTTCACCTCGGTTTAAAAAAAGAAAAAGGCACTAGGGCAAATGCAACTCCAGGTAGGTCCCATGGATACCAGTTGCCTACACTGCACTCAGTTTGCACAGTACAAACCGTGGTTACAAGAAGCCCCCATGATTGATGCTTGGAGAAACAAAGTCCATCCCAAGAGTGGGAAAGGAGGCGAGTCTAGACACCAGGGCTGAGTTTCAGTTCCAGGGGGCCAGTGAAGTATGACCACCAGCATCACGTGACCACCCTCCTCCCCAGAGGAGGCTGCAACCTAGGAAGGTGACAGCTCATAATGTCAGAAAGCGATGATGAGAAAATTGGAAATGGATGGAGTTTTATGGCAATGCATTTTTAACTCCACTTCACTGTAGAGGGGACATTTTAAGGAGCTAAGAGCTTAAACCAGACAAGATTTCCTCCAGTGCGATAATAAATACACCAAAGTGCCCTTTTATGTTTAATAATTCAGGATCCACTGAGTGTTTAAAGGTTTTTTCTTTTTTTTTTTTCTGTTTTATCATTTGAAAAATTGAATGGTAATCGGTTAAAGTAGTAGATGAGAAATGTTTTCATGATGAGCCCTGAATCCAGGCACTTTAAAAGGTCTTTGGAAATGGATGTCTGCATGTCCTAGGATGTAGATACCTGAAGGTTTGGAAGTTTTAAGACAAGCAGATGCTTGTCACACCGTTGCACCCTCCTCTCTGGAAGGATGGCGCCAGCTTCCAGGCACGGCATCGGTCAGCTTTCTGAGTGGGGCTGGAACAAAGCTAGACAGAAGAGCATTGGCGGCCGTGATGCAACTACCCATTCTTGAACGTGCTCAGAATGTGGATAGAAACAGTCAGAGAGCCAGATTCCTGGCACACTCTGGAGAAAAATCTCAAAGTCAGATCATAGCTACATTTTACCGTCAGGGACATGAACCCTTGGTGTCACTGAAAGGAGGTTCTAATTGTTCCGGCCTGCCACTTGGGCTCCAAGGAGAACAAAATGCCCATCTCTGGGCAGCAGTGATTTTTAGACAGGAAGCCCCACTCTCCTTGTAGAGGAAGAATGATCCTATGAGTCACAGATGAAAGGGAGTTAGTTCTTCCCAGGAGGAGCACGGAAGAGGGGGGCTTGTCTTACGGGAGAATCTGAACGTGGCAGAAAGGAGCCTCCCGTGTTCTTCAACATCAATTGGAAATTAAAAGCCAGTGCTGTGCTTCGTCCCTGTTGAGCAAATGTTGATTGTATCTCTGTTCAGGATGCGTCCACCAGACACTGCAGGCCTCGCTGGGGACACAGCACTACGCCACACAGACACAGCCCCTGCTTGCATGGAGCTCCTATTTTTCTGGCAGAGAGAAAAATTAAAACAACAAAAAAAATATTTTTCAGAAGGATTTCTCATGGAAGCTGCTTGCCACCTACCAACAGTCGTTTACCCCTTCTTCCTTAGTAATTAACCCTTCGGTGATAGGTCCCTTAGTCATAGGCAAGTTGCTCAAATTAAAGGAAAGTTATACTGTGTTCTCCAACTTTCCTATAAGAGCAGGATCACCAACAAGATGACAATGAAAATTATTAGGTGTGGTTTCTGGGAAGACCCTTTACGAGGGGTGACTCACATGTGAACCACACCCACGTGCCTCTCTTCCTTTCTGCCTCCTGCTATACAAAACCAGGGGATGCTGAAGCAACTTGGAGGGTGTTTGAGGGTGGATTCTGCACCCTAAGGATGGTAGAATGAAAGAGTGAAGGGAACAACAAGGTACATGATGGACTGTCTTGTCCTAAACTTATTTTATGGGAGAGAAAAGAAATCTCTATTTGTGGAAGCCACAGTTATTTTGGGACTAAGTAAATGACAACCAAACCAGAGCTTATGATATCTTTTCAACTCCATGGACTGTAGCCCACCAGGCTCCTCTGTCCATGGAATTGTTCAGGCAAGAAGACTAGAGTGGGGAGCCATTTCCTTCTCCAGGGAATCTTCCCAACTCAGGGATGAAACCCAGGTTTTCTCACTGGAGACAGATTATTTACCTTCTCAGCCACCAGGGAAGCCCTATTATTATTTGGATACTAGGTAAATGGCAACCAAGCCCAAGTTTACACGATCAAGACAGAAAACACAAATATAAAATGATTTTTTTCCCCTAGTGGCTCAGAGGGTAAGCAGTTCATCTGCAAAGCAGGAGACCCAGTCCCTGGGTCAGGAAGATCCCTTGGAGAAGGGAATGGCTACCCACTCCAGTCGTCTTGCCTGGAGAGTCCCATGGACAGGGGAGCCTGGCGGGCTACAGTCCGTGGGGTCACAAAGAGTCAGATACAACTGAGTACGTATACACACTCACAGCCTGTGTTAGGAAGTGGAGCATAGATGTAGTATCTGCTTTACCTTTGGAAGAATTTCATATGGTCTTTCTGCTAGTCATTTAACTGTGCAAAAAAAAAAGAAAGAAAGAAAGAAAAAATCAACACAGATTACTCAACAACAACAAATCAATGTAATTCAAAAAGGACTTGAATAGACATTCTGCACATGATCAATAGGACATGAAAAGATGCTCAGCAACACCAATCACTAGGGAAGAGCAAGTCAAAACGACCGTGTGATTCCACTTTGCATTCCTTAGGCTGGCTGCTACCAAAAAACAGAAAATAATATCTGCTGGCAAGGATGTAGAGAAATTGGAACTCTTATGTGCTGTTGATGGGAATGTTAACTGTGTTGATGGGAATGTTAACTGTGTAGCTGCTCTGGAAAACAGAAGCATGGTGCCCCCCAAAAAATTAAAACTAAAATTCCCGTATGATTTAGTGATTCAGCTTCTGGTTATATATTCAAAAGATTGAAAGAAGAGTGTTGAAGAGATATTTGTACACTCATGGTCACAGCAGCATTATTCACACTAGCTAAAATGTAGAAGCAACCTAAGTGCCCACTGACAGATGAGTGACTGAGAAAAATGTGGTATCTCTATACTATGGAATATTACTCAGCCTTCAAAAGGAAGGACATTCTGATGTATTTTCTGCAAAGTGAATGAATCTTGGTGACATTATGCTTAGTGAAATAAGCCAGTCACAAAACTGGCAAATACTCTGTGTTCCATTTATATGAAGGGCCTAGAGTCATCAAAATCATAACATTTTAAAAAAGCAGAATGGTGGGGGACAGGGGCTTGGGAAGAGGGGTGGGGGGCAAGTATTTTAGTGGGGATAGAGTCTCAATTTTGCAAATGAACAGAGTTCTGGAGGTGGCCAGGCGGTGATGATGGTCAAACAATATGAATCTATTTAAGACCACTGAATTCTACATTTTAAAGTAGTCAAAATGGTACATTTTATGTTATGTGTATTTTACCACAATTAAAAAAGGGGGAGAGGAATCAGTACAGGTTGTCCCTGGGACTGCAGTGAGTTCTCAGCCAGCACAATCTTGCTTATCCTTCTCACAGCTCAGAAATGAGTCTGTTTATAAATATAAGTCCCAGGCCACTGCCTTGTTGACAGCTGTTATCTCTGAGTTTCCCATTTCCCTCTGCAAATATCAACTTATTAGCAACTCTTTCTCCAAACTCCCTCAAAACCCACCCAAGGCAGTCCTCTGCTTTGCAAAGGGACAGAGTGATTTCCCATACACTGGTTTAAGTAGAGCTAGAAGTATGTCCAGCAAGCGAATCCTCCAAAGGGGCCTGTCGCCAGAACTCAGCAAGGAGGATGTGTCCACATTTGCATGTGATTTGCATCTGCTTTGCATAGGGCTGCACAAGCTGTGCCCATGTTCTCAGACATCACTCACGTCGTATTTTAAGACTATTGCAATCTTTGATTAACATTTAGATCAGTGGCCAGGGTACCTCAAACTTCGCAGCTTTCTGTGTTTAAAATGGCTACAGTTCTTCCCCATGGGTGCTGGGAAGTTCATTCCTTCTCTTGGGTATCTGCTTACACCTGGTGGGATTCCTTAATTTCTCAGTGACTGCTCATTCCCATTTTTTTTTTTTTATTTTATTTCTTTGTCTGCATCAGATCTTAGCTGTGGCATGGTGGGTGTGGAGCGTTTTCTGTTGCAGCCTGTGACCTCTTAGTTGCAGCGTGTGGGAGCTAGTTTCCTGGCCAGGGATCGAACCTGGGGCCATCGCACTGGGAGTGCTGAGTCTTGGCCACTGGACAGCCAGGGAAGTCCCTCATCACATTTTTCTGTTCCCTATGATCTCCTCCCACCTCCAGTCTACTGCTCCTTTCTCAGATCCTTCCCCTGAGAATGGTCTTCACCCAAGACCATTGTGTGTAGCAGCTTTTGATGTGCAGTCTGACCTGGTAGACGGATCACAGCATTGCAGAGCAGTGAGAATCCAATATTGACGTCCTTGGTTTTTAAAGTTTCTTGGTCTTCTCAGACACCAGGGATTGTTCACTAGCAGTTGTTGTTGTTGTTGTTGTTTTCATTTGTTTGTTTTCCCCTTTCATCTTGACCTCCAGACTCCTCTTCGCTTTTCCATCCTTGTCTTCTCTCTCTGTGGACGATGGGTGAGCCATTCATGTTATTCAACAGAAATGCCTTTGGAGCTAGTGAGCTAGCAATCAAGATGTACAAATCCCTATATTCCTGAGGCTTGCAGTACTGTGATGACAGAGATATCCACCCCCCAAAATAAAATAAAATAAAATAAACTCAGTGGATACATTATCCTCAGCACGATGAGAGATAATGGTGTGGATTCAAGGAATTATGCAGGGCTGCCAGCCGAGGCTGAGGAGTGGAAAATCGTCTCCATGTGACCGTCAGGGTGAAGAAAGTTCTAAGTGGCAGAATAGAAATCTGAAGCCCTCAAGCCAAAGGAGGACTTCCCTGGTGGCTCAGATGGTAAAAAAAAACCTGTTTACCATACAGGAAACCTGAGTTCGATCCTTGAGTTGGGAAGATCCCCTGGAGAAGGGAATGGCAGCTCGCTCTAGTATCCTTGCCTGGAAAAACCCCATGGACCGAGGAGCCTGGCAGGCTACAGTCCATGGGGTCACAAAAAGTCAAACAGGACTTAGCAACTGAACAACAGCAAAGCCAACGGAAGTTCATCAACGTGCTCAAGAAAGACTCAGGAGGCCAGTGCGGGCGGTGGGGGCGGAGGGTGGCATGCAAGACCAGAGGAGATACGAAGGAGGAGGAAGAGACAGGCCAGTGGGTGCACCGTGTGGGACTTCTGATCCTCTGCTGGGTATGGATTTTACTGTGAGTGTGTAACATGGTGTCAGCTTTATTGAAAGCGTGTCACTGATGGCTAGTAGAAAGCTACTACTTTTCTCATATTTGCCCTGTTTCTCGGTTTTCCTCGGCTCCTGCTCCCTCCAGGAGCCAGAACTGCAGAACTGCAAGAACGACAAACTCCTTTCTTAACAAAAAGAATGCATTTTTTCCCCTTTATCACTTTTTTCTCCTTCTAATGCAGTGTGTGAGTGTGCGTGTTTGTGAAAGAGAGACACACAGAGAGAGAGAGAGTGGAGTTATGCCACTCCTCTGTGAGGTAGAGATAGAAACTATATGTGGGAATATTTTATTTCTTTATATATGCTTCCTCTTACTCACTCCATCTCTGCTATTAAGACAGAGGGCTGGGAGCCTAGATAGGAGGGGGCTTGGGGGCAGAATAGATGGCTGAGTCTCTTTGCTGTCTCTCCTGTTCACCTGAAGCTATCACCACATTGTTAACTGGCTGTACAAATACAAAATACCAGTACAAAATAAAAAGTTTAAAATTGGAAATAAAAAAATAGACAGAGGCTGAAATGGGGAAAATAGTAAAAGAGATGAGGGTCAGCCAGGTGAATATTTGGGGAAATTCCCATTGAGTGGGAACTTATGGAGAGAAACGCAAAACTTTCAATAATATGTCTCTGCCCACTGTGTTTACAGATGCGATGCATTTTGAAAACCAGAACTTCATGCCTTTCTGATTGTGAATAGCGGTGACATAAACCTGGTCATTCAGTCTACCGTCTTTGGTGATGGGGAGACAGATGAGAAAGAAAAAGAGACTCCCGAGTCATTTAAAAGGGTAGAGGGAAGTACACAGACAATAATGATTATCTCTGGGAGCTGAGGTGACACCTCGCCCAAGAAGGAACTGTGTGAAGCAATTACTGAAGAGCAAATAGTTCTGCTTACACACCCCAAGGGACTTCCTTGGTGGCTCAGTTGGTAAAGAATCCACCCAGCAGGAGACCTGGGTTCGATCCCTGGGTTGGGAAGATCCCCTGGAGAAGGGAAAGGCTACCACTCCATTATTCTGGCCTGGAGAATTCCAGGGACGGCATAGTCCACAACTGAGAGCCTTTCACTCCACCTTACACTCCAAACCAAGGGAGCCGTTTGAGCTGGCCCCTCAATATTCATGGTGGAAGACAGGAAGATGGCCTGGCTTCCTTGTTGGATTTGGTCAACAACATGGATGGTCATGCCAGACATTGTTCTTTTCTTTTTCCAGTCTGCGTTGAGTCTTAGTTGCAGTACATGGGATCTTCATTCCATCCTGTAGGATCTTTCCTTGCAGTGTACCGACTCTAGCTGTGGCGCGGGCTTAGTTGCTCCATGACGTGTGGACTCTTAGTTCCTCGATTGGGGATAGAACCTGCATCACAAGGCGGATTCCTCACCCCTGGACCATCAGGGAAGTCCCAGAGGCTGTTCTTTCAACACTGCTGTGGCTTGGTCACCCAGAGGAGAGCAGAATGTTTTATTTTAGTTGAACTGACTAAAGTCAATAACATGGTTAGCAGATTTAGGCAAGCACTTAGTTAGAGTCTAATTCAGAAAAACAACCCCCTCTTACAGTAATATTTATTGTCAGGGTAAGTCATGCAATATAGACTGATTATCATTCTAGAGAGACTTTGTAGGTAAAATAAATTTTCTAGTAGGAAATAATGCCTTTGTATTGCCGTTTACAATGCAAGGGTCTGGCTAAGTTAAAGGTGGGTAGAAGGTAGGAGATTTGAGATTATGTGCTTTGTCTGACTTTACATTGGCAAATAAAACTCACAAGTCCCTTACAAATACCTTGCATGCATTTTCAGCGGTTGGGGTATTTGCTTACAGGTATTTTTTTTTTTTTTTGCAAGAAACATGCAAGCTTTCAAACGCTAGTTTCCTACCCTACCATAATGCTCTGCCAATCCTGCGGGTGAAGGCAGATTTTATTGCCAGTCATATTGTACTCGAGTTGAAGTGCTAAGAATGCTGTCTTATCCCTCAGCCAGATTAGCTTTAAAAGGTGATCGTGGAGTCCTGTCAAGCACAGAGTGAGGATTTACGAAGTGACAAACACATGTCCATGACATTTACTGTGAGATTTCTCATCATTGAATTCCCCGCCCTGGGCCAAGAAGAAATATGTAATAGAGGAGTCTGAAAGGCAACACTTTAGCTCAGACACCTCTTGGAACACAGGTAGTTCTTTTATATATATATTTAAGATTGGGATTTATAAAGAGTCAAACAATAACCTTATCTGGAAAAGGTATGAAGGAAACAGAAGAAACGTTAGCTTATTTCTTCCTAGTGTTGTGGTCCATTCCCTTTTTGTATGTCCATCCCACTTAATGGTGCATAGAATTTACTGGTCCTTTGCAGCCAACTTATCCCTTCCCTGTTCATCGTAATCTCATTCTTCACCCCAGCAACTTCAAGGGCTTTATGGAAATACCATACAGCTGTGTAAGTGCTTTCAGAGTGTCTTCAAATAACCCCATCCATCTTCGTGGCATTTCTTACCTGATCAGCAAGAGGTTCACGCTGTCTTTTCTTTTATAGCATCTTCATTACCTTTGTCTCATACATAGCTTGTCTCTTTCCATGTATATTGCATCATCAACCAGCTTTAGGGTGGCTCCTCTGGCCACACTCTGTCCCTTCATTCTGCTGGCCTCAAGATGATCAACCGTGTATGTTTCCAACCCGAGAAAGACACTTTTCATGATTTCTCCCCTGTCCCTTCCAAGAATCTTTACTTCTCCTTTCATTCGATTCACATGAATGTCAGAGAGAGGAACTCTACAGCATGAAACAGCCAAAACATAAACTTTATAAAAACCAAGTCAAACACATCCCCAAATCAGTCCTTACCAGTGCCTGGTATACAATAGCTGCTCCAGTGAATACTGCTTGAGTGATGAAATGGTTGATTTAATTACTGATCTCGCTACAAAAAGTAATGACTTGGAAATAGAGCCATTCAGATTTGGGGCCAGATGGGTTATTTGTGATTTTACTAGGAGGTGCAAAACCCTCACTATAAAGTCTTGTAACAAAACCGTGCTTTGTAACGAGAATGGTTTCTGCCTCCTAAAGATGAATGGGAATGAAGACAGTTCTTGTCTTTCTTAACAGAGCCCAACAATTGAGCAGTGACTTGGGGCTCTCTGTGCGCAGTTTCTTCAAGCCCATCCAGGGCTAGTTTGTCTGTTGGACCCCGATCAGGTGCTTTGTGCTAGAACCTTCACTGATGGAGATCAGTCAGCCACCATCTGTCACCCAGCACCATCTGTCACCGGAGAACATCTTACCTTTTCGGGGGAGGGGGAAGAACCACAGAGAAGATAAGGTGTTGCAGTGGGAGTTAAGCCCAAGGAAGCTTACCCGTGTTCCTTCCCCGGCCTCTCTGTCTTAGTCTTAGGGAAGTTTATAATTATCTCTAACTTGGTCTCTTGTACGTGGATGGTATCTCAACCATCACCTACTGAATTTAGTACCTGCCATCCCCTCTAGCAACCTGGAACTTTAGGAACTGGCAGTCCTACAGCAGACAGCCAAGAGGGAGTCTTCTTGCCTGGGAAATCCTGTGAGCAGAGGAGCTTGGCAAGCTATAGTTCATGGGGTCGCAAGAGTCGGACATGACTGAGCAACTGAACATGCACATGTGAGGTTGGGCCCTAACACAATATGACTGGTGTCCTAGTGAGACGAGGAGATTAGGAACCAGATGGGCACAGAGGGAGGGCTGTGTGGAGACACAGCAAGAAGGTGGCCATCTGCAAGCCACAGACCGAGTCCTCACTAGAAGCTAACCCCACTGACGTCCTGATCTCAGACTTCCAGCCCCCAGAATTGTGAGAAAATTAATTTCCCTTGTTAGGTCAACCAGTCTGTGGTCCTCTGTTATAGCAGCCCTAGCAACGTTTGACAGCATCTCACCCTAAGCGTGTCTCTGTGGAAAATGTAGAGGGGTTAACCCCACAGATGGTAAAGAGTCTGCCTGCGATGCAGGAGACCTGGGTTTGATCCCTGGGTCAGGAATATCCCCTAGAGGAGGAAATGGCAATCCGCTCCAGTATTCTTGCCTAGAGAATCCCATGAACAGAAGAGCCTGGTGGGCTACAGTCCATGGGATCACAAGAAGTCAGACACAACTGAGCGACTGAGCGTGCAACCCCGCAGAATGAAAACACAGCTGCTTTGCATAGAGAGAAGTGCAGAGAGAGAGATGCATTGCCAGGAACTGCTCACATGATTGTGGGCACTGGCCAGGCAAGTCTGAAAGCCACAGGACGGGCCGCCAGGACTAGCAGACTGCAAACACTCAGGCAGCAGCCAATCCTTCGGTCATCAGGTGAAATTTCTTCTTCAGAGAAGCATCAGTTCTGCTCTTAAGGCTTTTCAGAGGTTAGATCAGGCCCGTGAAAAGTTCCCAGGATAATCTCTTCTATGGGTTTCCCAGATGGCTCAGTGGTAAAGAATCCACCTGCCAATGCAGAAGATGCAGGTTTAATCCCTGGGTTGGGAAGATCCCCTGGAGAAGGGCATGGCAGCCCACTCCAGTATTCTTGCCTAGAGAATCCCATGGGCAGAGGAGCCTGGCGGGCTGCAGTCCATGAGTTTGCAAAAGAGTCGGACACCCCTGAGCGACTCAACAATAACACAATCTCTTTTACCTAAACACAGTGAAGGGTAGATGTTAATCCTATCAACACAATATCTTCAAGGCAACACTGAAGTGACTGAGCCTATAACTAGGTGCCTAGCCAGGGTGACACCTAACATTGACCATCATAATGATGATAACGGTGACAACAATTGCTGTTGTTTATTGTATTCTCGGTGGGTGTCAGGCTCGCCACTAAGTTGCTTGCATACATAAGTTACGCCATTTGAATTTCAATTATTATCTTCCTATTATATACAAGGAGGTTCAGAGAGGTTAAATGCCATGTCCAAGGTCACATTGGATCAAAATTTAGGTCAGTGTGATCTGCAAATCCAGCTTTAACCATGGGGCCGGAAGCTGTCAGAAGGACAGAATTTCCAGGCTTTAGGGCGGTGGTCCCCAACCCTTTTGGCACCAGAACCAGTTTTGTGGAAGATAATCTTTCCCCATGAACTGGGGGGTGAAGGGGTGGGAAGGGGTGGTTTCCGGATGATTCCCGTGCATTGCATTTACTGTGCACTTTATTTCTATTATTATTACATCAGCTCCATCGCTCAGATCATCAGGTATTAGAACTCAGGAGGTTGGGGACCCATGCTTAAGAGCTTCATTCATTACAAAATACAGGAAATGGTAAAGGATCCAGGGAGTAACTTCTGTGTAAAAGGCACCCCATGAATCTGAAGTGAGAGAGAAAGAATGTTGTTGAATCTAGAGCCACACCTGGTAAATGAAGTTACCTCCTTCTGTTTGTGGGTGGGGAGAAGGGAATGAACGAGAATTTACAGTACAGTAATTACGGTACAGTAATTCCCGCACTGGGGAAAATGGAAGGTGCTTCCTCTTTGGCTCCCAGGCCAGGTGGGCAGGAGTCTGAACAGGGAAGCTGCGGAAGGGGTTCCCAGGCCCCTTGTGTCTAAGCTGCTTTGAGCTCCACATCTTCCTCCAGCCCATCCTCCTCCCTCAGCACCAGTGACTGCGGCGTTTCCTAATATAAATGCAGGCAAAATAAAATTAGCAGTGTGCCAGTAGGGAAGCCAGCTACCCACGGGCGCCGTAAATGGCCTTCCCCTCTCACCCCTCCTCCCTTCTGCCCACCCCCTCTCTCACCCCCATCCAGCCACCCCGAACAACCCGCCCTGCTGGCTGAGTCACTGTTTCTAGAAAAACAAGGCCAGGGGTCCAGACAAGTTAAGGGAATGGTGATTAGCTGGTGATCAGCCATGAAAAGACAGTGTCCCCAGAAAAAGACAGTCTGATGACCTGGTGTGGGTGACTTGTCCAGGAGAGCTGCTGCAAGCCACAGCACGTGTCGTTTAGGGTCAGGGAGAGGAACCAGAAGTGAGAAAAGCTGCTGAATTGTGTCCGCACTTCGGCCACCTTGGCATATGGTCCCTTTGCTTGTGCCTCCTCTGTCGTTTAGTCGCTAAGTCATGTCTGACTCTTTGTGACTCTGTGGACTGTAGCACGCCAGGCTCCTGTGTCCTTCACTATCTTCTGGAGTTTGCTCTGATTCATGTCCGTTGACTCAGTGATGCTACCTAACTGTCTTATCCTCTGCCATCCCCTTCTCCTTTTGCCTTCGATCGTTCCCAGCATCAGGGTCTTTTCAAGTGAGATGGCTCTTTGCATCAGGTGGCCAAAGGATTGGAGCTTCACCTTTAGCCTCTATCCTTCCAATGATTATTCAGGATTGATTTCCTTTAGGATTGACTGGTTTGATCTCCTTGCTGTCCAAGGGACTCTCAAGAGTCTTCTCCAGTACCACAATTTGAAAGCATCAATTCTTCAGTACTCAACCTTCTTTATGGTCCTACTCTCACATCTGTACATGACTTCTGGGAAAACCATAGCATTGACTGTACAGACCTTTGTTGGCAAAGGGATGTCTCTGCTTTTTAATATGCTATCTAGGTATGCCATAGCTTTCCTTCCAAGGAGCAAGCATCTTTTAATTTCACGGCTGCAGTCACTGTCCATGGTGATTTTGGAGCCCAAGAAAAGAAAATCTATTCACTGCTTCTGCTTCTTTTTCCTTCTATTTGCCATGAAGTGATGGGAACAGTTGCCACAATCTTAGTGTTTTTTTCTTTTTTTAATGTTGAGTTTCAAGCCAGGTTTTTGACTCCTCTCTCTCACCCTCATTAAGAGGCTGTTTAGTTCCTCTTCATTTTCTGTCATTGGGGTGGTATCATCTGCGTATCTGAGGCTACTGATATTCCTCCAAGGACTTCGGTACAGTTCCTTATGGTTGGGGAGCGTCCCCATGATCCTGGTGTCTGGTGATCGGGGAGCACCTATTTGATGAGCAGCCTCCACCCACACGCAATGTGAAGCATTTAGGCATATACTTGAGTCTATGCAGAATTTGCTTTAGGAAGTAGGGGATTCAAAATCTGGGTACACTCCAGAGTGGCGTTTCTCAGCCTAGTCAGGACCCCTAAAAACTTGGAGTATCAGCCACACCCTGGTCTCAGTGAACTTGTGCCACTGGGGATAGGCCCTGGAGGCGGGCAGAGGAGTGTCCAAACAGCGGAGCCTCCTGCCCTGGGAAGTGGCAGACTCTGGCATAAAGCATCTTGCTAGCTGTGTAAGAAAGAAAAAATAATAATAATTGCATCAATATTTCTAGTTATTGAGGAAAAGGGGATGGTATGCTAACATGATGATGATGGTGGAGGCCTTAATATAATGAAAGCAGTAATGGCTGAAAGAAAGTAAAACTTGTCAGTCTCTCAATCATGTCTGGCTCTTTGTGTTCTGGTGGAGTGTAGCAAACCAGGTTCTTCTGTCCATGGACTTGTCCAGGCAGGAACACTGGAGTGGGTAGCCATTCCCTTCTCCAGGGGGTCTTCCTGACCCAGGGATCGAACCCAGGTCTCCCACATTGCGGGAAGCTTCGTTACCGTCTGAACCGCCAGGGAATGGTGGCGGTGGCCGCCTTAATATAACGGAAGCAGTGATGGCTACACATGACCTGTTACTGAGCTGGAGCCATGCCAACATATTTTGTGAACCGTTCATGGGACACGTCATTCGATTCTCCCAAAAACCCTGAAAGAGGAGTATGATCTTCCCATTCCTGCTGTTATAGATGGAGGAAGTAAATAAGTCAGAGAGTCGAATAGCTTGCCAAGATTATGCTGCTAAGGGGCACGGGTGGGGGCGCCTGGGGTGGATGCCTTATGGGTAATTTGGAGGCCACAGGCTGAGCTCCTAATAATCTCTAAATCTTGCCAGAATCTAGGCCAACCCAGGATGCTCAGTGCATTATCTCAAGCAGAGGAAAAGAGGCGCCTGTGTTTCCCCCTGTATCGATGGTTCTCCATTCAGGATAGGGTCCTCTGGGATATCTGAAGAACTAATGCTGTGTCCAATCCCAGACCAGGTAAAGATAATTTGAGGGAAGAAGGGCTTTATCATCAGAATTCTTTTTTCCCCAGGTAATTTTAATGAGCAGCCACAGTTGAGAACCAGTGTCTGAGATCAAAGATTCTTAAAATGTGGTCCATGGGTAAGACTTCAATAGGTCTGCCCAGTGACCTAAAGGAGGGAAATCCACAAAAGAGGGGATATGTGTATATGTAGAAAATGACCCAATGTTGTAAAGCAACTATATTGTTTAGTCGCCAAGTCGTGTCCAGCTCTTTGTGACCCCATGGACTGCAGCACGTCAGGCTTCCCTGTCCTTCACCATCTCCCAGAGTTTGCTCAAACTCATGTCCATTGAATCAGTGATGCCATCCAACCATCTCATCCTGTTGTCTCCTTCTCCTCCTGCTTTCACCAATAAAAATTAGTTTAAAACATAGGTCTGTCCACAGTTTTCACCCATGAGAATTAAGAATGTGGGGCATGGCTTTTCCTAATTCTCAAAGTGACCCCTTAATGGCAACAAACCAAAAAAGATGGAAAATTGTTGCCTTGCAGGATTATGGTTATCTTCATCACCTTTAATGAAAGCCAACCACATGCCAGGCCCTGGAACAGTCTCTCCAGATAGACTGTATCATTTAATCATCCTAACAGCCCTGGTATTGTCCTATTTCTTTATATAAGAAAGCTGAGGTTCCAGAAAGCCAGGGAGCATACCCAAGACATCACCCTGAATAAAGGATAGAGTCATAAACCAACTCTACACTGTGTAATGCCAAAGCCAGTTCTTCCTAATAGACTTCCCTGATGGATGGGAGTTGAAAAAGTCCTGCCCACAAATAGGGGAACAGGCTCAAAGATAGCTGGAGGGCTTTGCCAGCCAGAGGGCATGAAGGAACTCGAAGTGGTGCCTTGTGAAAAAAATAAACCATTCCAAGTTTGCACTGTCTAGCTCACGATTGATCTCCACTGTTCTGAGGAACAGGTGGAAAGGAATTTGACATTTACCCCACTTGCCTGATCCCTTCTGGAAGCTTCTAAGCTTGGTATGAGGAATGTACTTGTTTTTTTCATTTCTTTCCTCCATCACCCTCATTTTCTTGGTCCCTGACCATGTATCTCAAGCAAAGAAGGGCTCTGTTTCTAATAACAGGGGTGTAGACCCTTCATTTAATCAAGAGTATATCTTCCTGAGAAGAGTGGCTTCTCACCTCTTTCTTCCTCGAAGGACTTCTGAGGTTGGATTTCGTATGTGTCTGGGACAAGGGTGATCGTCACAATGACGCACTGATCTTACCCAGCAAATACATGTCTCCACACCGAACCCCATGTCAGCGAACGGTGCGACCCAGTGGTTCCAGCTCGGCACCCCCCCTCT
This sequence comes from Aepyceros melampus, assembly GCA_006408695.1. NCBI lineage: Eukaryota > Metazoa > Chordata > Mammalia > Artiodactyla > Bovidae > Aepyceros > Aepyceros melampus. Next base: position 246,801 of record SJXQ01011316.1, read on the forward strand.
CCTTCTACCCGGGCCCTGCTTCATCTCCACGTTCAGTAAATCGCCGTGTCCTGCCATGCCTCTCAGGGCAGTCCATTCTCACCATCTCCACCCCGTCTCTGGTCCAGAGCTCATCTCACTCTCAGACAGGAAACCACCATGGCTTCTGCTTGGTTAGCCCTTCGCTCACACCTCCTCTCCAGCCCACGCAGCCAGAGCCGTACCTTCTAATACAAATCCGAGCATGTCCCTGCATTGCTTCAAATTCTGCTTTCAGTGCCGATACAACATGTACACATGCAACAGGTGCATACACACAATCACTCGCGTATGTGTAAACACACATGAGCATATACACAAACACCCACATACACACAAATACACACAAGCGTGAACAAACCCATATACACAAATACTCACATCCATATAAATACACACAAACATACATGCAAACACTGATATATACAAACACTGATAGGTACACACACTCACAAACATATATGCAAATACACACACTCACACACACATATCCATAAATACACACACACACAACATACCCATATACACAAATACTCACATCCATATAAATACACACAAACATACACACAAACACTGATATATACATACAAACAGCGATATATACCACACTCACAAACATGTATGCAATTATGCACACTCACACACACATATCCATAAATACACACACACAACATACCCATATACACAAATACTCACATACATATAAATACACACAAACATACATGCAAACACTAATATATACAAACACTGGTAGGTACACACAGTCACAAACATATATGCAAATACACACAAACACTCACACACACATATCCATAAATACACACACACACAACATACCCATTACACAAATACTCACATCCATATAAATACACACAAACATACACACAAACACTGATATATACATACAAACAGCGATATATACCACACTCACAAACATGTATGCAATTATGCACACTCACACACACATATCCATAAATACACACACACAACATACCCATATACACAAATACTCACATACATATAAATACACGCAAACACCGATATATACATATAAACACCGGTATGTACACACACTCACAAACATATATATAAATACACACAAACACTCACAAACACATATCCATAAACACACACACACGACATACCCATATGCACAAATACTCATATATGTATGTGTGCTAATTCGCTTCAGTCGTGTCTGACTCATTGAGACCCTATGGACCATAGCCCACCAGGCTCCCCTGTCCATGGGGATTCTCCAGGCATGAATACTGGAATGGTCGCCAGGCCCTCCTCTCACATATGTATAAAAAGATATAAATATGCACACACACATATATATACACACTCACAAACACATATACACAAATACACATAAACATACCTGTATATACAAATGTATACATGTAAATGCACAGAAATATATACACGAACTGGAGAAGGAAATGGCAACCCACTCCAGTACTCTTGCCTGGAGAATCCCATAGACGGAGGGGCCTGGAGGGCTGCAGTCCATGAGGCCGCAAAGAGTGGGACACAACTGAAGTGACTTAATACATACACACATATACACAAACACGCACTTATAAACACACAACACATAGACATGAATACACACTCACATATACACAAGTACATACAAACACTTTCATACACAAGGCACACACTTCTTTGAGTTCTGAAAATAAAGCCCAGGGTCCCTCACAGGACCTATTATGTGTTTCATGATCTTCCTTTCAGCTCCCCAGCCTCATATCTCTCCATTGTTTCTTTTTCCTGGTGGTTCACATCTCTGCAAAATAAGTAGATAAATATTCCACAAGAGATTATAAATCGGGTGTTCTGGGCAGCTTGTCTTAAAGCAGAAAGGAGTTTTGTTCTCTACACAGCTTTATTGAGATACAATTCACCTACCATAAAATTCACCTACTTTCAGTGCTCAATCCAATTTTTTTTTAAATATATTTGCTGAGGTGTGCACTCATCACCATAATCTAATTTGAGATCATTTTCATTTCACGATGTTTGCATATATTAAATCATCATGTTGTATACCTTAAGTACAAATGATTTTTATTTGTCAATTACACCTCATTAAAGTTGAAGACGAAGGGAAGAACATTTTCATCATCTCCCGGCAAAAGATCCAGGAGCACATTAAGTTTCATCAACCCCTCCTCTCAGCTTGAGGCAATTGCTCATTTACTTTCTATCTCTGCAGGTTTGCTTATCCTGGACTTTTGACATCCGTGGAATCATACCACAGGTGGCCTTTGGAGCCTTGGTTCTTTTCCTGAGCATCATCTTTACCAGACTCATCCATGTTGCAGCAGATGTCAGAGAACATCCTGCTGCATAGATAGACATAGTTTTATTTATCCATTCACCACTTGGTATACATGCGGTTGTTTCGACTGTTTGGTGTTGCAAATCATGCCACTATCTGCTTATCATTAAGAGCATCAGTAAGCCCAGATTCCCCCATTTACTATCATGTGTAAAACACATAGCTAGTGGGAAGCTGCTGTAACACACAGGGAGCTCAGTTTGGTGCTCTGTGACCACCTAGTTGGGAGGAATGGGCCAGAAGGTAGGAGGGAGGTGCAAGAAGGAGATATATGCATACTTAGAGTTGATTCACTTCGTTAGACACCAGAAACTAATACAACATTGCAATGCAATTCAGTTCAGTTCAGTCGCTCAGTCGTGTCTGACTCTTTGCGACCCTATGAACCGCAGCACGCCAGGCCTCCCTGTCTATCACCAACTCCCGGAGTTCACCCAAACTCATGTCCATTGGGTCAGTGATACCATCCAACCATCTCATCCTCTGTTGTCCCCTTCTCTTCCTGCCCTCAATCTTTCCCAGCATTGGGGTCTTTTCAATGAGTCAGCTCTTCGCATCAGGTGGCCAAAGTATTGGAGTTTCCACTTCAACATCAGTCCTTCCAATTATACTCCAATAAAAAAGAACAAGCCAAAAAAAGAAGAATTTCACCAGCCATTTAACTTACCTAAGCCTCAGTTTTTTCTTGCATGCAATAGGAATAACAATAACATTGACCTCATGGGTCATCGTGATAATTAAATATAATGATGTGAGTAAAGAGTCTAGCCCAGCATTTAATATATAACAAACACTCCATACATCTTTGCTGTCCTCCTACAAGTCCGCTTTGGGTTGGGACAAAATGCTAAAGGAAAGCCATTGTTGACAGCTGTTATTTTTTCACAAATATTTCATTTTTACTATGTCCTTGTCTTTTGCTTCTTTTTTCATAAACATGTAACGCAGTCAGTATTTTCACATTTTATATTTTGAAAAGTCTGAGTCTCAGGGGACTCAGAAATGTGCCCATTGCACACAGGTAAGAAAAAGTACTTGTGAGCAAAACTCAATACTGACTGCTCAGAACCTGCGTTCCATGGTGTGTGTGAATCTGTAATCTGCTTGCTTCTCATCCTCTACCTTACACCTGCTACTCTGGGTTTTATCCCTCAGAAAAGGAATTGCAAGGCAGCCTTCCTAGGAGTGTAGCCAGGGCTTAGCTTCAAAGAGAAAAAGGACACCTGCTTCTTGACCATGGGAAAAGGGCTTTGGCAGATGGTAGATGTTCAAGTTCTTCTGAGAAAGAGCTTTACTCACAGCAAGAAATACTGCAGTGAGACATCAGGAAGAACTTTCTAATAGTCAAGTCTGACATCTTGGCAAGCTCATCAAGCCTGTGGCACTGTCTCCACTGACTTTGTGTGTGTATATGTGTTTATCTATGCATGTGTGTGTGTGTATGTGTGTGTGTGTATTGTGTGTGTGTTGGTATATAAGAAAGTGAAAGTTGCTCAGTTGTGTCTGACTCTTTGTGACCCCATGGACTATATAGTCCATGGAATTCTCCAGGCCAGAATATGGAGTGGGTAGCCTTTCCCTTCTCCAGGGGATCTTCCTGATCCAGGGATCAAAATCAGGTCTCCTGCATTGCAGGCAGATTCTTTACCAACTGAGCTGTGATGTACAAATATACACATACACATATACACAAAAGCATAATATATACCAAGTGCTTCCCTTGTGGCTCAGCTGGTAAAGAATCCACCTGCAATGGGGGAGACCTGGGTCTGATCCCTGGGTCAGGAAGAAAGGAAAGGCTTCCCACTCCAGTATTCTGGCCTGGAGAATTCCATGGACTATATAGTCCATGAGATCTCAGAGTCAGACATGACTGAGCAACTGTCACCTGTATATATGTGTGTTTGTATGTATATATGTGCATTTATATGGATATATGTGTGCTTGTGTGTACACATTTGTATGTACATGTATTTGTGTGTTTATATTCCGTGTGTGTGTATATAAGTGCTAGTATGCATGTGTGTGTTTGTGTATGTATGGATTTGTGTTTGTGTGTATATGTGTGTATACATATGCATATGTGGGCATGTGTGTATATGTATTTGTGTATACATGTGTGTGTGAATTTGTCTGTATTTTGTGTGTGTGGTGTGTGTATATGTGTGTGTGTGCATGTGTTCATTCATATGTATGAAACTCCAGTACTTTGGCCACTTCATGTGAAGAGCTGACTCATTGGAAAAGACCCTGATGCTGGGAGGGATTGGGGGCAGGAGGAGAAGGGGACAACAGAGGATGAGATGGCTGGATGGCATCACCAACTCGATGGACATGAGTTTGGGTGGACTCCGGGAGTTGGTGATGGACAGAGAGGCCTGACGTGCTGCGATTCATGGGGTCGCAAAGAGTCGGACACGACTGAGCGACTGAACTGAACTGAACTAAATGCATATGTGTGTTTGCATGTCATATGCATGCATTTGTGTTTTGTGTGTGTGTGGTATATATTAATATGTGCTTATGTGTTTGTATATATATTTGTGTTTGTATGTATACGTGTGTATACGCACATGTACGCATGTGTGTGTTTATCTGTATGTGTGTATGTGTATACTTGTGTTTGTGTGTATATGTATACATGTATGCATATGTGGGTATGTGTGTATATGTGTGTGTGTGAGTATGTCTGTGTTTTTTGTGTGTATGGTATATATGTGTGTGCTTGTATGCATTCTTACGTATGTATATATGTGTGTGTGTTTGCATGCATATATGTGTGCATTTGTGTTTTGTGTGTATGGTATATATTAATGTGTTTGTATATATATTTGTGTTTATATGTATACGTGTGTATACGCACATGTACGCATGTGTGTGTTTATCTGTATGTGTGTATGTGTATACTTGTGTTTGTGTGTATATGTATACATGTATGCATATGTGGGTATGTGTGTATATGTGTGTGTGTGAGTATGTCTGTGTTTTTTGTGTGTATGGTATATATGTGTGTGCTTGTATGCATTCTTACGTATGTATATATGTGTGTGTGTTTGCATGCATATATGTGTGCATTTGTGTTTTGTGTGTATGGTATATATTAATGTGTGCTTAAATGCACATGTATGCATATATGTTTGTACACATATGTGCATATATGCACGTGTGTGCATGCATAAGTGTGTGTGTGTGGTGCACATGTGCTTATGTGCATGTGTGTGGGCATTTGTATATGTGTGTGTGTATATGCCTGCATGTGTGTGTCTTTGTGTGTATCAGATGTTTGTGTGTGGGGTACATATATATCTGAATGGATCTGCCCCTTTCAGAAACCAGGCTAAATCTTTTCCATCTTGCCAACTCTTTCAGTATATATTAATGTGTGCTTAAATGCACGTGTATGCATATATGTTTGTACATATATGTGTATATATGCACGTGTGTGCATGCATAAGTGTGTGTGTGTGGTGCATATGTGCTTATGTGCATGTGTGTGGGCATTTGTATATGTGTGTATGTATATGCCTGCATGTCTGTGTCTTTGTGTGTATCAGATGTTTGTGTGTGGGGTACATATATATCTGAATGGATCTGCCCCTTTCAGAAACCAGGCTAAATCTTTTCCATCTTGCCAACTCTTTCTAACCCTATGATCCTTTGGGGAAGCGAGCTTAAACCTTACATTTTCTTTCTCTACCTAATTCTGGCTAAATCCTCTGCAAGTAACTGTTCTCTAGCCCCACGGATGTGTTTGGGAGCAGCAATTAAGAAATACATGCTAACTTGGCCTTCCTAGGTCTGCATGTTCTTTCTCTCCCTCTCCTTCAATCTGCGTGTCGTGTGAGCCCCCCAGACAGAGATGGAGAGAGAGCTGGAGATACAGCCAATGAGCGAGAAAGCCAGAGGGAGGGCGAGCGAGCGAAAGATGGAAATCAGTGTCTGACCCTCGTCCGCGAGCCCGTGGAGGAGGAGGCGAGTCTGAGAACGAAAACAGCGCAACAGTAACTAGGTGTCACTCTTTTACCAACCTTCATTTAATCGAGCAGAGTCATAGGCAAACAGAGAGCGAGAGAGAATGATCTTGTTCCAGAAGATGTGATTTGGTTTAAGGTTCTTAAGGTTATTCAAAGTGCGTGTGTGTGTGTTTCTTTTGGCTCTATCTAACAGCGAGAATTTTTCGCAAGTCATCTCTCTCTCAGAGTGATATAAAAAAAGGAGTTTTCAGCAGGGATGGCCTTTTATTTTCTCACTTCCCTGCCGCGAGGTAATCGGGAACCTGTCTTGAGACATAAAGAGTGGGCTTGGACCAGCCCACCCCTCCCCTCGCCCCCCACCTTCATCACCCCCACACAGTCAGTGTGTTCAGCACAGTCTGATCTCTGGGGTGTGGGCGGGCAGAGGGACTGTCCCCAGCTTCACAAAAGTGCCTGTTTCCTGCTGATGGTCACAAAAGGAGATGCGAGAAGGGCTTCGGGGCTGGACAAAGCCAGTCTATGCGACTGAACGTGGCCTTGACCATCAGAGGCAGCCTTCACGACTCTCCTTGTCGCAGCCTCCCAGGCTGGCTTTCTGTCAGCCCCGTTCGGAAAAGGCTTGTTAATTCACCCCCGTGAAAATAGAAGTTCCATACGCATTGACGTAATTAATGAAGAGGCAGGCAACATGCTCCACCAATTAACACTGCAGGGAAAAGTAAAATGGGCTTACTTTGGGCATCTTGTGCCAAAGTTAAAGACTGAAACACACAGCAAATAAATAGAGATGCTTTTAATGAGCCACAAGATTGAGCCGAGTAAGTCAGAAAGAATGGTAGGTAAACACTGCCAACTCTTTGCACTGTTACGAGTAATTGATGAGCATAGTTAAAAAGTTTGAGGGGGAAAAGGGGACCATCGGATGCTGCAACCAGGTTCATTTATAAATGCATTTTCCCCTGAAAGTAACTGTTAGATGTGTTAAAGAATGTAATGTGCCTATAGAAACAAATATGATGGACTAAGCATTTTGTGATGCCCAGAAAATCTGAGCACCTGAACAAATACTGTGGTGGATTTTCACACTTGATGGGATTGTCTTTGTCAAACTCAAAGGCTCTTCAGCTGTAGATCTACCCTGCTCTGACTACACCCTGGAAATGGGAGGAAGACAGTTTATGAAAGTGATGCTGGAACTGTTCCATTCCTTTCTGAGAGCCAGAGGGATAATTTAATTATTTTTCTCTGTGTTTGTAAGATTAAAACATGACCTTCCACTGAAGGTTTTTTTTTTTTTTTTCTTTAATTGTTTCTGAAAGAGGGAGTGCATTTGTACAGAGAGGCTTTCTGACCGAAGAGAAATCCATTTGATCAAAAAATAGAAACCCGATAGGTTTCAGTAGCTGTTTTATAAAACCTGAGTTCAGTTGGTTTTCGTTAATGTGGTGTATCTGGTCCAATTAAGCCTCATTTTAAAAATCAAGTGCCTTAGAATGGAGTGGCCTCTTTCACACACTTAACGTAAGATAATTCAATTGTGTGTGCTGAGTCAATAAAACCCAACAATTTTACACACCCTACAACTCCTCCTCCTTCTCAACAACTTTAACAACACAAGTGCAGGAGAGAATTTCTCTGAGATAGTCGAGAGCATTTTCTGAATGAATGGGAGAGATGGTTCAATATGGCACCCTCAGGGGACCTCAGTTCCTGCCCATCTCTGCTGACTCTTGCATCTTATCATGCTGATTGTGACTCCATTTTCAAATTCTGTATCATTCGTGCAAGACAGCCCTAAACCCATGCCAATAGCTTGATCTGCTGTTAGTCAAAAAAGACCAGTGTGTTAGAATAATAGTAAGGAAACTCTCCATTTTCTGAAGGTTGCATGTTGTCATCAACATGGTACCTTCCTAAGGAATTTGGTAAGATTCGATCATGTGTGATTTGTGCTTTCTGTGCCCCCTTTGGACGTAATCCTTATGTCAGATGTATCCATTGCACCATTCCCAGTTACACAGGCACCATTGTTTCATCTGCATTCTAGTGGCAGGTGATTCAGTCAATTCAGTTCAGTTGCTCAGTCGTGTCCACCTCTTCGCAATGATCACCTATCCTTTTCAATAGTCAGCTTTGTAAATTATTCTAGGCAGCATTTTTCAGATTACAGCCTCAGGGCCTGCCTCAGAATCATCTTGAATGCTAGTTTTGAGGGGAGTCCCCAGGTCCACTTCTGATCTAGTGTTATCAGGAGTGACCCTAGCATCAACATTTTTAATGGGCAGTCTGCTGACTCATTGGAAAAGAATCTGATGCTGGAAAAGATGGAAGGCAAAAGGAGAAGGGGGTGGCAGGGGATGGGATGGTTAGAAAGCATCATCGACTCAATGGACATGAGTTTGAGCAAACTCCGGGAGATAGTAAAGGACAGGGAAGGCTGGTGTGCTGCAGTCCATGGGGTCACAGAGAGTCAAGACATGACTTGGCAACTGAACAACAGCAGCTGGTGTAAAGGACGTTTACATGTCTTTCTACTTTCTGTTGTTCATGACCCGGTACACCTCCAGGACTGTCCTGTTGGGTGTGTGCTTAGGAAATCTAAACAAATTTGTATTTCACGGGCTGATAAAAAAGCACATGTCCAGGGACCTGCATGGTCTATTATTTTCTAACTGCACCGGTGGAGAGCCTGGCTCATCAGGTATGTTACCTGACGGTCAGTTGTGTATTCACTCTGTCCCTGAGGATGAGGCCAGTATAGTGTTGACTGAGTTTGATTTGACTGATGCATTTTATATCATGGGCTTACCCTGATGGCTCAGTGGGTAAAGAATCTGCCTGCAATGCAGGAGACACAGGTTCAGTCCCTCAGTTGGGAAGATCAGGAGAAGGAAAATGATAACCCACTCCAGTATTCTTGCCTGGGAAATCCCATGAACAGAGGAGCCAGGCAGGCTACAGTCCAAAGGGTACCAAAGAGTCAGACACGACTGACTGACTACTCACAAAAGTGCAGTTTCATATCATGGCAAATATTTTTGTTGTCTCCATGAGAGCCTCCTTTACCTCTGAGAGAGTGTACTTTAAAACAGAGACTTTGCACATAATGAGGGTTTAAGAAACAGTTTGAAATTGTCAGAATAAGGACCACACAGCCACTCGGCAAGCCTCAGATTGCAAGGTGACCAAATTATATAAGGAGCATTCTAACTTCTCTTTTCTTTCTAAATTATCCTCTGCCCTATATATATAACTTTAAAATTTCAGCGGTTATTCATTGTTCATTGACATTTGTTATTCTGCCAGAATGGTCACATCCTTTGGAATTGAGATCTGAGAAAGCAAAGATGCTGAGAACTGAAAGACTGATTGCTCTTCTCAGAGGAGTCCCTGATTTAACTTAATAATCCGCAAGAACTGACATCTCAGCATGCCAGACTACAAAATGGGTAGAGAATGGTGAAAGGCGGAAAAGGTTGCTAAGTCCTGGTTCTCTTCTCTGAAGGAAATGCAGAGAGGTGGCATTTCAGTTATTTTTTTTCCCCCCATTATTAGCCAACCTGTCAGTCATTTATCATTTCCTCGTGAAGACACAAAGCTGAGGTTTGAATGCTGTGTGTCACTCCTTCCAGCTGATATTATGAAAGGCAGCGGTGAATATTCCAGCTAAAAAAAGATTTCTCATTTCAAAAGCCCAGCTGGAGGCAAGCAAGTGCCACAGAAGTGACCACAGCAGAAGAAACGTGGGTCCCACGGAACTGTTCATCCCTCCTTGCGCTCGTTTATTCCACACGAGAGCGATGAGTCCCCGCAATTAAAGTGACACTGCAGCAGCGTTTGGCAGGCCAGCGGGTCTCATGCACCGAGGCTCAGGCTGGTTGTGTAGGTAGTTTCTATGTCAGTCCCAATTATTAATACATTCCTCAGCGATGAGGATTTTTCTCTTCATTCTTACTGAAATGTTAGGACATGCAGCAGCGGCCCCGAGCTCTGTCAGAATGAGTTCCCCCCGCCCTTGAAAAGCTGGCAGTGTGGGGAAATGACAACCTAATGCGTACTAAAGCTCTCTCAGTAATGGGACCCCAGGGAGGCAGCAAGCAAGCACCTGTGGTGGCTACTCACCTTGCTGCTGGTGTTCGACGTTCTATGCCTGAGTTCAAATCCCCCCTCTGCCGCTTGTGAGCTGTGTGCTTTCTGCAAGTTTTGAGTGCTTATAAGTCTTTCTTCCTTATAGGGTTGTTACTCTGGTTAAATTAGATGAAGTATCAGGTTTAGCCTGATGACTGACACACAAAATGTACTCTATACCAATTGTTTTCTTTCTTTCTTTTTAATGCGTACGTGCTAAGTGACATCAGTCCTGTCTGACTCTTTGTGACCCCATGGACTGTAGCCCGCCAAGCTCCTCTGTCCATGGGATTTCCCAGGCAAAAATATTGCACTGGGGTCCCATATCCTTCTCCAGGGGATCTTCTGACCCAGGGATCGAATCCATGTCTCTTATATCCTCTGCATTGGCAGGAGGGTTCTTTACTACTAGCACCACCCATGAAAGTAATAAGAATTTATTTAGCTTACAGGCATGAAGGTCAAGGTCAATGATTTAGTCTTGGTTCTGTTGGGAATTCCTTTTTTTTTTTAATTGGAAAGTAATTTCTTTACATTGTTGTGTTGAATTCTGCTATACAACATGAATTAGCTATAAGTATACCTATATCCTCTCCCTCTTGAGCCTCACTCCCACCCCCCTCATCCCACCCCTCTAAGTCATCAGTTCAGTTCAGTTCAATCACTCAGTCCTGTCTGACTCTATGCAACCCCATGAATCAAAGCATGCCAGGCCTCCCTGTCCATCAACAACTCCCAGAGTACACTTAGACTCACGTCCATTGAGTCAGTGATGCCATCCAGCCATCTCATCCTCAGTCGTCCCCTTCTCCTCCTGCCCCCAATCCCTCCCAGCATCAGAGTCTTTTCAAATGAGTCATCTCTTCGCATGAGGTGGCCAAAGTACTGGAGTTTCAGCTTTAGCATCATTCCTTCCAAAGAAATCCCAGGGCTGATCTCCCTGAGAATGGACGGGTTGGATCTCCTTGCAGTCCAAGGGACCCTCAAGAGTCTTCTCCAACACCACAGGTCAAAAGCATCAATTCTTCAGCTCTCAGCTTTTTCACAGTCCAATTTTCACATCCATACACGACTACTGGAAAAACCGTAGCCTTGACTAGACGGCTAAGGTCTAAGCCATCACAAAGCATCAATTTGAGCTCCTTGTACCATTCAGCATCTTCCTGCTAGCTATCTGTTTATCCACTGACAGATGAATGGATAAAGAAGTTGTGGTACATGTATACAATATAATATTCAGTTCAATTCAGTTGCTCAGTCGTGTCCAACTCTTAGGGACCCCATGAATCACAGCATCCCAGGCCTCTCTGTCCATCACCAACTCCCGGAATTTACCCAAACTCATGTCTGTGGAGTCGGTGACGCCATCCAGCCATCTCATCTTCTGTTGTCCCCTTCTCCTCCTGCCCCCAATCCCTCCCAACATCACGGTCTTTTCCAATGAGTCAACTACTCAACTATAAAAAAGGAATGAATTTGAGTCAATTGTCGTGAGGTGGATGAACCTAGAGCCTGTTATATAGACTGAAGTAAGTTAGAATCGGGGGAAAAACCAATTATCATAGAGTAATGCATATATATGGAATCTAAGAAAATGGTTCTGGTGAACCTATTTGTGAGCTGGAATAGAGAAGCAATTTTTATTCTACTAGGAAGCAGGAAGTAATGCAAGCTGCAAGGAGCTCTCCAAGGTACTGGCCAGGAAAGACATAAAAATGGGCTTCCCTGGTGGCTCAGAAGGTAAAGCGTCTGCCTGCAATGCAGGAGACGCGGGTTCGATTCCTGGGTCTGGAAGATCCCCTGGAGAAGGAAATGGCAATCCACTCCAGCACTCTTGCCTGGAAAATCTCATGGAAGGAGGAACCTGATAGACTACAGTCCATGGGGTCGAAAAGAGTTGGACACGACTGAGTGACTTCACTTTCATAGAGAAGCAATTGTTATTCTACTAGGAAGCAGGAAGCAATGCAAGCTGCACGGAGTTCTCCAAGGTACTGGCCAGGAAAGACTGCAGTGTTCCACATAAAAGCATTGCTCAGTGGTTTACTAAGAAGGGTATGTGTCAGGATCCTTCCTCTTTAAATTTTGTGGTGACTTTATTTCTATGAGGGTCCTGCTTACTCAGCATAGACTCCTTTGGTATATGCCCATGGCACTGCACCTTCCTGTATCCATTCAGCTTCCTGGAAGACTCTGGTGAGTTAAAATCTGATGGAAGGACAGATTTCTGTTTAAATATCAGCAGCAACCTGAGAGGTTAGCTGCCTAGCTCTCTGAGGGCAGGCCTCTTCCTTCTCCAAGGGTTAGAGGCTGGAGGACGGAGCAGATCATGGCCAGGTCAGCCTAAGAACTCAAGTTTGAGGTTGGAGTTATAAACAGGTAAGACCTCCGGGGGGCGGGGGGGGGCAGTCTTCACAGGTCCAAGTGTAACTATGTGTGCCTCCTATGCTCAGAGCAGGTGAGAAGATTTTTCTCTGAATCCAGAATTTGACAGCCAGTGGTTTGATGGGTGTTCTTGGTGGGCTTTACTGATAGATATGAAAAGAGAAACCAAACCAAGGTTTCTTTTTTTTTAATATAGAAAACTTTTATATTTAGAATTAGCCAGCTGGACTCAGTTTAGGTGATCCCAATTTTGTTGGCAACATCTGAAGCATCATAGTCAGGAACCAGTCGAACGTATGCCTTCTTTTCTCCATCATGAGGGTGTTGATCATAGCCGTTGTCAATGTCATAGAGCTTCTGCACAGCCTGTTTCCTCTGGCGCCTGTTGGCCTTGGCACCCACAGTGAATGCCAGTGTGGTGTGGGTCTCCTATTTTCTCCATGGCTGATGTGGTGGTGAGGGGCAGTTTGAGGATGGCATAGTGGTCAGGTTTGTTTCTCCTAGGGCACTCTTCTGAGGATATTTTGGCTGCTTCCTGAGCCTCAGTGTTTGGGGCTACTGGAAGGTGGGTGACATCCAGACCTTCTGTTTTTGTGGCTGTGGACGCCTTTCAACACTGCTTTCTTGGTCTTCAAATCCTTTGCTTTGGCTTCAGCTTTGAAAGGGCCAGGGACTTCCTTCTTCGCCTTTAGTGCCATCTCATGAAAAAGCCAAAGTTTTTTTATTCAACCATGGTGAATTAGTATTGGTAATGTTAGGAATATAATATGATAGGTTGGATATAAGTTTTTTACCTATAGGAGGTACAATACTTGGCAAAACTCCCATTTTACAGGTAAATTCACTCAGCCAAGAATTTTCCAGGAGGTCAAGCCCACAACAGGTCAGCATAACTCCCAAGCCATGTTCTTACAGGTTTATCCATCTCACTGTCTCATGCCTGTGAGATATAGTAATAGAAGTATTGACTCAATTCTCCACTATGTGGGAAGAGTGTTGGATGTTATGGAACACAGAAAAATGTAGAATATGTAATTTCTTCCCTCAATTGCAGCCTTCTGTGTAGAAGGAAGTGAGCAAGGAGGGCAGAGGCAGAGAACTTATCCCTGGTCATATATATTGTCTGATGGAAATGGGAACACTCCATGAACCAAAAGGACAGTCTTTTTCCTAGAAATAGCAATTTCTTTATTAAAATCCATGTGTCTCTCATGGCTGATGGGTCAGCACATCTTATAATTTAAAAGTCCCACATTGAACGTACACATATATTGGGATAGGAACAGCTAATTACTTTTCAGAGTCCTCATGCACTTCTGAAATAATATGAATAATAAGTACATGCTTAAAATATAGTATATATTATTAATATGTATTTTTAATTTATGACCATTGGGATGAACAGTTGACTGCTTAAGTTGATTTTTCTAGGCTTTGCAGGAACTAGATTTTCAAATAACATTTGCTACCCTGATTCCTCCCTTGTCTACAAAAATCTCAGTTGAGGAACTGGCTTAATACAATCGCTTCATGGGAAGATATCCACAATACCAGTATTTCAATTACAAAATGGCTTATTTTAGTCATGTTTAAGCAAAAACAATATGTTTGGCTAAATGTTAGTAATAAAGTTTAACAGATTTTATATCAGTCTACTTACTCTATCAAGAGAGATCGACAGGCCATGTGACATTTGAACTCTGCCTTTGTGAATTAGTGGAATGACCATCACCCTTGGTCTATGCTCTTTCTCCCCAGGAACCTCTAGTCCAGAGGTTCTTAATCTTGCCAGCAAATTATGAAGCTGTAAAAATACGGCTGTCTGGGCCCCTCCTTCAGAGCTTCTGATTTAATTAGCATCAGAAAAGTTTGAGCATCATATATTCAGATTCTCAGTCAAGTGTGTATTGGGATGGGGGGAGGTCAGGTCTCTGAATGGAATGATTACTTGAGTAAAATTCAATAATTAAGTCCCAGTCAACTGGGCTTGTCATTTTGGGCTCTCCTGGCTGTGGGAGCGGGGGCGGGGGGGGAGGGGTAGCTGGATCCTTGTTATTCGGAACATCGTCTGAAGATCAGCACCATCAGCGTCACTTAGGAACTGGTTGGCAATTCAGAATTCTGGGCTCCCTCATACACATGAAGTTCAGAATCTGAACTTTCACATGATCCCTAGGTCACTGAGGGACTTTGACTTGGAGAAGCATTGCACTCCACCTCAATGATGAAGACGGTGATGATGACAGCAGGATTCTTTTCTTCTTCATTTATATGCTTTACTTTGTATTGAAGTCTACTTTATTTACAATGTAGTGTCGATCTCTACTATACGGCACAATGACTCAGCTACACATGGATAGACGTTGTTTTTGAAAATGTCTGACTCTTTGCGAACCCTGTGGACTGTAGCCCTCCAGGCTCCTCTGTCCAGGGAATTTTCAAAGCAAGAATACTGGCGTGGGTTGCCTTTTCCTTCTCTAGGAATTCTCCCCAAGTCAGGGATCAAACCTGGGTCTCCTGCATCTTCTGCACTGGCAGGCAGATACTTTACCATGGCAACACCTGGAAGCCCATCTGATATCCAGACAGAGTTCCAAAACTAGATTATTATCACTTTGTTTTGTCCTTACAATGACTTTCTATGGAAGGTTATATAGTAATTCTAATAAAGTAAGAAAACTGTAAGTTGCTCAAAGTCCCCAGATAATAGATGGAGGTGCTGGATGGCCAACTAAGGACTTTCCCAAAGCTCTGCGCTTAGCCTATTTGCTGTATCATCAACAGAAAGTACAAATCTCGATGTCAGTTTGCAGATTGTCTCCCTTCCATAGACATGACATGATGTGATTGAGCCTTGTGTTAAACATTAACCAACCTGAGGGTATAGTGTTTTTCCCTCCAAACTCTAGTTTATAAGTGATGGAAATCCAAATAGACTGACTTTAGTAAAAAAAACTGTAAGTATTGTTCTTTTAAAACCTGCAATTTAATGTCCATATGGGTTTCAGGCATGGCTGGATCAAGGTGACCAAATGTGCATTGGTATATCTCTAGGCTCTCCTTTTCCTGATGTCAACTTTTTTTCCATGACACATGCTCCCTAAATGGTAAAAAGATGTTCACTCCACACTCTGGACTGAGACCCTCTCAGGTTATCAAGATCAGCATAAAAGAATATCTTTTTCCCCAACAGTGCAAGGCAACATTCCACGACTAACTTTTCTGTGTCCCATACTCATCCTTGAACCCATTACTTTGATCAGGAGCATAGAATATCCTGATTAGACAGATTTGGAACCAAGGATGTATGCTGCTGCTGCTGCTAAGTCACTTCAGTCATGTCCGACTCTGTGCGACCCCATAGACGGAAGCCCACCAGCCTCCCCCATCCCTGAGATTCTCCAAGCAAGAACACTGGAATGAGTTGCCATTTCCTTCTCCAATGCATGAAAGTGAAAAGTGAAAGGGAAGTCGCTCAGTCCTGTCCGATAATTAACGACCCCATGGACTGCAGCCTACCAGGCTCCGCCATCCATGGGATTTTCCAGGCAAGAGTACTGCAGTGGCTTGCCATTGCCTTCTCCGCCAAGGATGTATAAGACCCTGTATATATTGATGGTTTGATACTATATAAGACTAAAGTTGTAGAATGAGTTTTTCTTCAAAGAAATGCAGGATATTTTTCTTATCAGAAGGAGGTAGGCATTGTTAGCAGATGCAGGGGCCTCAGTTAAGAGAATCAAGTAGAAAGAGGCAGAGGGGGTTGGGGGTTAGGACCTAGACAGACTGTCCAGCTGCCTGCCTGAACATTCCAGGGACAAAATTCTGTATTTTTCCCCTGCCTGCCATAACAACTTATTTCAGCTTTGCTTCCTTGGGGAGAAAGGAGCCAACATATGTTGGCTCTGTCTGATATTGGAACAGTGCTAAGTGCTTACATAGTTAAACATTTTCTGCTAACAATGACTTTGTAAAATAGATCTTTCAGGCTCAAACTCCCAAACCAGAAAAGGCAACACAAGGAAACTCAATGATGAGTCTAAGGTCCCAGCTAACTGAGAGGACTACTTATATTTACTTCAAAACCCTTGCTCTTGTCTAATATATTCCTCTCTGTAAATAAATAAATACACAAATTACATCATTAAAATAAGACCCAAGTAGGAGATCCAACCAGTCCATCCTAAAGGAAATCAGTCCTGAATATTCATGGAAAGGACTGATGCTGAGGCTGAAACTCCAATACTTTGGCCACCTGATGCAAAGAACTGAGTCACTGGAAATGACCCTGATGCTGGGAAAGATTGAGGCAGGAGGGGAAGGAGACAACAGAGGATGAGATGGTTGGATGGCATCACTGACTTCATGGACATGAGTTTGAGCAAGCTGTGGGAGTTGGTGATGGACAGGAAAGCCTGGCATGCTGCAGTCCATGGGGTCACAAAGAGTCAGACACGACTGAGCGACTGAACTGAACTGAACTGAGGAGATTACAAACTCAAGGCTCACAGACAGGCAAATGGACTTCATGACTTACGAACAGAATCTTTAAAAAAAAAATGTTTTGTTTTGTTTTTTGTTCATGTGATGTGTGCAGGTATGTAATTAACAAATAACGTTTCACATAAAAATATGAATTTCTGGCTTCTCCCCATCCCACCAAGATAACAAATAACTTGAGTTGAGATATGGTTGTCCCCTCTGGCAGTGTGTGCTTTCTGGATTTCCACCTGGCCAGCTTCAGTCTCTTATGGAAACTATTCAGCACCGGAAGCGTTTGAGTTTCCAATCCTGGTGTAGTAGCGTCCTGTCACTTCACTTGTACATTGCAGCCTGTACAATGTGTCAGGGCACCCCCCGGACTGTCTCTAAATACATCATGAGATCTATATCCATGCATCTCCATCCTCTCTCTCTCTCTCTCACACACACACACACACACACACAATGGAGAAATTTGCCTTTGCTTCTTCCTTTCTTCCCCTGCCCCCTCTCACTTAGCTCTCTCTACATAATCCCTTTCTTGTAACCTTCATCTCCACAATGTAGGAATTTAGCATGCTCTCTACCCAACCGTATTAATAAAGCACTTAAAAACATGCAGTTTCATTCAGGATTATTTATCTAACTATCTCTACTGAAGTGCTACTTCTGCAGCTCTTTACACACAGCGGGTTCCCTGGGGGCAGCTTTGGGAGTCCGACAACACTGACTGAACTGCAGAGCCAAGGCTGCCAGCTGCACACCCAAGTGCTCCCAGGCTAGTCATTGCAGCAGGGGGCACAGACAGGACACTCACAGAGGGCATTTGGTCCATCCCCCTGCCCCCAGGCTGAGCCACACCACCTAGCCTCGATGCCCAGGAACCTTTCCTACCCATGGCTGTTGCAGAAACTCTAATCTCATAATTGCAGCTTAGCTTTTGGGAGAGCCCAAAGCGATGAAGTCTGTCTTGGGTGTTTTCACTCCTTGCCTTAATGATGGATTAGTTCACATTCCTGATCCTCCCCTTCTAGCGGGGTTTCTCCACGGTGAGATGATTTCTTGTTGTGGGGTTCTTTTGAACAGATGTTTAGCGGCATCCCTGGCCTCAAGCCATTAGATGTAGATACCATACAGTTGTAAAAACCAGTACTGACCTATGACCCCTGGGGGCAAATTTACCTTGTTGAGAACCACTGCCTTCTGGGGACACAGCACAGATGAGTTTTAGGAGAGCAAGCATTGCATCTCCTTTTGCTCGCTGTTGTTTGTGAACACAAAGTAACTTCCCATTAAATACTTTATAGATGAATGATACTTTATAACCAATGACACTTTATAACCAGTTAGAGCTGGAGATTTTATTCATCCCCAAAATAAAATGGAAAAGCCACTGGTGATTGTAACTCACAGTCGTTCAGTTGCTAAGTCGTGTCTGACTCTGTGCTACCCCATGGGATGTAGCATATCAGCTCCCCACACTGTCCTCTACCATCTCCCTGAGTTTGCTCAAATTCACGTCCTTTGAGTCAGTGATGATATCTAACCATCTCTTCCTCCATTGCCCTTTTCTCCTCTTGCCCTCAATCTTTCCCAGCATTAGGGGCTTTTCCAATGAGTCGGCTCTTTGCATCAGGTGACCAAAGTATTGGAGCTTCAGCTTCAGCCTCAGTCCTTCCAATGAATATTCAGGGCTGGTTTCCTTTAGGATTGACCTGTTTGATCTCCTTGCAGTCCCAGAGGCTCTCAAGAGTCTTCTCCAGCACCACAGTTCAAAAGCGTCAATTCTTTGGCACTCAACCTTCTTTAACTCACATATTAGAATGAAAATCAAGGGCTCCTTCTCATTTCCCTCTCCCACCATCATTATCAAAAGAGTTCAATAAAAGTTTGCTGATTCAAAGCCTAAATCATCATTAGGACTCTCTTAACTGAGTATCTGCCGTGTGGGAGTTCTAAATAGGTGCTATCATTTAATTTAAGTTCCCTGATGACTCACTGAAGTAGGTAATAGCAACCAGATTTCACCAATGGGGAAAGTGGAAACCAGAGAGGTAATTTTAAGTAATTTGTCCAAGACCACACAGCTATAAAGTAGTGGAGACTTGATGCAGATCTTGACATGAAAGGATCCTCAGAATCTTCTTTTCTCTCTGCACTTTATTGGTTCCCTGTATTCTGTTCCCTGATGGACATGAGTTTGAGCAAGCTCCGGGAGGTGGTGATGGACAGGGAAGCTTGGTGTGCTGCAGTCCATGGGGTCACAAAGAGTCAGACATGACTGAGCAACTGAACTGAACTGACTGATTCTGTCAAAGCTCGGTGCAGAGCAACATGAATAACATTAGTCAAAGGTTTCATGTTCAAAAGGTTAAGTAGAATTGACCAAATTTCCCATTATATTCATTTTTGGGGAAAATGGATTAAATAAAAAAGAACCCCTTGGTTGTAACTTCATGTTCACTTGAAAATGAGAAGTGAGTGTTTTATAGATCCATAGCTTCATATTACCTACTGCATTGGGAGACAAAGGAAAAGATGGATGGAGTGGAGCAAAGAGTATAATAATATTGCAAGGTTTTATATGGAAGGGTCAAGTGAGGAGAAGCTGAGTGGGAAGGATGGGAAACAGAAAGCTAAGAAAGAACTCATGAGAGATGTATCTAAACTATTTTAAGAAATGGTTAAGGAGCTCAAGGAGAAATATAAAGAAGGAAGCACTCTAAAAGGTCAGAAAAAGTAGTCAAGTAAGAAGCAAAGTAATTTAAACATAAAAAGGGGAAAAAAGGCTGCAGCTACTTCTTTCATGCTTCAGAAAGCATTAGTCTTAAACCTTGCAATGTCCCAATAATTCACTGCAATCTTCTGCAAGATACTAAAGTAGTTCACAAAGACGTACTTTTTTCCCCCCTAAACTGATGAATCCCTGAGATGGTCCAAATTTCCTCAAAAATGAAATGGAACTGCTAAGCTTTCTGTACATTAACCTTAAAGATAATGATGTGTTGGAACTTGCCCTATAAAGGACATATGGAGATGGCCTGGTTACATTTTCTTATCTTTTGTAGGTGACTCCATTATTCAGAGATAGATGCTTGAAAGTATTAGTGTCATGAGATGAAAAGGAAAGAACGGAAGAGAAATTAAGAGAAAATATCCTCTTCACGCTGTTCTTTTCTCCTCCATTCATTTACTCCGCTATTTTTTTCCCTCCCCCGCTGGGAATCAGTCATTGTATCAGGCAATGTATGAGCCACTTGAGAAATAAGCAGTAAGCAAAAAGAAGCACAGCGCCTCTTCCCTTGGGGCTCATGACCTGGAGGACAAGGCAGAAAAGAATACAATAATTACTCTTCTGTGTGTTGGAGAAGGTCTGTATTTCTGCATTCACACCTTGTTCTGGCTCAACATTTCCGCTTTCATGGGGAACTGATTTACCAGCCTGACTTTCAGATCCACAGATCAGTACTGGATCAGCTTCTTACGGAGAAGAGGTGACCCAGCAGGCCGTAGCGAAGCGCGGCGTGGCAGAGTCGGCCCCCGTCAGCATAGGACAGGAAGGCTGGGTTGGTTTTATTACCCAAACCAAGCGATGAAGTTGGAATTCTCCTAGTGGCTTATGCTGTGTTCACTCAGGAACTTGTTCCTGAAAATCAGTCAAGGCACTGGAGAGAGGAGAGAGCCCCTTGGAGTAAAAAGTGACCTTAAGGTCCCTGAAGTCAGCCAGCATGAATCTGCACTCTTGCAGTTTGCTCTCTGGACTTAAAACTTTCTCCTCAATTTTTCTTCAGTTTATTTATACCCAGCAGAATCGTTACTGCACAGGGCAGGTCATTTTCTTCCTAGACCTACCTGACAGTTCCTCACTTTAGGAAAACAAGTTTGCTCTTGCCAAAGTTGGTTTCCCTCTGAGACCTCAGGCAACCAGTCCCTGGTCTTTGGAGATACGGGGTCCAATAGACTTGGTTCTGAGTTGCAGAGTCAGGATTTGCCTCCCGTGAAAGCTGGGCAAACACTCTGAGCACAGGGGCCTTTTGATTAAACAGAAAATCTTCTTCATGATCTACTTTTTCAGGATTCAGTATGGGCTACGTGTGGTTATCTGGGTCACGTGGGTTTTGTCCACGTAGTAGCAAAGAGACTCCCATCGGTCCGACTCCCATCCAGTCAACAGAATGACCCAGGGAGTTAGAAAGTGTTTGTTTTCTAGGCAAAGAGTGATAGGAGGTCTTGTACCTAGGCATGTGCAGAATGAGGCATAAATGGACTACGGTGATTAGCACGACTATAGTATTAGAGAATTCTTAAGGATAATGATGAGATAATATCTATGCCCACGACTCTGCAGCCTCTAAGGGCAAATAGTTTATCCAGATCACTCACCATCCTAGCTGACTCAAAAGGTAAAAAGGGGTTCTTCAAGAAGTTTAATATGCAATTTTAGCATTATCCTACGAATCGGCAATTTCAGTGCTAGGTAGATACCCGTGAAGAACTGAAAATGGAAAGTCATACAAATACTTGTCCGTGAATGTTCACAGCAGCGTCACGCACAAGAGTCAAGAGCTGGGAACAATCCAGATGTCCATCAATGAATGAATGGAGAAACCAACTGTGTTTATACACACAATGGGATATGAATCCGTCATTAAGAAGGAATGAAGTGCTGACACGATACCACATGGGTGATCTTCAAAACCATGATGTTGCGTGAAAGAGGCCAAGCACAGAAAGTCACACGTTGTATGATTCCACTTATACGAAATGGTCAAACTAGATAAATCCGTAGAAATAGAAAGCTGATTAGTGGTTGCCCGGAGCAATGGGAATCAGGATGAGGAGAAACTGCTTAATGCGTATGGGTTTTTCATCTGGGATGATGAAATATTTTGCAACTAGACAGAGGTGGTGGTTGCACAGCATTGTGAAGGCTCTGAATGCCACTGAATTCTTCATGTTAATTAAAATAAAAAGTTAATAATTAAATTGTGAAGTGAAAGTTGCTCAGTTGTGTCCAACTCTTTGTGTCCCCATGGGCTATACAGTCCATGGAATTCTCCAGGCCAGAATGCTGGAGTGGGTAGCCTTTCCCTCTCCAGAGGATCTTCCCAACCTAGGACTGAACCCAGGTTTTTGACACTGCAGGCAGATTCTTTACCAGCTGAGCCACAAGGGAAGCCCAAGAATACTGGAGTGGGTAGCTTATCCTTTCTCCAGCAGATCCTCCCAGGAATCAAACCAGGGTCTCCTGCATTGCAGGCAGATTCTTTACCAGCTGAGCTATCAGGGAAGCCCCAATAATTAAATTAAATAATTGTAAAATAGTTATTAAACACACACACACACACACACACACACACACACACACAGACCTAGGGAGCAGCCAAAGGAGAAATATATATATAACTCGCATGAGCACATGTTTTCATTTTTATTTTTTTTGCTAGAAGGGCAAGCGTTGCCTATGTCTTTGTGTGATGGCAAGGTTCAGACTAGCTAATAGTTCCTGGAAGCTGCTAGTGGCTCAATAAATAATGAACATATAACCTCACGCACTTTCCAAGACACCCATTGGCATTCAAGTAATTCCTACTCAGTAGAGTTACTTTGAAGATTGAGATAACATATATAAGGAACTTAGCGGCCACATGTTGAACAAATGTGTCAAATCTATGTCCTCTGTTTCTCAACAATTATTGTTCTTTTCATCTCCGCATCAGTCAGGGTGCCCCTGCCCTTTCCTGGACAACTGTGAAGGGCTGCATTCTCTACTACTTGTTTTTTGTGTTTGTTTACTCTTTTTTTTTCATTTTTTTCAAGAATGTATTTATTTTTAATTGGATGACAATGACTTTACCATATTGTATTGGTTTCTGCATCAACATGAACCAGCCATAGGTGTACCTATGTCCCTCCCTTTTGAGTTTCCCTCCCACCCCTTCCCATCCCTCTAAGTTGTCACAGAGCACCAGTTTGAGGTCCTTGAGCCACACAGCAGATTCCCACTGGCTGTTTGACATATGGTAATATGTATGTTTCCTACTACTATTCTCTTCGCTTCCACTTGATTCTTCTCCCAGCAGCCAAAGAGTCCATCCCAGAATACATGTATGCCTAAAATCCCCCCTGCACTTAAAGTTAATTCCAACCACCTTCATATAAAACCCTCAAAGTCTGGCCATTACCAACCACCCTAAATTAATCTCCTTTTTTCCCTCATTCTCATCCCATTGGCAGTGATGTGTCCCAAGCTGTCCACGGTCCAGCTGTAAGCCACCTCTCTAAAGATCTCCTCTACAGCTGAATAATATTCCATTGTATAGATGTACCACATTTTCTTTATGCATTCATCTATCAGGGAACATTTGCTTCCATGTAAACAGTGCTGCAATGAACATCAGGGTGCACCTGTCTTTTTGAATTATGAGCATCTTATTAATGCCTAGTAAATAAAAATTTTAAAGAAAAAGGAACTGTTGGAAATAGAAAAAATTAGTCCTTCTCTAACCACTTTTTCAAGCTAGTGACTCTATAACTTTTTCCAGGGCACCCTGTTTATTACTTCAAAACTTTTCGTACCACTTGTAATTTTTTAAAAAGACCTTATTTTATATTTGAGTATAGCCAATTAACAATGGTGTGACAGATTCAAGTGAACAGCAAAGAGACTCAGCCTTGCGTATATATATGTATCCATTCTCCCCCAAACTCCCCTCCCCTCCAGGCTGCCACATTGAGCAGAATTCCATGTTCTATACAATAGATCTTTGTTGGTTATCTGTTTTAAATACAGCAGTGTGTACATGTCTATACCAAACTCCCTTCCTAACTATCCCTTTCTCCTGTCCTTCCCCCTCTGGCAACCGGAAGTTTGTTCTCTGATTTATTTTTTTCTTTGTCTTATTCATGAATACAGCTCTACTGACTAACACAGTGCTTGATATAGAGTAAGCCCTCTCCCATTAGAGCTTGTTAAATGAGATCCATGTGTAGAAATTATCATTATTATAGCCCTGAAATTGCTTCAAACTCTGCTTTGCCTTTAAGTACGCACTGGTGGAATGCTTTGCCTTCTGGATATCCCTCTCTTTCTCCAGGCTGTGCCTTCTCAATGGGGAATGTGACTTTAGCACAAGGTGACAGCCTGGTGAACTTTGAACCCTTGTTATATTTATTACGTATGTCTCAGGCAGACTTGGCAATATGTGAGAATTTATTAAATGACAGTTTCCCTTCCACTTCTTATTCTAGTTTATTTTGCCCAACACAATCCTATTAAGGGAAAAGCTAATTGACCACAAGCTTCCTTTCTGCTGAGCTTAGCCAAAAAGTCAATCACTGCTCAACGGGAGCTCTCCTGACTGTTTAGCCAATGGACAAATTTCCATCTTGACTGGCTTGGCTGGTCCTAAGAGAATAGATGGGAATGTGCTGAATTCTATTTTGATACATTCCAGTTTAGCAAAACTGAGACTACCCCAAGGAGGCAGAGGATCATGAAGAAAGGAGCAATGTGGAAATTAGTCCATGAGGATGCTTATTCTGTTTCCATGGCATGCACCTCTGTTCAGAAGAGGATTTTCTGTTGCCCTATACCCTTGTGGGGCTTTCCTAGTGGCTCAAATGGTAAAGAATTTGCCTGCCAATACAGGAGACCTGGGTTTGATCCCCAGGTCGGGAAGATCCCCTGGAGAAAGGAATGGCAACCAACTCTAATATTCTTGCCTGGAGAATTCCATGGACAGAGGAGCCTGGTGGACTATAGTCCCATGGAGTCACAAAGAGTCAAACATGACTGAAGGGCTCAACACTACACATACCTTGTCAGATGTGTGGGTCATGGTGATCAAGTTGTGACTTGCCACAAGTTTTCCTATGCTGAAGGCAAGTGTCCCCAGATCGATAAAAGGTAACCCTTCTAGGGGGAAAAAGACCAACTCCTTGATGGCTTAGCTTCTAGCAAGCTAAATTACCTATAATGTGTGTGTGTGTGTGTGTGTGTATGTGTGTATAAACGTTACATATAGCATGGAAGTGTAAGAATGAACTAGGACAGGAAATTCAATTGCTTTTGGTTCTAGCCATTTGCCAGCAAAACCACAAGGTAAGAAAGACTATCTATCCTTGGATAGTGAAAGGTAGAGCAAGCACTAAGTCCGATCCCCAGAAAAGAAGGGGGACAGCCTCAAGCTTGCCCATTCCCAGGTGACACAGTGGTAAAGAATCCACATGCCAATGATGCCAGAGACACAAGAGGCTCAGGATCAATCCCTGGGTCAGGAAGATCCCCTGGAGAAGCGAATGGCTACCCATTCCAGTATTCTTGCCTGGAAAATTCCACAGACAGAGGCGCCTGGCAGGCTACAATCCATGGAGTCACAAAGAGTCAGACAGGACTGAGCACACACACACAGCCTCAAACCTTTGTTCTCGGCCTGATATATAAACATCATGTTCTGGGTCATAGTCAGCACTTAAAATGAGTTTTCTAGATGCAAATTGTAAAATAATAATAATAATAATGATGATGCAGAAAGAAAAACAGCAAACTCGCTGTCTCACCAAACCCTGCCAAATACCTTGACCTGAATGGAGAAATCAGAAGCCAGTAATAGACTGCATTCAAAGGCATTTTCAATTTCCCCCCCAAAAAAGGCAAGGCACCCCATTTTGGTACATGGATGTTTTTTAGCATTTAATAGACAGAAAATTTATACATCCCATGAGAATTATTCACGAACATCTCCCAATTCCATTTTCAGAGACCTATTGTAGACTTGCTTTTATAGCTATAGCTTGGATCCAAGAAATTTATTTCTCCCGCTGCAGTCTGAAAAAGGGAATGTCTAATGAGTTTTTGCTAGGCGAGTCAAAGTGTCAGGGTAGAATTCTTCTTCGCAAGACATGCTTCACTGGAAGGAAGAATGTAAAGCAGGAAAGGTTCTTTAAGAGGCATATAAATCTACACATCGGTAGCAGTCGCACTAATAATAAACATTCATTTGGCGTCGTATATTTTCAAAGTGCTTTAAAGTGTTGGCATTACTTAGGAGAGGAGAGTTCTAGGATACACATTTTCATTTCCCATTTAAAAGATGGGTGATACAGGAAGTCAGCAACTTGTTCAAGTTCAGCAAAGTGGAGGAACCAGCTTGACCATCCTCAGTGGAATTTCTGGCTTTTGGCTTAGATCAGGTTTTGCATCCAAGAAGCCGAGGGAACAGCTTCTTGCAGACTGAGCTGAAAGGAAAGGATAAAGAGATACAGTAGCAACCCGTTTTGGTTGAAAGATCTTCATTTCTGAAATGTAGACATCCTGAAATAACAAGGAGAAGCTAATCATTTGCAACACTCTTTGAACTTTGTAGCTTTGTCACTTACATATTAGGAATGGAAAAGTGCTTAGTAAGGGGTGGGGACTGCCTACTAGACTGCCTTTCGCTCTTTGAGCTGATGAACAAACCTTTTTTTAAATGAATATGATGCTGCCCCTTCGTGTGGCATAAGATGCCAATATCTTATTGGGATTTCCCTGGTGGCTGAATGGTTAAGATTCCTTGCTTCTATTGCAGGCGGCACATGTTTGATCCCCAGTCGGGGTTGTCTGGGAACTAAGATTCCCATAAGCTGCACAGTGTGGCAAAAAAAAAAAAAAAAGTGGTTTAAAAAAAACACAAAGAATATCCTGTTTCAGGATGGAGAGAAGCCCTCCCGTTGTTCTTCTTGGCAATTTATTTATTAAAAATTGCTCAATTAAAAAGAAAATTTAGATCTAAGCAATGCCCTATGTCAGCCTGCGCTGAAAATAATGCTTTATTATCACTATTCCAACTTTTACACTTGAAGGCTATTAATCAATGAGGCAGCGCAGATCTGTATGAGTATCGATCACTGTCTCATGGCCCTCCTGTGAATGCTCTCCCTTAATGACAGCCAGTTTCAATATTCATTGGGAAAGGTGTTTTCTGAATTGCACCGCAGCTGATTAGTAACTGGAAGGATTTAGGTAGAATGTGAGCGTCTTGTTTAAATAAACCCTCAGATCAGAAAGAGCCTGGCTTTTGTCTATCTGGACTCAGCTCCACTCTTCAGCATCTCAGAAACTCAAGCCTTTTCTTGTTTGTGATTTATATTGGACAGCTAAACAACGCTCCTCTTAAGCCTTCATTTTCTTTGATTTAATAACTCAAAAATCAAAGCACATACTCAAGTGCTGTACTTTAGATCTCTGTGTGTGACAATGTTAGTCGCTCAGTTGTGTCTGAATTGCGACCCCATGGGCTGTAGCCCGCCAGGCTCCTCTGTCCATGGTATTTCTCAGGCAAGAATACTGGAGTGGGTAGCCTTTCCCTTCTCCAGGGAATCTTCCCAACCCAGAGATCGAACCCGGGTCTCCTGCATTGTAGGCAAGTTCTTTGCCATCTGAGCCATCAGGGATATCTAATCAGGAGCCCAGGTGGTCCATATTCAGGGTGAACCAGAGTTAATAGGACCTATTTAACACCATATTGCTTTAACTCAGTTTTGGAGAGGGGAATATCACATATGCAAAAAGTACAATTCCCCACTTCTTGTTGTGTCTGAAGTCCTATAACCTCTTTGCAGTGGTTCCAAGACTGCATGGCACGCAGCCACCAGCTCCTCTCTCAGTTGCTGTAAAATCTGGCAGAATGTCTTTCTGCTCTGGAGCTCCCAGATGCAGCCACCTCATCAGCCTTAAGATGCCACTGTTGGCTTTTTGCCCATCTGTTTCTGTAATCTCATGAGCTGCTATCTCTAAAGTGGGAGTATCTTCCCCTTTGTAAGGCAGTATATTGCAGTCTGCTCCCCAGGACTGATCTTCTACGTGGCTTTTGGTCGTCGTTTGTAGAACTGATAGAGTGACTTTCTATTTTTAAAACCCTTGGCCACAACAGGCATGGCACGCCCTTCAGTGCCCTGAATCACTCAGCCATCCGTTGAAAAGACAGTCAGGCTAAGGAAGACTCTGGCCGTCCTATCTGGATTTGTCCACATGTCTGTTTCTCGGCAAAGAGCAGGGCCATCAGAAGCACCCAGGAGTGAGAGGGGTGGTGAAACATTTAGCCTTCCTTGTCTCGCCTGCCTGTTGTTGGTGGAACAGCACCATGCACAAGCCAGTCGCCTGTCTCAGGGACCCCCTGGAAATGCTCTTTCTTAAAGACAGCCGATTTCCGTATTTATTGGGAAAGGTGTTTTCTGAATTGTGGTTTTGATACCAGCTGGATCTTGGAAGGGCTGGCTTGGGGAGAGGCAAGCCCACTTTCCCTAGAGGAGGTTCTTGTCTCACCCATCAGCCAGATTCTGGAGACGTGGGGTTTGGGGAGGGCCAGCTGCTGCCCAGACTTTCCAGGGACAGGCATGCAGCAGCCAACACAAATGTCAGAGGGCTAGCCGGCGTGCCAGACACCATCGCCAAAAATAGCTTCCCCCCATCTGGCCTCTGGGGACTTGCCCTGTCCTACAGAAGACAGTGGCACACTGGCCTTCAGGTCCAGCTGGGACCATGAGCCCCTCTGCCCTTCCTTCCCCGCATCTACTCAGCATTTGGATGGATCAACAGAGAACAGAATAGACTTTGGCCATGCCCTTCATCAAGTGCAGGGTGCTCAGTCGTGTCTGACTCTGCGACCCCGTGGATTATAGCCCACCAGGATCCTGTGTCCATGAAATTTTTTAGGCAAGAATACTGGAGTGAGGTGCCACTTCCTACTCCAAGGGACCTTCTCAATCCAGGGATCCAACCTAAGTCTCCTGAAGTGGCAAGTGGAGTCTTTACTGCTGAGCTACCTGGAAAACTTGTGTTCTGTACATAACACTGATGATTAATAATAAAAATATAAATGGATCTTTATGTAACTTGGTCTGTGGACTGAGCACTGCTCTAAATGCTGCACAGATTATAACTCATTTACATATTTGTTTTCTATCTAAAAATCTTATTAGCCCAAAGCAGAATAGAATAAGAAAAGTAAAAAGAAAAAAAGGCAAATAATTCAGACTCCAGAGTTGGACTCACTTGCTTAATATCCTGGTTCTGTTGGTTTTCATGTGTGTGACTTTGGAAAAGAAAGCCTGTTCTCTGCCCTGGCACCAACTACCCTTCTGTAAGTTCTTGAAAGAGACCTGCTCCTGCCCTCCACATGGCCTTTGCACAGGCTGCTTCCTATCCACAGAACATTTACATTGTTCTTTTTTTAGATAAACCTCACCTTATCCTTCTAGGCTTCCCAGGTGGCTCAGTGGTAAAGAATCTGCCTGTCCATGCAGGAGACCTGGGTTCTATCCCTGGGTGGGGAAGATCCCCTGAAGGAGGCTATGGCAGCCCACTCCAGTATTCTTTTCTAGAGAATCCCATTGATGGAGGAGCCTGGCAGGCTATAGTTCCTGGGGTCGCCAAGAGTCAGACACAACTGAAGCAATCAAGTGCACACACACACACACACACACATGTGCACGTGTCCTTCTAACCTTGGCCCAAGAATCACATTGTTAGGGAGCCCCACTTCTGTGCTCTTCCCACTTTCCACATCTTCCAAATTCTAAATCCCTAAAGATACATATGCATTTCCTTCCACCAGCCTTTCTTCTTTCTTGTCATTCCCAAAACACACAGTTTGCTACCACCATGGGGCAACTTTTCCTTTTATGTAGGGACTTTGGGATGGTCTCTGGAAAAGAAGATCATCTGGATAAAGCCTCAAAAAGATGCCTTCAGTGGCCAGTCAAGCTCATTCTGTGTGTGTGAAAGAAAAGATGAAATCAGAAAACATTGTTTAGAGGCACCTCTTTTAAAACTGTTTTACCCTCTTTTAAGACTGTGACAATGTATTTGTCTTAGATTTGAGTGTTTTACTATCCTGAACCTTTGATATAGATGGTTAGCTTATTAAAATGTGCTGAGGTTTTATGTGTGTTCCTTTGAATCAGCAATAATTCATTTAAGAATAAAAATGGGGCCTATGGCTTGCAGAAAGGAAATAAATGTCATTTATATTCATCTGACTACTTGAAACTATGACTTGAACTGAGGCCATATGGCTCAATGTGCTGAAAGGAAACATTTCTCAGTGTCGACTAGTATTTTAATTTTCATGGGATTCCAAAGCTCCCTTCTAGTTGAAACTGCAAGGTTTAATATTAATAATAATAATGATAATAATAATAAAAATTTATGGAACATTATATATCAGACACTGATCAACTGCTTTACATGTATTAATTCAGTGATCTCCATAAAATATTTAGTCATACTTATAAATCATCATTCATATTTTGGAGCTGGGGTAGCTAAAGCACTAGCATTTTATTTTTAAATCTCCATTTGATACATATTATGTATGTGAAACATGTATGTTAAAAGATAAGTATGTTATATTAATTTCTATATAAGAATATTGTTTTCTTAAGGTTTTTATTCTGATAAAGATGTTACCTTAAATGTTTTTAAGAGGCAAAAATATTTTTCTTCATGTGACATTTTTACTTTTTTTCACACCTTGTCTCAGAATTGCCTTAACATATTAGCAGTTTTGGCTACAGTGAAAATGAAGTCATGAGGTTTGGCATGGAGAACATTTTTTTATCATGAAGTAGAGTTTTTAGTATTTATATCAGTTTGCCTTTTCGGGTTAAAGGGGCCAAGAAAGAAGTATCTGTTGCATTTTGAAAATGAAAAACCTGCTAGAGGACTGATGGTTCAGAATTACAAAAAATCAGCCCAGCTCTAACATAGAGAGCAACAGAGTTTTCATACTCATTAACGGAGTCTGGGCACTTCTGTTTCAATGCTGGTATTTATTTTAATTCCTGGGCTTGAGTGTGGCCCATCACGGATCAAATCACCTCCTGGCCCCTTGAACTATCTTGGAAAAAGCCAGTGATTCCCTGTAGCATTAGGGAATTTAAGTTCACTGGGCAGATTATGCATTCCAGTTTCTACACGCAGTTGTTTAATTAAAGCCTTTGTTTCGATCCAGATGACTAACATATTTTTGAGCAGAATGTTTCAAAAGTTAGTACAATTTCATAGAAAAAACCTGTATGCCAGGGAACTTGATGGATTTGTTTTGGGTTGGGGCATTGCAAGAGGGTTCTTTACAATGTTTTGTTGTATCTGGAAATTATAGTAAAGAAAATGTATGTCTGTTCTTTACTTCCATCATGTTTTCAGAAAGACTGCATTATGAATAAATCCATACCTGGAAAACAATGCAAATGGGTAGACTGAATTGTATGTACACCTATACACAAACACACGTACACTATACATTTATATATATAGAGAGAATATTCTATGAACAGGGGAGTCTGGCAGGCTACAGACTATGGGATCACAAAGAGTCAGACACAACTGAGCATGCACACACACACACACACACACACACACACACATACACACACACACATTTATGAGCATCCCTGGTGACTCAGTAATATGAAATCTGCCTGCAATGCAGGAGACATGGGTTCAGTCTTTGGGTCAGGAAGATCCCCTGGAGAAGGAAATGGCGACTCACTCCAGTATTCTTGCCTGGGAAATCCCATGGACAGAGGAGCCTGGTGGGCTACAAAGTCCATGGGGTTGCAAAAGATTGGGCACGACTTAGCAGCTAAACAACAATGATATATATTTATACACACCTTGCAGGCATATGTTCATCTCCACATTCCTCCTCTCTCTCTCCTAATATGGACAGACAGATATGGATATTGAGATATCGATAGACAATACATGTGTACATAAAATACATATATATAATGTATATAGTTATATTGGTGGGTTATATGTATATATAACATATGTGATGTGTAACTCTACAAATACATGAGTATGTATATACAAAAATGTGTATATCTCTCTGTATATATATACATATATATTTAGAATTCCTCAGTTCAGTTGAGTTCAGTTCAGTCGCTCAGTCGTGTCCAGCTCTTTGCGACCCCATGAATTGCAGCATGCCAGGCCTCCCTGTCCATCACCGTCTCCCGGAGTTCACTCAGACTCATGTTCATCGAGTCAGTGATGCCATCCAGCCATCTCATCCTCTGTCATCCCCTTTTCCTCCTGCCCCCAATCCCTCCCAGCATCAGAGTCTTTTCCAATGAGTCAACTCTTCGCATGAGGTGGCCAAAGTATTGGAGCTTCAGCTTTAGCATCAGTCCTTCCAAAGAAATCCCAGGGCTGATCTCCTTCAGAATGGACTGGTTGGATCTCCTTGCAGTCCAAGGGACTCTCAAAGAGTCTTCTCCAACACCACAGTTCAAAAGCATCAATTCTTCCGCACACTGTTTCCACTGTTTCCTCAACCTTTGTACTATTGATACTTTGTATTAAGAACTCTTTTTTGAGCAGAGTCTGTCTTGCACATTATAGAATGTTTAGCAACATGCCTGGCCTCTACCCATTATATGTTATTAATATTATCACATATAACCCAGCCATAACAATAAAAAAGTCCCTCCAGGCACTGCCAAATGTCAGGGGAAGGGATTCCATCCAACCCCGCAACATGAGAACAACTCTTTGTTCACTGCTACCCACATACAAACACACTTGTGTACATGTACATGATATATATATATATGTATATATATATACACTCAACAGAGAAATGTGGTTTTGTAAGTAGTTTATCAATTGTTTGCTTGCTAAGTGGTGTATGACTCTTTGCATCCCCATGGAGTGCAGCACACCAGGCTTCCCTGTCCTTCACTATCTCCCAGAGTTTACTCAAACTCATGTCCATTGAGTTGGTGATGCCATTCAATCATCTCATCCTCTGTCGCTGGGAAAGACTGAAGGCAGGAGGAGAAGAGGGTGAAAGAGGATGGGTTTATCAATGGACTGACCAAAACATTCACCCAGCATTCAGGGACATGATTGCACACCAATGGCTGAATAAAATAAATGAGCAAATGAATACTAATAACAAGCATGGCATATTATCATGGGAAAAGCAGGTGCTTTTGCAGCTGACACAGGGCTGTGCCATGCGACAGCTGTGTGTCCTTGGGCAATTAACTAGACCTTTCTGAGCCTTAGTTTGCTCATCTATGACATCTTGATTGTTTTGCAAAATGTATTGCAAACAATGGTGCAGAAGGCAGAAAGTGGCTAAGAGATGTGTCAAAATGCAGACAAGGAAAGGCATTCCCAGCATCTGGGCATGAAAAGAATGATTGGAATGCTGGAGAGCTTCCTAATCCCCTTTTCCTGAATATACCCTATTCCCCCAAACAGAACCCAGTCCTGTCACATTTCTTTAAAGGCTCACTGGCCACAGAAAGCTCTAGAACTCACTGCCCATGAAAGAGAGGCTGCCCATCTGTGTTGAAGGACTGCCTGGTACAGGAAACATGAGCTCTCCCATCTTACTACTTGCTGAATCCACGGATAGTGTGTGCCTCAATCCACATCCTCAGGCCCGCATACACTGGAGAAATAGGATGCTCCGAGTTGCATCAGGGCTCGGGCATCTGAAGGTCCCCTGGCCCCGGGTTGGGAAAAAGCCGAACAAACCATCAGAAGCAACATCTATGAGGATGCTCAGCACTCAGTCAATTCACTCAGACATTAGCACTTTTTGAGTGGCCTCCCCTCGGCCAGTTGGGCCGGACTTCTGATGGAGGCTTTGCCATGTGTATGGCTGATATGGTTGGACTGACTCATTGTCTGATAGAACTAACGGAAGAGCTCAGCCAAATGGGCGACTGTTGATTCAGACCTGATTGTCTTGGCCAGTTATGGAAAGTGCTGCTGAGATCGTTGGGGGTCTGTGGTCAGGTGCAAAAGATGCTTCTTGTCCTGCCTGTGGGGCTATAGCTTCCCCTCCTCTCTACCACTTTCCTCTTATTCCTTCTCCTGTTGTCTTCCTCCTCTTCTTGTGACTTGATTTTGAGAATGTCAAGCTCTGGCAATCTTTTTTAAATATAAATAGATAGTAAAATGATGTATTATCTTTGCGGTGCGCTTAAAATGTTAGGAATGCCAATATAAAATACACTTGAAGGCTTTCATGAACACTGTAACACAGCCATTGCTAAATCAGAAAGTGAATGCTCAGCAAACATTTGTCGATCTCTTGCCATGTGCCTGCAACTATGCCAGCCTTTGGTTTGAATTGAAGTTTCAAATTATCCTCCAGATAAGCCCATGAGTTATGTGCTGACCTTTTCCTTGCTTTGCAGATGAGGAAAATCGAGGCTCAGATTGTTCACACACAGTGCGGCTGAGCCAGAGGCAATGGCAGGCAGTTGACTCCATATACTTTATTTTCAGCGATGATGCTCTGTTCTTGGATTTCACGTGATCAAACGTTGTAATTTCAATGATAGAATCAGGAGACCCTCTGAAGTCAGGTTAAAAAACTGTTTGAGTGCCTAACATGCTTTTCCTTCTTCTTGTTCAGAATTTTCATAGCTTTTAAGTCGATGTCTCAAAGCGGTCTTCGCATTCTCAACAAGATTAAAAGTAATCATTAGGGACTTCCCTGACAGTCCAGTGGTTAAGACTCCATGCTTCCAATGCAGAGAGTGGAGGGTTTGATCCCTGATTGGGAAACTAAGATCCCACATGCCACATGGTATGGCCAGAAAAACAAAAATTAAAAAAAAAATTATCCACGCGTACCTTGTATTACTATGCTTTGGTTTATTGGCTTCACAGATATTGTAGTTTTTACACACTGAAGGTCTGTGGCAACATTGTGTCAGGCAAACCTATGGGTGCCATTTATTTCAACAACATTTGCTCACTTCATATCTCTATGCCACATTTTGGTAATGCTCACAATGTTTTAAAACCTCCATCAGCAAAAAAAAGATTATGACTTGTGAAAGACTGAGATGATGGTTAGGCCTTTTTAGCAATAAAGCATTTCAAATTAAGATATGCACATTGTACTTTTAGACACAATACAATTGCACACTTCATACACTATGGCATTGTGTAAACATGAGTTTTACATGTACTGGCAAACTGAAAATATGTCACACGCCTTGCTTTATTTCAATGGACTGGAACCAAACCCACAGTATCTTCGAGAAATTCTGTGTATTAAAACTTTTTTCTGTTTCATCCATCATTCTCTGGCTCAATTTGAGACAGAAACATTATTATCAACGGGTGTCTCCTTTAGGGGAAAAAAATGTAAGAGTAAGCACACATCTGTGGAAATGTAGCTTTCATCTCTTTTTCAGAATGTGTTCTAGCAAGATGCCAGAACAGTCACAAGAATTAAAAATGCTGTGTATGTGTATGCTCAGTCGCCTTAGTCATGTCCGACTCTTTGCATCCTATGAGCTACAGCCTGCCAGGCTTCTCTGTCCATGGGATTCTGCAGGCGAGAATACTGGAGTGGGTTGACATGCCCTCCATGGGATTCTGCAGGCTAGAATACTGGAGTGGGTTGACATGCCCTCCTCCAGGGGTTCTTCCTGACCCAGGAATCGAACCTACATCTCCTTCGGTTCCTGCATTGCAGACAGATTCTGCAGACAGATTACTGCTGAGCCACCAGGGAAACCCCCAAATCCTACTGTTTTATATTAACTATGCGTTAATCTTTATAATCATCTTGATTTGAAAAGTTGCTGGGTTCTTCAAATCCCGAAGATACACCTTCTCAGGTCAGGCTGAACATTTTCCTTGAGCAAGCCACTTCAGCGCACAGCTATGTTCTCCTTGTCATATTGAGATCGAGTTGGGCCATCCTCTTTGCACAGATCATATTCAATTTTCTTAAATGGGAGTGTATTTTTGGCATGCTTCCACGAGAATCAGGGCCAACCGCCACTTTGGGTTGCGACGCTACAGGGTACTTTAATCAGCACACAACGGGGCTGGCCTCGGGCTCTGGTTGTCGTGAATATTCAGTGGAAGTCACCGCTGAACACTGCAAATCTCTGGCTTGTTATCCACGGGTTCTCTCCGCTTTTCAGGCACTTTCCTCCTAGGAGCTGGGAAGTGATCGTATCTGAAGAGGACAGCCTGGGTGTCATAAAGCATGTGGCTGTCCAGGTCTAGTTTCCATGATAGGGGTAAGGCTAGACATTCCTTTATAGTAAGAAAAATGTCATATCACATGGGAAGCTAACCAGAAAGCTACTGAGCCTTCAGGTTGGGGTCACAGGAGGGGTCCAGAGAGACCATTACAGAGAGGAGAACTCAGGTTCATTTGACCCTGAAGGCTGATGTTTAGCTCCAGCATGCACTTTGACACAGGAATACACCAGATTTTCTGATTTTTTTCCCCCCAAGAAAGTCTAAAAATGTTTCTTTTAACCTATTCATTTAAAAATCCAACTTCTGATGTAATTCTTTATACCTTACCTGGGCCAAGCAAAGCATGCCTGTAGGGAGTCAATGTGCTTTTGGGTCACTGATTAGAGATCACGAGAGAACATTTTGATTAAAAACAGGTTTTCACACTCAAAAAAAAAGAAAGAAAAGAAAAAGAAATCAGAAAAAAGAAACAATATTTTAAAATCTGATCTTTATAATTTTTCTGTATGGTGGTAGCACATTAATTTTTTGGAGTGCTATCCCAAGGCTGAAGCAGGTAGACACGTGTGTAGAGTCTTATATTTTTATTTGTGTGTTACAAGCCGTTTGCTTATTAGTTTAAGGATATTCAGGATCAAAGTTAAGTTGGTGGTTTTTTTGTTTTTTAACTTCAAGTTGACTGTCCATTAATCTTTTAAGCGCCTTAGACAATACTTCATACACTCAGGCAATGCTTCCCAATTCACCAATTACTTTCCCTTTGGGTTTATCTAATTTAATCCCTATAGCCTTGCAAATTGATACTCCAATCTCCCAGCCCATTGCAACTTGAAACAATTCAGCAAACACAATTAGCCCATCCTTGGGGGAAAAAAAAGAAAAATATATAGATTTTAGTGTAAATGTAAATTTCTTTTTCGACTACAAGTGCGGCATAAATTATCACCCACCTTTGGCAAATGACTAATTCAAAACTGCTAAGTGTGTTTTTACGTTTTACTCTAAGCAAATATTTTGAGAGATTTTTTCACAATTTGGTTCGGTCCCTAAACTGGTAAATGTTTTGCTCAGGCATGCTGAAGCCAAGTCTATTTTAGATTTAGGGAAGTTAGGATGGCTTTTTTGAATTTGAGATGCAATTTGTAAAGAATCCGCAGCTTCTCCATAGCCACCATCCATGCAAACCAACCATCCCCCACCTGGACAGTTTCAGCAGTCCCCCTCCCCCATCTCCCCATCTCCCCATCTCCAGCCTTGCTCCCCAGAGTCTGTCTACAGTATAGCAGCCATGGAGATTGTTCTGAAATGATAACCAATGCATTTTTTTCTCTTGTATCTGTTTTTGGTGGCTTCCCATTGTAACCAGAATTGAATCGACTCCTTTTTTAATGCCCACAGGTTCTGAGCCTCGATCTCATCTCTCTCCAGAGTAATTACACTATCCACCATGGTCTCCTTCCTTTTCCATAAACCTAACACATTTACTTGCACCTCAAAACCTTCACTCTCGCTCATTTATTTAGTGTCAGCTTGTATGGTCACCTGCTTCTTCCTCTTCACTCAGATTTAATTCATTGGTCCCTTTTCTGTCCTCCCCGGTACAATACAACCCTTGAAGTTCATGGGTTTTTATTGTGCTGGCCACTGTGTTCTCAGCACCACGGACAGTGCCTCGCACACAGTAAGTGCTTATTAAATATTAGGTTCGGTGCCTGGCTGCTGATCAATCAAAGCGGGCTTCGGCATGAAGGCTTTATTTCCGAGCCAAAACAGGACTCCAGTTCCGCCATCCACTAGATGTGAAAGTTACATTACCTCCCCAAACTTTGCTTTCCTATTTTAAACTAAGAATGAGAATAATGCCTCCTCATTAGAAACAGCGTGTGTCCTTTGCTACCTCATAATCACGAAATCTGACTGTCAGGCAACAGGAAGCATTTTTTTTTTTAGCTCATGTGTCTGGAGTACCGCGGGAACTTTGGTTTAGGCTGGACTTAGCTTTCTATCTGCAGGTGACCTAACCGCTGCTAATCTAGGGGGCTCTGCTTGGGAAGGGCTCTGGCCCATATGTCTCACACGTCCTCCCAGGAGCAGTAGGTCAGCTCAGGAGTGTTCTCGTGCTGATGAGAGAAGCATAAGAGAACAAACCCAATCGTACAAGTACCCGCAAGCCTTTGGCCACATCACACTGGCTACCAGCTCACCCACCTTAGCCACAGTCAGTCGCTCAGACACACCCACAGCCAAGGATGGGGAAGAACACTCTGAAGGTGGGACAGGAATGAGTTTTTCTACCATCAGCTAAGAATTGAACAATATAATGGGTTTTAAGAGCTAAGTACATTAATAGATGTTCAACAATTGTTACCTGAAATTACTAACAATGATAACATTACTTTTTCTATAAAATCAAATGCATGACACTTTCAGGATTATATGAACCTAAAAATTAGTTTTATGTTAAAACAGCTCTACGCTCATGAGTCATACTGAGATGAATTTTATCCTGACAAGGCAATTGTGTAATTCCTATAATGGCTCAGCAGGTGAAGAATCCACCTGCAGTCCAGGAGAGCCAGGTTCAGTCTCTGTGTCAGGAAGATCCCCTGAAGAAGGAAATGGCAGCCCGCTCTAGTATCCTTGCTGGGAAAATTCTATGGACAGAGGAGCCTTGCAGGCTATGGTCCATGGGATCACAAAGAGTCAGACATGACTGAAGTGTCTGAGTACAGGAACACATCGGGACTGGTTATTATTATGAATCTCTAATTTAGTTGTCATAGACTGTGGCGAATGTCGTCTTTAAATTCAGGATATTAAACGTGTTCATCACGTGCTAGGGGCAAATTCACAGCTGTCTGTTTTAAGTGTTTTGAATGTGGTTCTTGAGGAAAGAACGACTCCTGATTTGGGGAAAAGGTGAATAAATCAGAGAGAGATGGGCTCTAAGTTTTGAGCCCCGGTTTCCTCGTCTGTCAGTTGATGCTCATACTAGCTCTGTGGGAGGGTCCTTGTGAGCATCAGAAATGAAGACCTACAATGCATTAACTTGGTGTCTGACGCATGGATGGCTCCCCAAATCCATGCTCCCTTTCCTATTCATTGCTGCCCCCCTTCCCTGCTCATAAAGGATGGTGTTGGTGACTCCTCAGAGTTACAGGCACTTTTTAGCAGGACATCGTATGTGGGCATCAAAATACATTGGGTCAGCATCTTCTCAGCTTTGGGGAGAAAAGGTGGTTTGAATCAACAGGGACTTCCATGCTTACAGTTGCTGGCTTCCATGGCTGAGTTAGAAGAAGCTTGACTTAGTTTTAGCTACCATCAATCGTTTTATCTGTCATTTCAGTCATGGCCCAGTTTCCCCACCAGAACCAGGCATGTCTTCTTTCTGGAGAGCTAACTTGTTTTCGACACTCCTCCTTCCGTATTACAAAGGCAATACCCATGCATTGTATTGGTAGAATAGAAAATCTGGAAATCCTGCAGACATGCACAGAGAAGAAAATTAGAATCACTTGGCACTCATCATCCAAAGATAATGGGCGTTGACATTATAGTTCATTTATTTTTCTATATATCTAGATATAGATGTACCAAGAAAGTGCTATTTATGACAGTGGTCTTTGTAACAGCTCAGTTGTCATCTATTTATAATATATGTGTCTCATCTACCTGTATGGAACAAGGCGGGGTTGCTATGTATAGCTGCCTCCAGAAGAGAGATGAGGCTCGTATCCTGTTCAGAGAAAGGCCCTTTATCGTGGAGAGGTTTGATTTTGTGAGTTTGTGTGTTCTGGAGTGGGAGCCAGAGAGCACAGAGCTCTGTATAATAGAAGGAGGGAAGCGCAGAGTTCCAGGATCTGGACTGACAGGGCATGGGGAGAGGGTGAGAGAGGTGGGAGAGGGAACAGACAGAATTGAAGCTAAAGAGGACGGTTCCAGGGCCAACCTTCTCCTGTGACTCTAAGCCTTCAGGCAGGTTTGCTGTGCTCTCAAATGTTTTTCAGGGGTGGGCCTGTTTCTATTTTTCTTTTTCCTTTCCCTTTATTTCCTTTTCCTTTGCTTCCTTTTGTTGTTGTTGTTGTTTGTTTTTTGATAGACCCTGAAAAGGGTGCAGTAAATAGGTAACAAATATGATAGGAAGAGCTTGGAGCCTAGACAAGAGAGTGGAAACAAAAGCCGCTTGGGAATCTGCAGAGACCTGGAGAGGTCCTAAGACTCCCCAAGGTCGTAGGAATAGTTCAGGGTCAATTTTACCGACCTTCCCAAGGAGAAAGGATTTCTCTAATACCGCAGTTCCCCTCCTCTCTCTCCCCTACTGTTCCACACATTGTGTATCAATTGTACCTATGTATGCAAACTTTTCGTGTAAGCCTGGATATATACATATTGTGTAAAAATTTGTTCTTTACATAAAGCTTCTTTCTACAAAAATAAGGTGCTTAGAGTAACATAAGGGCTGAAGGGTAAACCACTGAATGGGTCCCAGATCTCACTTTTTTCCCTCCCAGTCCCCGATTGCTGAGATCTCATGCTCTGCTATAACACTACAGGAAGCGAGCAGTGCTGTGCAACTCTGTGTCTATCTCTTAATCACACCTCGGAATTCCCCTGAATCCAGTCCCTACAAGTGGAAATACTTGAATAAAGGTTATGCAAATGTTTAAGCCTTTTGGTACACATTGTTAAGTTGTCTTTTCCGGAAAGGTTAAACCAATTTACACTCTCAACAGGAGTGTTTCAGAGAGACTGTGTCCCCAAATCTCTTTTAATCATGAAGACGGTGTTGTAAAAATCCTTTCCAGTTGCCAGTTTGGTAAAATAGAGAACCTATTTGCTCTACATTTATTCAATAACTATTACAGTTTGCCTTTGTTTCTCCTTCTGGATGTTCTCAGACCAGTCGTGTTTCTTCTTCTGGGAAAATCCTCTTCATGTCTTATCTTGATTTCTTTTTTTGAGAGTTGTGTCTCTATTTTTAATTTTTAATATGCAAATGGGATGTTTCTGAAAGGCAAGAAAAAACATGATTTCGCTTAGCGGACATTTGTGGATTAGCTACTGGGGCACAATCCTACAGGATCACCGGAGAGAAAGAGATGCTTATGTTTGTCATATAGTGATGCCCATCAGGGCTTCCCAGGCGGCTCAGTGGAAAAGAATCCACCTGCCAGTGTGGGAGATGCCGGGAGACACGGGTTCGATCCCTGGGTTGGGAAGATCCCCTGGAGGAGGAAGTGGGAACCCGCTCCAGTATTCTTGCCTGGAGAATCCCAGGGACAGAGGAGCCTGGCGGCTCGGCCTGGCGGGACAGAGCCCCCTTGGAGTCCATAAAGAGTCGGACATAGCAACTGAGCATACGCGGGTGATGGCCTGTCCATGTCGACATGATGATTAAAAACTCTGGAGACATGATGATTAAAAGCTTTCCTTCATGTGTGTCTTCTCAGTGAAAATCTTCCCGGGTGAGCCTCTCCAGGAAGCTGTTTTATTTCCTCAGCTCCTGCCCCCAGCCGCAGTTGCTTGTACTTACATGTTCTTCTGCTTAATTGGTTTTCCTCCCTTCCCTCCAAGAGAGTCAGCTGCCTGAAGGAAAGACTCAGATTCTATACCCCAGCCTCCCAGACTCTGAGCTGATTCTGAGTACGCTGAGATAATACATTTTACCAGTTGGCTGTGAAAGAATATCACCCTGTGTTTCTCAGAATGTTTATGCAGCCAGGGCATTTGTGTATGAAAGCCTTTACCAGGAAGAGTCACACTGGGCCTCACTTTTTATGTCATTCTGCCAAAGAATCAAGCTTAAGAGGTTAGAGTTCTTCCTCTTCCACCTTTAATGAACCAGGGGCATTGAGTGATTCTTTTTTTTTTTTTTTGAAAATTTTTTTAATTGTGGTAAAAGTCACATAAAATAAAACATAGTGTTTAAACCGTATTTAACTCTACAGTTTAGTGGCACCAAGTACATTCACTGCTGTGCAACTCTCGCCATCAACCATCACTCGGATTTTTC
Organism: Aepyceros melampus; assembly: GCA_006408695.1. Taxonomy (NCBI): domain Eukaryota; kingdom Metazoa; phylum Chordata; class Mammalia; order Artiodactyla; family Bovidae; genus Aepyceros; species Aepyceros melampus. The sequence continues at coordinate 289,178 of SJXQ01011316.1, forward strand.
ACCTTCCTAACCTAAACTCTGTCCCCCGTAAACACTAACTCCCCACTCCCCCTCCTCACTTCCTCACCCCTCAACCTCATCTGCCAATGTAGATTCTGACTCTATGAATTTCACTATTCCAGCGACTTCATTTAAGTGGAATCAAACAGTATTTGTTGGTGCCTAATGTACATCAGAATGCATTTTAAGGTTAACTTAGTATATGTCCTACAAACAGATTGTGCTTTCTTGTGGCTCAGACGGTTAAGCATCTGTCTGCAATGTGGGAGACCCAGGTTCGATCCCTGGGTCAGGAAGATCCTCTGGAGAAGGAAATGGCAATCCACTCCATTACTATTGCCTGGGGTCGCAAAGAGTCGGACACGACTGAGCGTCTTCACTATAAAGGAAAATACAAAACCCCTACAATATTGGGTGGTGATAAGTAAAGTGGAGAAGGATTGTGTTTTCTAAGATACTGCAGACATGGCCACTGGATTTGGGATTTAGAACAGAAGGAGAAGGGAATTTATTTTCTAGCTCGGAGACCAGATATGAGAACTTCCCTTTATTAACTAAAAAGAAGGAAGGCACTGGTTCTCCCATAAAAGTTTTTTTTTTCTTTTCTTTTTTATTGCTTTTCATTCATTTGGAATTTGGAATTTCAATCCCTCCCTCTACTAACTTGAAAATAAGTGTGAATAGAACTCATGAGCTAACTGGAAAACATGCACCTTTCAATGTTCGCTAATTGAAAGAAAAAGTTGTGCCTTTGACTAGAGCAGTGATCTCAGGCTGAAAGAAGACTTTATTTTTGTGCTTTGTTGCCTTCTATGGCTTCAAATTTGAATGTGGTGTCAATGTTGAAAAATCAGGAATCTGTAGATAGACATTTAGATTCTGGTCATATCTGACTCTTTTGTGAACCTGTGGACTATAGACCACCAGGCTCCTCTGTCCATGGGATTCTCCAAGCAATGCCATTTCCTTCTCCAGGGGATCTTCCCGACCCAGGGACTGAACTGGCTTCTCATGTCTCCTGTATTGCCAGGCGAATCCTTTACCATTAGTACCACCTGGGAAGTCCCTATTAAAGATTAGATCTGGCAAAACAGGGCTGACTCCAACATCACAATGAACTGCTGGGCTTTGGTAGTGGCTAGATGCTTTGGGTGTGGTGTGAGCTCTTTAGTTGCCCACCTGACTCAATGATGAAATTGTTTCAGAGCTGATCTTTTTTTTTTTTTTTGGAATATAATTGCTTTTCAATGTTGCGTTCGTTTCTGTTGTGCCACAGAGCGAGTCAGCTATGTGTACCTGAATCAGCTTGTGTATATGTACCAGAGCTGAACTTTTCCATTGAACTCCTTTCTTTAATTTGGGTCACATAGCAAACCCAAGAGGTATTGTTAGCTAGTATTATTTCCATTTTAGATGAAATTAAGTCATTTTGCGCTAAAGTTATGTAATAGGAAGTGTCATAGTAGGAAGTGTCAGATTAAGAATTTGAACCCATGTCTCTGGCCTCAGATCAAGTAACTTTCTTCACTATTGTAACTTTGTTCCCATATTTGGCAGAGCCATAGTCTTAGAGCCTTCGATGTGTGTGTGTGTGTGTGTGTGTGTGTGTACACATTTGGTAAATGTTATAAATATGCATGCACACATTTTAGAAGAAGTTCACCATCTTAACCTCTGATAATAAGTGCTCTGGGTAAATAAGTGCTCTGCGTCTTCCACCTCTTCTTTGCTTACTCTCTTATAATTACTTCTTAAACTCAGTGTTGTTGCTGGACTCAGCAAACATATCCAGGTCACTGTGTTTGCATTGTGACAGTTCTGTTAAGCACAGTCTGCCTCCGCTTGCCTTGTTTCTTTGGGAGAAGCAAGGACCAGGACCAAAGAGAGTGTGGTTCACAGTGGCCTCCCCGTCTGCAGGTACATCCCTGTGGGTGAAATGGACAAATGCTTCAGTCAGTTCTGTGGTGAGAAGCTGCTCAGACACTCATGTCGATGCCCGTGGCCTCTCGGCTGAAAAAGCAGAAACTATCAGGCTCTGGCTTCTGGCTCATTCTTCTCCTCTAGGTGCTTTGCATGGCGCCCTCTTGTTTAGCATCCAGGCAAGGCTCTTCTTGGCCTTCAGTGTCAAGTCTGAGATCCCTCAAGGTATTCAGGATCGGACTCCACCCACCTCTCCAGCCTTAACTCTCACCATCCCTCCCCTTCTAACCACATGGCTCCCCCAAGACCTGAAAGGCACTCTCACCTCCAGGTCTTTTCTGGAAGGTTTTTTTTTTCTTATCTTACTGCTCTCATATCCTATCCATTTCTTTTATCACCTGCCAATTTGTCCTTGCCCATTTTGCCTAATCTTTAGCATCACCCCTCTCTGGCCAGCTTCTCAGCAACTCAGATGCCTTTTCCACCACCACCACCAGAATCATTGGAGAAGGTTTCCATTCCCTTCTCCAGGGGATCTTCCCAACCCCGGGTCTCCTGCATTGGCAGGCAGATTCTTTATCATCTGAGCCACCAGAGAAGCCTGTACAAACAATCTAGACATTTCAGATTTCAACTCAGGTACTCACTGATATGAAGTCATTTCCTGTAGTTTCTTTGTTTGTTGTGATGTGAGGGTCTGCAGGTCCAGAACTTTCCAGGGACAGTGTTTTTCATAAGTTATTTAGAATCTTGAAAAGTATTAGCTATTATTTACTGCTTGTCTCCAGTGTGCCCAAAATAATACCAGTTCTGATCCTGCAACAGGGCTGAAAAGTACAAGTCTACTCCTGTTTTATAAGCAATGCACTTGAGGTTGGGGATACAGTTTGCTTCACCAGTTAGTTAAAGGCTAAAACTGATTTGAGTCAGGAATTGCTGACCTTAAACTCAATGCTATTTCTGCATTACCAGCCTGATGTGAAAGCTTTGTGTGCAAAGATGATGGTTACCAGGGTGTTGATTGCAGAGTCTCGATGATGGGAATAATTGGTAACAATCTAAGTATCCACTGACAGGGGATCGGTTTAATATATTTAGTTATAGTCATGTAAGGGCTTCCCAGCTGGCACTAGTAGAAAAGAATTCACCTGCAGTGCAGGAGACAAAGGGGACACGAGTTTGATCCCTAGGTCTGGAAGATCCCTGGAAGAGGAAATGGCATCCTACCCTAGTATTCTTGCCTGGAAAATTCCATGGACAGTGGAGCCCAGCGGGCTACAGTCCATGGGCTCACAGTGGGTGGGACAGGACTAGAGCAACTTAGCATGCATACAGTGCAGCATTGTTTAACTTTTAAGTCTTCACTGTACACATAAGTGAAACATGTATTTCCATGACAGGTGTCCAGCTTATGATACTTAGTAGAAAAGAAACTACAAAAGAATTTGCCCTTCAGTATCTGTTGCTACCCCGATAGCTCAGCCGGTAAAGAATCTGCCAGCAATGAAGGAGATGAAGGAGACACGGGTTCTGTCCCTGGTTCGGGAAGATCCCCTGGAGAAGGGCATGACTACCCACTCCAGTATTCTTGCTGGAAAATTCCATGGACAGAGGAGCCTGGCGGGCTACAGTCCACAGGTCACAGTGGGTGGGACATGACTAAGTGCAAGGCATATCTGTTGGCTAAGGTATGCTGCTGCTAAGTCGCTTCAGTCGTGTCCGACTCTGTGCGACCCCACAGACGGCAGCCCACCAGGCTCCCCCATCCCTGGGATTCTCCAGGCAAGAACACTGGAGTGGGTTGCCATTTCCTTCTCCAGTGCATGAACGTGAAAAGTGAAAGGGAAGTTGCTCAGTCGTGTCTGACTCTTTGAGACCCCATGGGCTGCAGCCTACCAGGCTCCTCCATCCATGGGATATTCCAGGCAAGAGTACTGGAGTGGGCTGCCATTGCCTTCTTGGCTAAGGTATATGTGTGTGTATATATATATATATATATATACATATATATATATACATATGAATTCATATATATACATTCATACATGTATGCATTCATAGGTAAGGTCTGGACCAGTGCTATCCAATGGAAATATAGTACAAGCCATATAGGTAAATGTTAAAGTTTTTAGGGGACTTCCCTGTGATCCAGTGGTTAATGCTCCCCACTGCCTATTGCAAGGGGCAGGGCTTGATCTCTGGTTGGGGAGCTAAGATCGATCCCGCATGCTGCACTGTGGGACCAAAACAAAAGACCAAACAAAATTAAGTTTTTGGTAGTTGCATTAAACAAAGTAAAAGGAAACCAGTTGAGGTCATTTTACTGTATTTTATTTAAAATGACATATTCCATATAGTATTTCACTATGTGGTCAGTATTTGTTGTTGATCAGTCGCTAAGTTGTGTCCGACTCCTTGCAACCCCATGGACTGAAGCATGGGGATTCCCTGTCCTTCACTATCTCCCAAAGTTTGCTCAAGTCAGTGAGGCCAAAATGTGGACCCCTGGTGAAGGGGATGGAAAACGTCAGTATTCTTGCCTTGAGAACCCCATAAGCAGTATGAAAAGATGGTCAGTATACAAAATATTAATGAAATATTTAATTTTTTTTTCTACTCAGCCTTCAGAATCTAATGGGCATTACATACTGATAGTACATCTCGATGCAGACAAACGATATTTCTAATGTTCAGTAGCCACATATGGTCTGCTGTCCCCCTATTGGTCTAGCAGAAATATCATAAGATCATAAAGTGTTTCTTCAGGATGAGGCTTCCCTGATAGGTTAGTGGGTAAAGAATCTGCCTGCAATGCAGGAGACCCCGGTTCAATTCCTGGGTCAGGAAGATCCCCTGGAGCAGGGATAGGCTACCCACTCCAGTATTCTTTGCTTCCCTGGTGGCTCAGCTGGTAAAGAATCCACTTGTAATGTGGGAGACCTGGGTTGGGAGGATCCCCTGGAGAAAGGAAAGGCTACCCATCCAGTATTCCGGCCTGGAGAATTCCACGGACACATGTAGTCCATGGGGTAGCAAAGAGTCGGACACAACTGAGTGACTTTTTCACTTTCTTTTCAGGATGAGGGGCTTATATGCATTGGTGTCATTTTATCATCTCCTTCTGTCCTTTCCACTTTTCCCAAATTTCTGCAATGGATACATACCGCCTTTGTAATTTGGAATTAAAATAAGCTATTAAGGACATCATTCATTTTTAATAGAGAGTGGTGAGTGTCTAAAATACACTTTTAAAAATAAATACACAAAATGTAAATCCATGACCTATTTTCAGGAGTGGAGAGGAGCTGGGGGTGGTCTGATCTCGGCTCTCCTCTGTGTTTCCCCTACTCCCTGCTCCCTCGCTCCATCTCCCAAACGGCTCGCCCTGGGAGCTTCAGAGAGGAGAAATGCCAAGTCTCAGCTCCACAGTCAGGACGCGCATCTCCGGAGAAGCCACCCTGCGTCCCAGAGCAATGAGGCTTTGCCTCAGAATCCGTTTTCAGGCTCTTTGATGGACCGAGGCGGCCGTCATGGGAGAAGACTCGGCCAGTCTTTCTCCATCTTTCGTTATCAAGGCTGGCTCTGCACCAACAGGGCTGCCCTGGTGGCTCAGCTGGTAAAGAATCTGCCCGCGAAGTGGGAGACCCGGGTTCCATCCCTGGGTCGGGAAGATCCCCTGGAGAAGGGCATGGCAACCCACTCCAGTATTCTTGCCTGGAGAATCCCCATGGGCAGAGGAGCCTGGCGGGCTACAGTCCATGGGGTTGCAGAGTCGGACCTGACTGAGCAGTGAGCCCACGCACACGCCTCACCAACAAGTCTGTCTAGACGATATTTTTTCCCTGTCGCCCTTCTCCCTCCTTCAGTTTAATGCCATGGGTGTGCTGGGTATCTGATTATGAACATTGGCTCTTTGGAAGATCTCAAACCACAGTCACATGTAAGATTTTTTTGCCCCTCCCACCAAGAGCCAGCCGTCAGCCCCTAGAGGGGCCAAATCACCCGTGCCCCATTGAGAATGCAGGGCTGTCGTCCGATGGAAAGGTCAGCGACAGGGGTTGCTTTGGGACTCGTGTTCTACCTAGGCTCTAGGGCCAACCATCACCCACCTCCTGAAACTTCCGACCCATGGGTGTCTTGCTCTTGTAGGTCCTTTCATCTTCTATAGTCCAGCCACAGCAGGTCTGATTGATCTGAAAAAACCGTGACCTCTAGAAGCCCGAGTCTCCCCCTCTCCCTGACTTGCTGGGGAAGGTCCTCTACCCCTTTCTCTTGGCCCTTCCCACTCTAGGCTTGTCCTCTCTCACTCCTTCGGGCCCTGCCTCCTCTCCACCATGACCTGACTCTCCTTGAGGACAGGGCATCATTCACGATTAGGTTCCCTGTGGCATCTGGAGCTTTGCATCGCTCTGCCTTCACACGCTATAGTCCCTCTGTAAATACGTGTGAAACTGAACAAAATTGCCTTCAGAAAACCCTTTCTGGTCCAACTGTTTCTCTATCAGAAAATCTCATTAAGATTTCACCCGGAGCATCTTCCCCTCCCAGGGGTCATGCTGTGGTCCCCGACTGAGGAAGCCAGAGCAGCCTGCATCCGTTTCCACCTGTGGCACCCACACCTTTCCTGCGTGGGTCCCACCACCGCCAGGTCACCACCTGGGGGTCAAATTATGGCGCCACCCCGTGAAACCTGCTGCCCCTCGGCCACTCCCTTTTTTATTTCTTAAATCACCGGATTGAAAAGGCATTGATCAGGAACTGAAAAAGCAGCCACGGAGAGCTGGATTTGTTTAACTCTGTCAGCAAGCCATGCCCACCCTGGTTTCGTGTGCTTCTTCAGTTCTGTGAACTCAGAAACCTAGAAACCTCGGCCTCCTCACTGCCCTACCAAGCATGGTCCACCTCCGTCCCCCCAATACATCCACCAAGAGGACTACTTCTAGATCAAGGTGAGATTTCACTCCAGACTCTCATCTAGGCTCTGTCCTTGATTACTTGGGAACCACAGTTATTTCTCTACTGTCTGAAATTCCCAGTCTGCATAGATGTCGCCTTTGTCTGAATTTCAGTGAAACTCTGCAGATCTGAAGGAAAGATTTGAGGACTGTGGGGGCTCTCGCTGCTGATAGCAAGCATTTAGCTAAGGAAATTAAATTTGAAGGCCCTGTATTCTGGCTGGATTCTGTTGCTCGTTGGGCTGGGGATGATTTGGTTACAAGGAGATTCCATCACTGTGCCTCCCACTTTCAAGGATTTGCAGAGCGGGGGGCGGGGAGAGAGAGCTGAGCTGTCCCTAATGAAGGAATTCTGTATCGGCAAAAACCTGACATTTGAAATGTTTAATGTAATCAGCAGAACTGGTAGCTTTAGGCGAAGATCACTGCGCTGAAAAATAAAAATTCAGTTGGCCATATTCTCTTCCTGAAAATGTCTGTTTATAATTCACAGCTTTCATATAGGTGCCAGCCATAATTTCTTAGCTATTTTCTGGTGGGAGGCTTTAGGAATGTGCAGTTAAAAGTGGGAAACCAACAGAAGTGTCCATATACATACCTTAGAAATCTTAATTGCATTTTCAATCCAGAACATTTCTGATTAAGTATTCTAGTCGCTTTAATTTACTGAGTCTTCATATTTTGAATATTAAAATAGCAAAAAATAATAGGGAAAAATGTTAATGGCTATAAATTATTGACTGGACATTTGAGATTCATGTCCAAATACACTCAACTTGGGGAGCTGAGAGATGTTATTTCACTTACGTCCAATATGGGTCTTTTTCAACCTTCTTTCTCTCTTACTCTCTCTGTTTCTCTCTTTGTTGAGTGAGGGATTTCTGTAGGTATATTATAAAATACTATAGTACATGCATGTAAAAATATGTCAGACCTGATGCATTTGTAATTCACTTGTAAGTATGAGATTTCTCTCAGAGATCTACATATCATGTTAGCAAAACAGGATCTGCACGTGTGTGCCTGCTAAGTCAGTTCAGTGGCCAACTCTTGGCAATGCCAGGCTCCTCTATCCACTGGATTCTCCAGGCAGAACAGTGGAGTGGGTTGCCACGCCCTCCTCAAAGCACAATCTACCCTGTACTACATTATTTTACTAACATGATGGCTGAATTTCAAACGAAATGCAGAGGTCATGATTGCTATTCTACTAGGGCCATTTAATCTCATTCGTCCCCCCATTACTGACCTCAGCTTTATTAGTGGCTGCGATGAGTGCATATTTTAAAGAATGGGTTCCTCCAACAGATGGCATTGCTGCTTTGGACTTGATGATAAGGGACTCTGATTTAACGTTCATCAGATTGTACTCTGGCTTCACCTCGGATGAAGTTTTCAGGTGGTGGAAATACAGGACCTGTTTCCCTGGTGACATAGTACCTATCTTTCCAAGTGTGTGTATCTCTTTATAGCTTGCCCTTCTTCAAACCAGGGCTCACCTCCATCTTTGAGAAAGCCAGTAGCTAAAATGAAGCAATGCTGCTTTATGAAAAGTTCCCGAGAAGCAATCGAACCCCGTTGACCAGAGCTATCAGTCTGTCACCTGGAGAGGAACTGTTGCCCTTGGGAGACCTCTCTCCCACCATCACGCTGGAATTATGAGTAGGGCAAAAAGCTTTCAGATGCCATACAGTTCCACCAAAAGGTGGAACTCTTTTGGTGAAAGGAAACCAATTGCAGAGAGAGGCTTGTGGTATGCTGTGCTCCATCACTCAGGCGTGTCTGACTCTGCGATTCTATGGACTGGAGCCCGCCAGGCTCCTCTGTCCATGGGACTCTCCAGGCAAGAACACTGGAGTCAGTTGCCATGCCCTCCTCTAGGGGATCTTCCCAATCCAGGGATTGAACCTGTGTCTTTTATAGTTCCTGCATTGGCAGGTGGGTTCTTTACCACTCATACCATTTTGCTGGAAGGAAACCAACTGCAAAGAGAGGCTTCAGTTTAGTTCAGTTCAGTCGCTCAGTTGTGTCCGATTCTTTGTGACCCCATGAATGGCAGCACGCCAGGCCTCCCTGTCCATCACCAACTCCCGGAGTTCACTCAGACTCACGTCCATTGAGTCCGTGATGCCATCCAGCCATCTCATCCTCGGTCGTCCCCTTCTCCTCCTGCCCCCAATCCCTCCCAGCATCAGGGTCTTTTCCAATGAGTCAACTCTTCGCATAAGGTGGCCAAAGTACTGGAGCTTCAGTTTTAGCATCATTCCTTCCAAAGAAATCCCAGGGCTGATCTCCTTCAGAATGGACTGGTTGGATCTCCTTGCAGTCCAAGGGACTCTCAAGAGTCTTCTCCAACACCACAGTTCAAAAGCATCAATT